>JAUTDX010000158.1:0-584054 GCA_030844895.1 Ambrosia x helenae | reverse complement strand
TTTCCAACACCAGTGATGCAATACTCATAACCGAAAGTGGATCATCACGCTCTGATCGATGATGAAAAGTTGATCATCATGCGTTGATGAAAAACAGTTATTCGTTACCTTGATATATGTATGAATCGGTTTGCATGATATGCATGGTCTAGCTGTTTTTTTTTAAATGAAAGTATTAATTGACCTTATATGGTGTATCATAAGCAGCTAAATAACTTTTCATGAAAATGTGCATGGAAAAAAACCATAATTAGCACAAATGCAAGTGCATATCCAAAAGTAACTTCGTGTAATTAAAAATATTTATAGAGTTGAAATACACTATTGATCATCACGATCAAAGTTTTATCTGCGATTCTAATTGCTATTCCATAATCGTTTCAATCAAACAAATTGTGTGTCATCGATCTCTTTGTAAATAAAATTACTCAAATCTGATAAAACTTAACATGTTGGATCGAAAACAGTTGGTAATTGAGCTAACAAGAATGATGCTTGTATTGAATGTGTGTACAAGTTGAGTCTCTAAATAATTGAGTAAAGATCTAGCTAGGAACTAGGATGATATTTTAATATGTAAATAAAAGAGTGGATGAATGTATAACGACTGTTGTCGTCCAATATTGCATGTTATATCCATGTGCCGAACCACTTGTTGGACCCGATCCGCACATGACCCCTTTATTATTATTAGTGTCATTCTAAGGGCCCCACCCTCATAACATTATATAATGTTAGTTATAAAAGACCAAGAACTAAACATAAAAGGGCTTGTAGCGTGGTGGAACCAAGTAGTTTCGTAAAGTGTTCCTTCTTAACGGTTCTAATCCCTTAGTGGAAAATGTTGTAATATTTAGAATGGTATGTGAGTTTACACTTAGAAAAAAAAAAGTGGTTTGCCTAAAAAAACTAATATATGGAATCACTTTCCGATCTAATAAGGAAGATGGTGTTTTGTTTGCCAACTATATTTATTAATTTGAGCTCATGTGAGTGTGGAAGAAACTGGGCTAGCATAACAAGTTACACGAACCTGTTAAGACACGGAACCTGTAAACACGAACATGACACAAAATCTAATCGTGTAATTTTTTTAAACACGAATACAACCTGTGTATCAGTGGCGGATCTAGAAATTTTTTTTAGTAGCAACGTTTAAAAAAATAAATCGCCGTAGTTTCATACAATGGATTTTTATCACTCTTTTGCGTGACCCGATTCATACTTTCGGTTTCGAGTTGAAATTGTTATAATGTTTATGGTTTACTCCTAAATCAATTAACAGAAAAAGCCTACTCAACTGCTGGATTGCTACCTAATTCATAAAGCCTAAATCAATTAACAAACAACAAATCCCTAAGTCAATCAACTACTAGATTGCTACCTAATTCCTAAAGCCTAAATCAATTAACAAACAACAAATCCCTAAACTTGTTGAACCGGAATGGATTGACAGAACAATGCATCAATTGATAAACAGTAAACCGGTACTAACTTTTTGAATGACTGTGGTCTAGTCGAACAGAACATTTGACTCAACCGGCCGGCCCTGGAGTCGAAGTTGATATATGCCTGAAGAAGGTAATTTTAATGTAAGACTATAAGAGTAGATTGTAAAATTAAGACATAACAGATTGTAAGATTAAGAAGGGGTGCTTGGGTCTTATAAAATCACCATAAATGTAAACTCTCATATTCACACAGGAAAATAAAAACTAGCAACACGCTAAAGAATAATGACAGTTAAACGAGTACTATTTATATTCATAGAAACAAAATGAATCTTTTGAAATCAAAATCATCATTCCAACAGCAACCAAAATAATTGAATATCTTTCCACTTTTATTATCAGAATGAAATATGAAATAGAATACAGAACCCCAACCAAAGACAACAACATAAACATATAAAACCCCACCCCAAAAAAACGTAACAAAGAAAATTGTAAAACATCCAAAACACAAATTATAAAACACATGAACAAACTTAATAAAAAACATTTATACTATAATCAATTATAATATCCGATATCCAATTTATAATTACTCATTACTAAATGCCTAAAACACTTGGAACAATTCAATTATAAAACACAAGAGAGTAAGGGTTCATAAGGTTTAAAAAAACTCACAACCGACTGTGGACAGGGGCGGCGCTCTGCTCCTACTTGGCTGCTGTTCTGGCTGCTTGTGTTGGGCGGAGGAGGGACGGGGACGCAGAGGTAGGGACGTAGGGTAAGGGTTCGGATTTCAGAAGTTTTGGTTGCTGCTCTGCTCTGCTCCTTGGCTGCGTGAAAAAAGAACATAAGTTTTTTTTTTGGTTTGTGAATGTGAAGTGGTTGGGGACTTGGGGTAGGCTTGTTGTTGTTGGACTTGGATTAAGGGGGGTGGGGTGGCTTGTTGGTGAATGGTGGACTTAGGTTTAATGGGTGGGCTATTATTATAATTAGATTAGTTATTTTTTTGGTTATTATTAGTCGGATTCGATAAATATTTTTCCGAGTAACGTAACGTGGTAACGTATAATTTCATTTAGTAGTAAGTTGGTAACGTTTATTTAATTTTAGTAGCAACGTAAATTTCATTTTAGTAGTAACGTTTTCAAAAAATCATAAAAAAACGAAAAATTTCCACTACGCGCGCGAAGTTGAGTAACAGCGGACGCGGTCCCTAGCAATGAGCTAGGTCCGCCCATGCTGTGTATAACAGGTTAACATGATAAGACACGATAAAGAACACCTAGTAAAATAGGTTAACACGACAAGACATCGTAAGACATGACAAGACACGACAAGACATGATAAGAAACACAATAAGACATGTAAGACACAAACACGATAAGACACGAACACGAAACAGGTAAACACGAACACGACACGAAAATAAACAGGTATTATCGTGTCAATCTGTTATAGACACGAAATATGTTAAGGCCAAACACGAAACCTGTTAAAATCGTGTATGTTCGTATCAGTTATCATGTTCGTGTCTGAATTGCCAGCCCTAAAAGAAAGTGGAGCAAGTATATTAAGTTTCTTATCAGTTAATCTCTTTTAAATAAAATTAAGTCTAAAAATTGTACTAATTTTTCTCATCTTATTTAGGTTTTATATGTTCGATTTGGGTTTCAAAAGCCTAAAACTGATTTAGGTTTTGCTTTTGTGTTTTTTTTTCAAGGTTTTATATATTGATTTTGTGTTTATATGAACGTTTTCAAGTTTAGTGTATTAATAACTTGGGTGTACGAAGAACACATGATGGTCAGTGACAATGGCGGAACATCTATGGGGTGAGGAGGGGCCAAATAGAGATGAATAACCGGTACTAAAAAAAATCCCAAACCGAACCAAAAACCGGGTTAAAACCGGCCAAATGAACCAAAACGGTACGGCTAAAAACTGGTTGGAACCGGAAAAAAAACCCGAAACCGGTTTAAGAATTTTGATTTTGGCCATAAACACAAATAAAATTATGTTTTCTTTGAATTAAAATTAATTTTTCTTGTTTATAAAAATCTTAAAGTTAACAAAAAGTTAAATTTTATGTAGTTTATATGAGTTTAGAAAGTGCGTACATGAATTGTAATGGAACCGAAATCGGAACAAAAAATGTAACCGAGTAAAAAACCGATTCATGGCCAACCAAATCGGGACGGAACTGAACCGGTTACAGAATAAAAAAAACGGATATGTTCACTTCTAGGGCCAAGGCCCCTCTGGTTTTTTCCTTCTAACTTCAACATTTAACCCATTATTTAGCCCCTTAATATTTAGCCCATTAGTTTAGTATTTAGCCCCTCAATATTTAGCCCATTCTAAGTTGTGCAAAGGCCGAAAAAATCTATGCTTTCATGATTATAACTAGAGTGTATTTACCCGTGCGTTGCCGCGGGACACGGCTTTCAATCTTGCATTGTCACTCGACATGGTTTGAACTCCTTATGTACCAAACATTACCAAACAAATATTTTGTTATTAATATAACTCCATTTTCAATGGATTTATTGCCACGTTGAGAAAACTATAAAAACGAATACGCTACCGATACTAAAACAATATTAGTTCAGTTTTCCACAATATAGAAAAATATCACTTTCGGTACCGGTTCGTTACCAATACCCAGCACCACAACGTTCATCCCTAAAAAAGAAGAAAAAAAACATTACCTGATACCATAATTATCCCTTAATATTTTATTTTGTTAATTATATAGATAAAACACTATAACTTTCAAATATAATTTTAATTTGATTTACTTTGCCAATAAAAGAATATCCTTTATATTCAGTAAACTTAAAAACTTTGATTTAACTTTGATTCACTTATAATCATGACTCAAATAAGAAAACCCAAGACTATTTAAGTCCAATTAAAGACTGGGCCAACTTAGATGGGCCTAATCAATTTTTAGTATCTTACAAAACTCAAAATTCAAAGCTTGGTTACTTGGTAGAATCTAAAAGTGGCAAAAAAAAAAAATACATGTACCAATTAAATAATGTCACTATTCAAGTTGACATGTGGCTTTATGATTGACCTCCATGTGGCAGTGCATGTTAGCAGCCATCCACTGTTCAACTGTCTCTTCTTTAATATAGAAGGGAATTTGTCTAAGGCCCATTCTTTAATCTCAACTCAAGTGATTAATAAATCTTATTTGTTTCATAATTGTAATTATATATATATATATATATATATATATATATATATTTATAGACGGTGTAGGTGAATAGCAAATGTACCTTGGTTTTCGTGCATTTTTTTGTTATTTTTTCACCTTTTTTCTAATATATATATATATATATATGTATATATATATATATATATATATAGTATAAGGATAAAAGGAAAACCCTCCTAAACCGGAAAACTCTGGAAACTCTAACCTCCCGAGTTTTTTTTTATATGAAAATTTTAGGGTATGTAATATACATGATTTTAAGCATTTTGAGCCAAAAAAATCAAAAAAGCGCCGAGTACTTTTTTTTTAAAAAAATAAATAAGTTTTCGGGTAACGCATTGTTAACACATGTTAATCGCTTAACATGTGTTACCCGAAAACTTTTTTTTGATTTTTTTTAAAAAAAAGTGTTCGGCGCTTTTTTGATTTTTTTTGGCTCAAAATGCTTAAAATCATGTATATTACATGCCCTAAAATTTTCAGGCCCTAAAAAGCTCGGGAAGTTAGAGTTTCCAGAGTTTTCCAGTTTAGGAGGGTTTTTCATGGATCCTTACCCTATATATATATATATAGTTCTATAATAGTTAACAAAGAGACTTGGTAGTGGAGTGGTTTGTGGTGTGTTAGTATACTTTGAGGTCTCAAGTTTGAAACTGGTTAGAAGCATTTTTTTTTATTTTTTTTCAACACTTATTTATGTATAAAAACATATGATTCCATAATAATTAACAAAATGGCTTGGTGGTCTAGTGGTTTGTAGGGCATTTGTGTGCTTTGAGATCTCAGGTTCGAAACCGGTTTGAAGCATGGTATTTTTTAGTGCTTTGTGGTGCATTTCTATCGTTTAAGGTCTTAGGTTCGAAACATGGGAAGGGCAAGGGGCGAGTCCATTTTTTTATTCGCAACATGTTATTAAGTAATAAATGCAAATATACCCATTTTTGTGTGAGATGTCGTTTTTAAATTATAGTATGAAAATTGATAGTTACTTGGTTGATAATAGTTTTTTAGTGTTTTGGATACGACAAAATTATAAGGTGTGCAACGCGCGCCTTTAATTCTAAAAAAATACTTAAAATACATAAAATAGAAAACATATAAAATATAATTTATAATGCTACATGTTCTGTTATAATAATTTTTTATACAAATTTGGTACTTTATAAAAGTTAAAGTTTTATAAACTTGATAAACTATAATAAATCGAGAAATCAATAATGAAAACTGTGTTTTTAATCATGTGGTGACGATTTGCATTTTAAAATTATTACGTTATACTGATACACCTAAATATTCTTAATCTTATCTAAACTACATGTCACTGGATTCTTTGACTGGAGAAGAAATTTTTCGTTATAGTTAATTTCTTACAAATATTTAACGTAATTATGGGCAATTAATCATGATCAAATTATATAGAAGTGAATATTCTTCTACAAAAGGTATATGACATATTGAAATATAACGAAAACTCGATATCGAATTTTTACTATGATTTTAATATATTGTAAATTTGGTTGAATGCTTATTAATAAAAAAACTTTGGAGTTTGCTAGATAAGTATTATTTGATTATTTGTGTTATAAAAATATTATTATAAAAATTATGTATTCCTAATGCTCTAGGGATAGAGAATTGAAAATGGAAATTTATGTTACGGAGAAAATTTGTCTCATATCCTTAAATTTTTATATGAAACAGGTCAAACTTATTGTTTGATAATATTATCTTGTGTTTAGAAGAAAGAGAAAGTAGAAGTTAATATATTGGTTTTATTTTTATATACGTTTGAATGTAAGTTCGTTGAAAACATAATTGTGTGTGATGATATACAATTCATCTAAGCATAGGCGAAGTTACATAATTGTGTGTGTTAAGAAAAGAGAAGTTGCTATATTGGTTTTATTATGTGGTTATGTTACGGTTTCGATTTACTTAATATTTTTTAATATGGCGAGTTGACTCGCCACCACGCGTGTGTTTGACTAAGTGTTTTTTCGCTTATTTTTTGTTCGGTTTAGCGTCCCGCCACAACGCGCGGGTTTCCCACTAGTATAATATAACGATTGAGGTGGGGATACATGACACTTGGTGAGGCCATCCCCATCCTTAAATTCCCGCCAAAAATTTTAGATTATAAATAATCCAATATTTATTAATTTATAGTTTTTATCTTTATATTTATTATTACTTTACTAAATAATAAATAAAAATCGTATGATTATCGTATTTCTCTCTCATATGAAATAATATTATTAAATCATATTTATGCGTTTATCTTTTATTTATTTGATATTTATTTTCCTAACTAAATCTTTTTTATATTTCCGCTTATTAAAAACCATTTAATATTTATTGATAAAAAAACTTACATCCTCAAGACCACCGTTTCAACCACGTCCTGCAATGGTTGTTTCTGTCTTTGCAGCCTATCCAAACATACATTTTCATTCTTATTCAAATGATTAAGATTGTTGTTTTCTCATATTATAGTACATTAATTTATATGATATATCGTAACACATATTTTGTCTTAATATTAGATTTGTATATCCTAGGATAGGGGAGGGTTATCTTGAGAACGCTAAATATCGCGAGAACCGTGAGAACAAATGAGAAAACCAATCAAAATCAATTTTTTCAATACAAACCTAATTATAATTAAAATATAACACTAAAACGAATTTTCTTTCCAAATAATTCATCTTTTCTAGCAAAAACACTCTAACATTAACTTTTTACACATGTATAAATGAAACAGTTTACACATATATAAACTGTAAATTTACACATGTGTAAAAACAATTTATTTTCGTATACATTTAAATTTTTATGCGTAAATTGTGTTTTTGAGACTGTATTTTAATAATAAAGACAACTGTAAAAGGAAATTTTGAATTTGAATGGTTTTAGATAATGTTCTCACGGTTCGCACAAAATATATGTGTTCTCAAATTAGTCTTCCCCTCCTACGATATAACCTAGTTAATTAATTATATATTAAATTGTTAATCTAAATTTCAGCAAAAAAAAAAAATTCAATTATCTTTTGTTTTTTTGTTTCGTTGACATTTAATGTCATTGACTATAGCATCACTTTTCCATGCATAAAAGCCCACCCTCCTTAAACCATCCTCATTACAAAAATCCATTACTAGCTCCCTAATTCATCCTTATACCATACACATCTCGCTCTTCCTAATTCATACTTACCCAAATCCAAACATACTCATGGACATCACACCACAACAAACCATTGCCACCACAAGTGTTGGTGGCTCTAAAGTTGAGCCACCTAATGGTGTCCAACCAAATAGGTTTACAAAACATCATGCACCACAATTAACCGAAGGTGCACACCAATGCCACCATCCACTTCCTCTCATCAGATTCGCTTACGGAAAATGTAACAAGAATTATGCTGCTAGCGATGGTGGCAATGTTCTAGATGGATGTGGTGAATTCATGCCATCACTCACATCCACACCAAATGACACAACTTTCTTATATTGCGATGCATGCGGCTGTCACCGCAGCTTTCATCATGAAACAAATCACTACTACCCACCATATAATCATGTTATCGAGTACCAATTCCCACCACACCACCTCTATGATCACCAACACCCCTCACCACCTTCCGCGATGAACGAAAGCACTCCAAGTTCACCATCCTGTAAAGTTTTAGGGTTTGAATATCAAATCAACAACACAAAGAAGAATAATGGAGCCAACACAAACTCACAACCATAACAACAGAAGTAGGCGACAAAACACGGTGACAAAACTCTTATTAACCCAAACCAAAACGTTGCCCCCCAATACCCAATAGATCTCAGCAATTACTGAGATCAAAATAACAGAAGTACAATACAACGAGATCTGCTGATTATCAATATCAGCAGATCAAATAGAAGACAAGTACAATACCAAATCTAAACAGACTTACACAGACGATCAAACCCTAGACACTTATCAGAGAGAATACAAAGAGAAAAGTGAACGACTAAAACAATAATCAAGTCGTACTGTTCTATAAATACTCTCTCTCGAACCTTCCAGCTGTCAACAGATCAACGGCCAAGAATGAAACAATCCAACGATCAATAATATTCCAGCTCACCAATCTGTGTCAAACTAACACAAAACATAAAAAGTGAACCAGTCCACATAACAGTTCAATAACCCTTTGATATGACCCAGACCAAAATACTAGTGAGCTAAACTTCACCAGAACAACTGTGGGCTTTACCATATATTTGACTCAGCCCAATAACTATATTAGTAATTGAATTATATCTTGATAACATATTTTTAACACCCCCTCTTAATTCAATTACTAAACATGTCAATCAACCCAAGATTCTTACACAGAATCTCATGTTGACCACTCAAAAGTCCCTTAGTAAAGATATCAGCAGTCTGATGTTCAGACTTAACCTTTACAACTTTAATCAACCCTGAACTTACCTTTTCTCTGAGGAAATGCAGATCAAGTTCAAAGTGTTTTGTTTTGTCATGGAACACAGGATTCTCAGCAATAGATATTGCTGCTTTACTGTCACAATACAAACTTAAAGGCAACTGAGTTTGAATTCCCAGTTCTTTCAATAAGTTTGATATCCATATTAATTCACAAGATGCAGTACACATTGCTCGGTATTCAGCTTCTGCTGAGGATCGAGCAATAGTGCTTTGCTTCTTGCTTTTCCAGGATACCAAACAACTACCAATAAACACACAGTATCCAGTAACAGACCTACGTGTAACAACACACTTTGCCCAATCAGCATCAGAATATGCTGAAAGAGTCAAACTACCATCATTTTTAAACAGTATTCCCTTTCCAGGTGACTGCTTCAAATATCGAAGCAACCTTAAGGCTATATGCAATATTTTCTTAGTCGGTTTATGCATAAACTGACTTAAGAATTGTACTGCATAACTAATATCTGGACGGGTTAAAGATAAATAGATTAGCTTTCCTATAAGCTTTTGAAAACCTGTTACTTCTTCCAAGTATTCCTCATCTTTACTATTTTTAACAACCAAGTTGTAATTTTGTTCTATAGGAACACTCACAGGTTTACATCCAAGATATCCAAACTCACTTAACAAATCCAAACAATATTTTCTTTGATTAAGACAAATACCTTTTTCAGAATATAAAACCTCTATTCCAAGAAAATATTTAAGTTTGCCTAAGTCTTTTATTTGAAAACTTTCTTTTAACAAAGTTTTTACACTAGTGATATCTTGAATACTATTTCCTGTGATGACTATGTCATCACATACACAAGTAATACAATAAAGACTCCTTTATCAGACCTGACAAACATTGAATAATCACAAATACTTTGTACAAAACCTATACTTTTCAATACTTCCACAAGCTTTTCATTCCACTTTCGTGGAGCTTGTTTTAAGCCATACAATGACTTAACCAATTTACAAACCTTAGAATCATTTCCAGAAGAATAACCTTCTGGAAGATGCATATACACATCTTCTGTTATAGACCCATATAGAAAAGCATTGTTAATATCAAGTTGATATAATGCCCAGTTATTATGCACAGCTAAACTAATCACAGTCCTAACAGTAACCATCTTAACAACAGGAGAGAAGGTTTCTCCAAAATCTAACCCTTCTCTTTGATTATACCCTTTAGCAACAAGTCTTGCTTTATACCTATCTATTTGACCATCAGCCCTATACTTAATCTTATACACCCATTTACACCCAATAGCCTTCCTATTAGGTGGTAAATCAGTGACAACCCAAGTATTATTTCTGTATAGGGCTTCCATCTCATTATTCATGGCTTCTACCCATTTAGGATCTTTAGAAGCCTGATAATAAGATGTTGGTTCTAAAGACTTATTCACATTAGACACAAAAAACTTGTTCTCTACAGATAGATTTGCATAGTTAACAACTTTTTCAACCCCATACTTAACCTTCCCCTCAATCACATAATCATCAAACCTTCTAGGTAAGATAGACTCTCTACTAGACTGTCTTAAGGAAGTAAATCTCTCTCCCTCAGGGGTTTGTGTCTCATCAGTTGATCCCTCAATCCTGGAAGGATTAGAGCTTCTTCCTGCTGTATTACTAGGTGGCTGGTCATTTTCATGACCTACCTCACTAGCAGCCCTGGAAGAAGCATCTACTTGCTCCTCAGGAGAGTGATCATGAGTACCACTGGTTCCCCCTTCATCATTGGGAGGACTTGAACTAAAACCTTCACCACTTTGAGAAATATCAGTTTCAAAATTATCAAAAAAGTTTATATGATTTAACTGTTTAAAACTGGACTCCTTAAGTTCAGTTTTAAATGGAAATATGTTTTCATAAAATTTGACATCTCTTGAAAAACTAACCTTTTTTGTTTCAAGATTTAAAAGTTTATAACCTTTTTTAACAAAAGAAAAACCAAGTAAGACACATTTTTCAGACCTACTACACAACTTATCAGGTTCATTTAAAACTGTTTCAAAACACAAACAACCAAAATTTCTCAAGTGACTCAGGACTGGGGGGAACCCATGAACTAACTCATAAGGACTTCTACCAGCTAACACAGAAGAGGGGACCCTGTTAATCAAATAACCAGCAGTAAGAACACACTCAGACCAGTACCTAAGAGGAACATTACTTTGAAATAGTAAAGCCCTAGCAGTATTTAAAAGATGTCTGTGCTTTCTCTCCACAACTCCATTCTGTTGTGGAGTGTAAGCACAAGAAGTCTGATGTAACATACCATTTTTAACACAAAAAACAGACATTTGCTTGTTAACAAACTCTGTTCCATTATCACTTCTTAAAACTTTTATAGTTTTTGAAAACTGAGTTTTAATCATTTCATAAAATCCTACTAAGTTTTCAAAAACTTCACTTTTGTTTCTTAACAAATAAACCCAAACAGACCTAGAGTAGTCATCTACTATGGTCAAAAAATATTTGTACCCTTCCCAACTAGTGACCTTATAAGGACCCCATACATCTAGATGTATTAGTTCTCCTAAGTCTTTTGACTTGTGATCACTAAGTGGGAATGGTACCCTAACCTGTTTAGCTTTATGACATACTTCACAAGGCTCATTTTCAGGTACACCAATACTTAATTTGTCTTTTAAAACTGCTAAGACTTGACTGGATGGGTGTCCAAGTCTACTATGCCAAAGACTGTGCTCAGATATACTATTAAAACTGACATTACTAAGACTCACATTATCACCAATGAAGTATAAACCATCCTGCTGCCTACCAGTCACCAGGACTTTCCTTGAACTGGAATCCTGGACAGAGCAGGAGTGTTCATTAAACAGAACATCTAGTTTATTATCCCTAGCAAGTTTATACACAGAGATCAAGTTCACACAGTAATCAGGTATATAGAATACATCAGTCAAAATTACACCATTAGCTAACTTGACATCACCAATTTTAGTTACTTTAGCATTAGTACCATTAGGATGTCTGACTTCCATATTATACTTAGACACATCTACCCAATTGATCATGTGTTTATCATTACCAATCATGTGCTGATTAGCACCAGAATCCATAATCCAACCAATTAACAAAGCATACTTAAGCATGGCAGAACAGTTAGCATAATTTTCAAAGACCTTAGACAATTTAGACAGTACAGACATGCTAGAGAAACCATTTATTATGACAGACTCACCTCCTAAGTTGGAGTTGGAAGGTTGTGGATCACTTCCAGACTTTTCACCAAGCAGGCTCATCAGCTTTGAAATCTGCTCAGGTGTAAAAGGTGAGCCAGTACTAGTAACATTATTAGCACATACATTGCTGTTGTTGGACACACCATTCCTAGTTCCATTACTATAGTTATTATTATTATTGTTGGATTTATTAAACTGACCAGAAGGTCTCTTTTTAAAACCAGGGGGATATCCAACAATCTCATAACATCTATCTATGGTGTGTCCTATCATATTGCAATGTGTGCACTTAAGATTAGGATTAGGTCCTCTAACATTACTATTGTTAGTGGACCTTCTCCTATTATCAGAATTCTGATTTGTTCTAGCAACAAATGACACTGTTGATCCTTTTGATCCACTACTAGACCCTCTATGAGACTCTTCTCTAGAGATCACAGCAAAAGCAGCTTTTACTGTTGGTAGAGGATCATTGGTCAACAGTGTAGTTCTAACAGGCTGATATACATTATCAAGACCCATTAGAAACTGCATCAACTTAATCAAGCTGTTAAAGTCATTGAAATCTTTAGCAGCTTGACATGTACAAACAGGTAATTGCACAATAGAGTCAAATTGTTTCCACATAGTGTTTAGCTTGTTATAATACTCGGATACAGAACTACCATTTTGAGTAATACCATTTATCTTTTGATATAGATTAAACATAACACATCCATCAATTCTATCATAAGTATCCTTAAGATCAAGCCAAACATCTCTAGCATTATCAGAAAATACTTGCCCTAAATACAATTCCTCACACACAGAGTTAATCAGCCATGAAATAACCACAGAGTTACACCTATCCCATTGATTGGCTAACACATCATTTTCTGTTGACTTAACACATGTACCATCTATAAACCCTAGCTTGTTTTTACCTTGTAAAGCTAGTCTCATAGATTTAGACCAAACAGAGTAGTTTTCAGTTCCTTTCAATTTTATACTGATAATAGACATACTAGAAGTATCACTAGGGTGCAGATACAATGGATCACTTATATCCAACTTACTAACAAGAGTACCTTCAGGAGGAGGGTTAGGACCACCTCCTCCTGGATTCACAACATCACCCATGATAATCAATCAAAGAACACAAACAACAGATACAACAGATAACCAAGACAAGACACAAAAGACCTAAGGCGAAGCTGTGACAGTGTTCCAGATCACGGGTTCGTCACTCAAGGTGCCCGTGCAAGTCTTATCACAGGAGCCCTTTCCTAAGACAGACACAAGATGAAACAAAACCAAAAAAAAACACCAACAAGATGCACAACCAAGAATCAAGACAAATCAATACACAGACCAATTATTGAGCCTACTCCGGTCCACCCTAACCCGGACAGTGCTCCTAGACCAGACAATACAAAAAACAAACAAGGAACGATCTCACCAAGATAACCCAAGTTAGGGTTTCTCCAATAACTCGTAGTTTGTAACCTTCACTTAGGGTTACGAACCAGAGAGCAAGCAGCTATCCAAATCCAGTCAGCCAGCAAACAAATCCACAGCCAACACACGTTGACCTCAACAGTTCCTAACACAATCACAAGATACAAAGAATAATAGACCAGATCTACTTTGATCAAGATCAGATCTATTATTTTCACACAATAGATCAAAGACCAGATCTATAAATCAGATCAGATCCCTGATGATATCAAGACACAAAAATACAGCGGAAAATACTAAAAAACCAAGATCAAGAACCTGGCTCTGATACCATGTAAAGTTTTAGGGTTTGAATATCAAATCAACAACACAAAGAAGAATAATGGAGCCAACACAAACTCACAACCATAACAACAGAAGTAGGCGACAAAACACGGTGACAAAACTCTTATTAACCCAAACCAAAACGTTGCCCCCCAATACCCAATAGATCTCAGCAATTACTGAGATCAAAATAACAGAAGTACAATACAACGAGATCTGCTGATTATCAATATCAGCAGATCAAATAGAAGACAAGTACAATACCAAATCTAAACAGACTTACACAGACGATCAAACCCTAGACACTTATCAGAGAGAATACAAAGAGAAAAGTGAACGACTAAAACAATAATCAAGTCGTACTGTTCTATAAATACTCTCTCTCGAACCTTCCAGCTGTCAACAGATCAACGGCCAAGAATGAAACAATCCAACGATCAATAATATTCCAGCTCACCAATCTGTGTCAAACTAACACAAAACATAAAAAGTGAACCAGTCCACATAACAGTTCAATAACCCTTTGATATGACCCAGACCAAAATACTAGTGAGCTAAACTTCACCAGAACAACTGTGGGCTTTACCATATATTTGACTCAGCCCAATAACTATATTAGTAATTGAATTATATCTTGATAACATATTTTTAACACATCCCCATCACCAATTTCAGCCTACTACCCAGGCATGCACTTTTCCATCAACCCAAACTTACATGCACATCCTACAAGCCATCATGGGACTAAACGAGTTAGGACGAAGTTTTCTGAGAATCAGAAGGAAAAGATGACAAAATTTGCTCAAACAATTGGGTGGAAGATGGTGAAGAACGACAAAGAGACGATTCATGAATTTTGTAACGATATAGGGGTTACTGAACGAGCCTTTCGAGTGTGGATGAACAACCACAAAAACCTAACTAATGAAAACAACCACCCATAATGTTGATACATAGAGAAAAAGTGGTGAGATGCTAAAGTTATGTTATTATATTAACAATAAAATAATTTGACGTCTTTTTCTTTTTTGTTGTAGTTTGACAAATGAGAATAACCCTGCTAAGTTAATTTGAAGTAATTTGATTTTGGTTATACCATGAAACGCGTTTTTGTTTGTGGTTTTCAATAGAATAAAAACTTATAATTATTATTATTCATAACTAATAGGATATTAAGAAGAAAATACTATTTTAAGTATCAACTATTAAATATCTTACTTTTTAATAAATTCATACCTACTATTTTTCAATACATAATATGTTTTAGTACCTTTACTTTAATTTCAGTGGTGTAGGCGGTAACAAAGACACTCAGATCACCATCGAAGGGCAGGATAATCTCAGAGACAACTAAATTCAAGTATTTATGATTATTTGTACAAAGGGATAAGGAGTTGAATAGTGACGTAGCCTACCGCGTTCAGGTTGAATGGTGTACGTAGAAGCAACCACTAGGGTATTGTGCGACAAGAGGTTCTCAACTAAATTAAATGAGAAATTTTATAAGGTTACAGTTAGACCGGCGGTGTTAAATGGAGCAAAGTGATGGGCCATCAAGACATCCACAGTTAGAACAGTAGAAAGTCTCACCATGGAGGGGAGGAGAATTAGAGGCAGACCGAAATGAACTTGAGAGGATTTAATTAGAAAGGATTTGTTAGTCTTACACCTTTCTATGACATGGTCGATGATAGGAGTTCGTGGTAACGTGGGATTAAGGTTAAGAACTTTTAGGGGTGTTACCTTTTTGTACTACTATATATATTGTTTATTATCTTAAGTACCATGCATGTTATCACTTATATAAGGTGTTCTAATGTGTTGTTTGTTTGTGTGTTCGCTTACTAAATATATTTTATAGTAGAACATGTTTCTTACAATCTTTTACCTGGTTGTGTGCATATGTATTGTTTCCTATAACTCGTATATGTGGAAAGGTCATTCGAGCTGGGGTCTCACAAAAAGCAATGTCTCTATCTCCTGGGATAGAGGCAAGATGTACCAACATTGCACCCTTCTTAGACCCTACCGTTAATTTTGGCTATAAATAAAATTATACTGAGTATGATTAATTGATTAAAAAATTCTATACAAACATAACTATGTTCCGCATTTTAAATAACTTAAAAGTTAACAATTAAACGATACATAATTTAATGCACTAATAAACACAACCAAATGTATAAAATAACTATTACATCATTCACTTATGTTCTTTATCCCCATTCTTATAATTTAACTAAAAAACACATTTATTTTAATACTAGATTATATTCCGGAAGCGTCCGGGAGTTAAGTTATCTAATATGACACATCAATTTTACATATAAAATAGACTGATGCGCTTTACAATTACATGCAGGAAAGCTTCAGGTAGCACCTAACCTAAAACAATTAACAATGTGTCTCCAATGTTAACGCCTAACCTTAAACAATGTATAATTCTAATGTTAACATCTAACCTAAAATGGTGTATAACTCTAATATTAATACCTAACCTAAAACAATGTACAACTCCAATGCTAACACTTAACCTAAAACAATGTATAACTCCAATGTAACTTTAATATTAACACATATCCTAAAGGCTAAAAAAAATGTACAACTCTAAGATACTAATATTGATACTTAATCTAAAACAATGTATAAATCTAGTAACATGTTATGCTATGGTTGAAAATAGAATTCATATTTACTAGTCTGAACATAATTAGTGACTTGCGTATATATGATTAGTGAATTACCTGAACAATTGTTTTTTTCCTGTATGAACAAAACCTCACAAAAAATAGTCATTTTTTCTCTCTTTTTTGTATAGCACTATGGTACTCGTTGGGAAGATAATAAAACGTTTGTTAATTTGGTGTAATTTTTTTCTTTAAAAAATCTCGTAGATAAAAGATATTAACGTTTAAAAATTATGGGAAAACATGAGAGGGAAAAATCCAATTTTTTTTAACTATTTTTTTTCCCTAAAATTACTTAATGTCACATCACATCCTAAAATTACTTAATGCCAATTAAATTATACTTTTTTTATCATCTCCTTAGACTTACAACCGCTAACAATAAAAATTGAATAAATTGTGAATTTATATTATTTAGGAAATCAATATAGCTTTCCTAAATTGTTTCTTATTGTAGGGATCCTGCTGTAGCAACTTCGCTTATTTATCTATATTTTATCTAAAATTCAAAGATCGGGTGTAAATGGAGATACTAATGAGGACGCTCTTTATATGTTCCACTAAGTGGTTGTTAATTATCCCAGCACAGATAATTTTTTTTAAGATGAACTTCATTAAACGTCAAGAAAAAGATACAGCGCAATTTAGAGCCTTAATTGAGTAAGAGACTATAAACTAGTAAGAGACTCGGTTTAACTAGCTGGTGTTGATGGTTAAGGAGTTGATGCGTGAGTAGCCGGGTGAGGTAATGGTGGTGGGTCTACCTATTAAGCCTTTTACACATTAAGTTTGAAAATGATGTTAAATGAAAATTCTAATACTATTGGTATTTAACCGAATAAAATTAAATCGTATATCTGATTATTTAATGCATAAAATTTGAACATGCGTAACTATTAAATCAGTAACCGTTATAAACTGCATTTAATATACACATTTTATAAATTATAAATCTATAAATTATATTTCAAATTGCTAAATCCTACATGACACTCATATAGTCATTCTCCCTTTTGAGAGTGCCATGTAGGATGTTATGTGGCATTAGGTCATTTTAGAAAGAAAAAAAAGTTACAAACAAAATTGGATATTTCCCTCTCATGTTTCCTTCCATAATTTTTAAAAGTTAACATCTTTTATCTACGGGATTTTTTAAAGAAAAAATTTACACCAAATTAACGAGTGTTTATTATCTTTCCAACGAGTACCATAATGCTATATAAAAACAACTATTTTTTGTGGGGTTTTGTTTATACAGGAAAAAAACACTTGTTCAATTCATTAATCATTCATTTATAGGCAAGTCACTAATTATGTTCAAACCAGTAAATATGAATTCTATTTTCAACCAGAGCAGAATATGTAATTAGAGTTATACATTGTTTTAGGTTATGTATAATATTAGTATGTTAGAGTTGTACATTTTTTAGCCTTTAGGATAGGTGTAAATATTAGAATTATGTTGGAGTTATACATTGTTTCAGGTTAGGTGTTAGCATTGGAGTTGTACATTGTTTTAGGTTTGGTATTAATATTAGAGTTATACATTATTTTAGGTTAGATGTTAACATTAGAATTATACATTGTTTATGGTTAGGCGTTAACATTGGAGATACATTATTAATTGTGTTAGGTTAGGTGCTACCTGAAGCTTTCCTACATGTAACTGTAAAGCGCAACAGTTTATTTTATATGTAAAATTGATGTGTTATATTAGATTTCTCAACCTCGGGCGCTCCCACGATATAATGTAGTTATTATATATTTTACAACAACATAAATTTTGTATTTTCTACATGTCATTAACTAATTTTTTTAGTTAGTTTAAAGACAAAATTGTATATTACGTCATTTAAGTTTTAACGAAGTTGCAGGCGTTGCCTTTTAACTATAAAGTAAACACTGGATGTCCTTTATGTTAACGTTTTCTATCAGGCGGTGTCGTTTAGCCTTTACCATTTGAATTTTAAATTTTAATGTTAAGTCTGGCCATGTGCCTCTCACATGAGTGCAAATTGTTCTTTTTAGTCTTTTCCATTAAAAATATCATTAAATTACAAATAATAAAACTTATTTAATTAAATCAAAAATGTCTTTTTTCCTTTTACCTATGGACAATTTGGTGAATTAGTATCATTCTTGAGACCGGGGGAGATAAAATGTCGAGTTGTCTAGATCTTTTGGTGTCGGTTTATGCTGTGACAGGTAGGTGATCCGTTCTTAACATGTCTTTATATTCCTTGCAATTCCGAGTCATAAGCATGATAGTTAGACTACTTGCATCCCTTACACTTATGTATGTATCTTTTCTGGTGGACTGGGAGGATATCCATATTTCGAGTACTTGATATTCTTAAGTTTAGTGATACCGAGAGGTAAGCTAAACCCATGCCACTTAGTTGTACACGTTTTATTAGGCATGCTATTGTGATTTTGTCGGTGAGTCAGAGAGGTGATCTGCATTCCAGTAGTGACTTAAGTTTGTCGTATCTTTAGATCCAGTAACCAATTAGTTATTCAAGTCCGAGAGTTGTGAGAATAGTCATTTCCGTATTGTCCTCATTTTTCTTTCTTTTGCTTTCGTAGTTGTTTGATGAAAACAAAACTAGCCTTATTAATTTTAGTCTGGGAGTCGATAAATGTTTATTATCAAAAGTTTGCAGCAAGTATAGTAGAGAAGAAGAGGGAGAAGGGAAGAGCAACATATTAGGTTTTTCCTTATTTATAATAAAAGTATTTAGTTTTTATTAGAGGGGTATTTTAGTATTTTTCACTAAAACTTAACAGTGACTATGATGGGGTTAACCGAGGTGGGCCTAATTGGAACAAAAAAATGAAACCATCATTACTGTTTTGAGGCTTATACTAAAAGTATGGTTTATTGATTTCATATAGCCATATGCTTACATCCCATAAATTATATATTTATTTGGGTAAAATAAATAAAAATTAAAGAATATAAAAATAAAAAACCCTATTAAACTATCAAACGCAAACGAACATAAACGAACACGTTACCAAACGTTCACGAACATAAACAAACACGTAATCGAACGTTTACAAACATAAACGAACGAACGCAGCCTCTATTCATGTTCGTTCGTTTAACTAAACAAACAAAATTTTTGTTCGTGTTCGTTAATTTACTAAACGAACAAACACAAACGAACTTTCCGCCGAACGGTTCATGAACTTTTCGCTAAAAGTTCAGTTTGTTTGCAGTCCTACCCAAAACTGTAACCCTAATGAGTGATTACAACACTCAATAAATAAAAATATTCTCAGAAATTATATGCTTATTTTGGTATTGAAGCCTTCATTTTTTTCTTTTTTTTCCCTTCTCTTTTGGGCTCTTTTACTTTATCAAGATCATGCAACTTTTTTTTTTTTTTTGTGTACACAAGGAGCATCATCCAACTGCTGTATTTTCAACTGGCGCACGAAGTTTCTGACTGTTAACTAAAATTTTCCTTTCCTTCGCAAGATTACAAAAATTTCACAAGTTATCCTCAAATTTACAAAAATACCTTTAATTCACACAAGTCTCACAAGTTCACCTTAATCCTATATGTTGAGGTACCCTCAATATAACACTAGAGGGAGGAAAACCACGTGGATGCATTAAGTAGGGATGCAAACGAACTGAATGTAACGATTCGTGAATCATTTGATGCGAAGTTCAATTAGTTAAATGAACGAACATGAACAAAAGTTGTGTCCGTTCATTTATGCTCTAACACGTTCGTGAACATAAATAAACGAACAAAAATTTTGTTGAAGTTCGTTCATTTAACTAAACGAACGGAAATTTTTGGTTCATGTTTAAATATTTATTAAACAAACGAACTTCTCGCCGAAAGGTTCATGAATTGTTCGCTAACCGTTCAGTTAATTGTAGCCCCAAATATCAATATGCTTCTAAGATGTTCGTGTCTCCAAGTGACACATCTGTGCTAGTCAAGGTCATCCAAATCTCCGAAAACATATGGCTTGCCTGCATGTCACAATAACCCGACCATAAGTCCAACTTTGACCAAACATACCAAGGATTAACCCATCCAATTTACTCAAAAATCCGTACATAGTTTATATCCAAAGATTTAAAAAATTTAATTTTATGAGTTTACGTTTAGTTGAATATGATCTTAGTATCTTAGGGTAATCAACTTTCTCAACATAGAGTGACATGATACAAAGAAAAACAATTTGTTTGGTTTAAATGAATTAAGTATTTATTCTTATAGTCGTGTAGTAACTTTAGTTTTCCCCACAAGCTAGTGGCATATTTGTTGTGTCATAGTTGATATATTAACATAGAAACACGAATACACGATACTATATAAACTTTGAAAATTTATAGATCAAATACAACTTATTATTTCCAAGTTATAAAGATAGTTCACAGGATTAGAGGCACTTGTAGTTAAAAATGTGACCCTCCATTAGTGTTAGATGAGGTATGACCCGATTAAATACATAATACCTATCATCTCTCATTAAACCCGATTAACCAGGGTCATGCTTAATTATGTTCAGTGGTGAAGCTTGAGGAAAATCTTGGAAAGTCGGAAATCACCGGTTACGGGGGGTCAAAACCGTATATACTAAAAAAAAAGTCTATACGGATAATATAATCGGAACTTTTTAGCAAAAATTTCAATGGGTCGGGCGCCCCTTCCCGCCCCTATGAAATTACGCCCCTGATTATGTTATTGGTCTATGTCGCATAAGGCCTTCAAAGAATTTATCTCCCACTAATTTGGAGATATCTCTCCCAGATTTGAGATCATGGGCGAATCTTTGTTATGGCCAGGCCGCCCTAGTTTTTTCAATTTGTTGTGTAAATTTTACTGAAAATTTTCAAAAATTTATATCTATCGGGTCCCTCCCCCCCCCCCCCCTAGATTTTACCGAAAACTAAGTTCAAGATCCGCCAATATCTAATATCACGATGAAATATCTTTTACCGGCTGAAAGACATTTGAACACAATTTGAATTGGATACATTCTTATGTCGAAGAGACAACCCTAACTCTAAACTCCTTAAATAATAAATATTCCATATGGTACATGTATTTGCATTCTCATGCACTTTCGAAACTCTAACTTTTGCGCTCATATATTCTTTATTCACTCTTAAAGATCCGATACTTAATCTCACTCCAGGTGGTCACCATGAAGAACCTGTTTTCCTGTGCCGAGCAATGGCGAAGGGTAATCCCCCCCCCCCCCCCTCTTTTTTGGCTCAGTGGTGGAAGTTTGTGATCTTCGTAGGTAATTTTTATATGAATTGAATCCAGCCCCCACTGATTTGATCTTCCGGCCCCCACTGATTTGATCTTCCGGCCTCCACCGATAGAAAAAAAATGCGTCTCTTGATTTTTGGGGCCCACGACTACTTTTTTTAAAACTTCGCCACTGGTGGCGAGAGTGACGGTGTTCGGTTTTGTAGAAGTTTGATCAAGAAGTTCATAGCCATGGATCAATCAAGGAGGTTTCATTGAAGTCAATTACCTTATAAGAGAGCCGACCATAAACTTAGCATAAGAGTGTAAAATCTTTAATTAATCCCTGTTAATTCTAGTGTTGTGGATGTTTCAAAGGTAATCCATCCAAACGTGAACGCTTTTAGTTTTGCTTTACTGACCTTTATAGTACTTGGTACTTGAGATAGAGGCAACAACCAGCATGATTAGATGTATGAGGGTCCATAAATAACCTTAAATTTAAACTTTTGATCACTGACACATAAACCTCAACTGCGAAAATTCAAAAGTTGATGGTATATATATACTTAATTTTAAACTTTTGATCACTGAATGTTAGTATTTTATAGCTTGTGAGACTTCGCCTTTTTTTTCTTTTCATTTTAACAACTTAAATCCGCATTACGTGTTCACAATAAGATTTGAACCCTCATTACCTCAAAGGGACACAATTTCAACACCTTTATAACATAGGCTACATGTTCTTTGGCCTTCTTACCATGGGTACACACAATGACCAAGATGTTGGTCGGATCTCATGATCAAGTAAGTCATAAGTGACATAGTTCAATAGTCATTTCTATAAGGGGATGGGAATCCTTCTCCAATTCAGGATGTGTCTACCAAACCTATCACCACTTGGAGGCATTCAGTCACCGCTTTATGGTGCGGGGACAAATTAAACTTCTCTCCCAACGTTTGTAGGTGTTTAGATAAAAAAGCATCGCCAAGGTGTTTTGGGCTTTCTTGGACGCGTGTAATTATATAATATTATATTTATCAACCCGTGTAATTGACATGATTATAACCTAGTTTAAAAACATAGTCGAAATCAGAAGCTACAAATATAGAAAGACAAATAAAATGCCATATTAAGAACCAAACCCAAACTAAAACTGCATCACTCCAACAATTATCTTAATTTCAACCAAGCTAAAATCACATTACAGCCATTCAATCAAGCTAAGTATCGATATAACTTTCTATCATTTCTATCCCTTTCCAAGAACTCCCTCTCAATAAGCGACTCGATTCGTTTCTTTATCACAACAGGATTGGCAAGAATCTCGACTGCAGTTGCTTTGTGACTTCGGCCACTATATTATTATGATCCAACACCCGTCTTGCTTTCATAATTCTAACAATCGCTGCCTCAATCTGCGGCTTTCTGTCTTCCTCCACTCGCTGCCTCGTTTCCTGTTTTTCAGGTTCTGATTCCTTTTGAGCCACCACCGTACCAATCTTCACTTTATAAAACTTGCTAGAAAACTTTTCGTTGAACAAAAATTCATCATCTTCACTTACATCTTTGCTCATTGGTTCTTTCCTCAAAACATTCTTTCCCTTTGCACATGCTAGAGACTGCAAGCACCGTTTCAGTTCAACAGTAGGAATCTCCACCGCCTGTTCGATCTCTTTGTAACTTAATTGATCTGCATTGTTGAAAAGCATCAGAACACACATTTGATATGTGGAAACGTTCAGTTCGTGTTTTTGGCCTCTTGAAAAAGTGGCTTTAATATCTGCAGAACCCATGTTTGTTTGCCATGTTAATCTCCGTCCATTGTGGGTCCCAAGGTAATATGTTTTGAACTTATCGCATACTGCAAGGATTTCAGGTGGAAGGTTGCAGGTGGTGGTTGATTGAGTCGGCCATGACCCGGTTGTGAGAACGTGTACCGCAAGTGTAGGTCCATCGGCTAACAAGTGTCCCATGGAATCATAGAACCCTTGCATTGTGTCTTGAGAGGTCTTCATGTCAGTGAACATACCTTCTAGTTTTGAAGTAAATTGATACCCACATTCGGTTTTTAGCTTCAGTATTAAGCTTCTCTCTGCATCTTCAGATACACTTTTCCCCGAAAGAAGTCGTTTTGCCAAATGCTGTTTATAATATTTTTCGAATACATCCTTCTCTTGTAGATAACGAAACAACATCATTACTTTATCTAGTGCAACCTCTACATCTTCTTCGCTCATGCCTTTTAATCCCTTTCTAAGCTTGTCATCTACAAACAATGAGATGAACTCCGGGGACCGCGGGTTCAAATTAATAAAATACTCAAACGAAGAATTCAAAGCATTTTGAAACGTCTTATCGTTGTTAAACGCAAGATTAATGATCTTATCATGTTTATCTTTTTCTTCCAATAAACGTTGTACAAACTCCACCGGATCTTTAACCCGCTCGGGGTCGATAACCAGTTGTTTGCCCGTTTCCCGAATGTGAGAAGTCATCACATCTCTTATTAACATTGACCCGTTGGGCACCCTGCGGAACAAATTGTAAATCCGGCCTAAATCATCATACTTGTCATCCACAATCATATTAACCAAACCCGAATTTTCCATGTGAACTAAACGGTTCATTTGACTTTCAATCATTTCCTTTTCAACCACATTTGTTATCTTCACTTCACTTTTCGCATCTAAATAATGCGTCACCCTATCAATTTCTTCGTTCAAACGTTTCTCAGCCTTTTTCAAATACTCTCCACAATCACAACATTCAATAAACTGCTGAGATTCTCCTCGGTAAAAATTGGCAGAAACATCAAGAAAAGGCTGTTCAAAGTTTTGTGGTAGACAGAAGGACCAAGATCCATCAACATTTTGACTATATTTCTCATTAAACCTCTGTTGATGACTTCTCCATTTCTTTCTTTCTGCACAATTTCCAGGAGTGTGTCTTGTAGCCTCGTTTGGATATTAATAGAGTGGATAATGTTATCCCTCCATAGGTTAAGACCAAGTTTGTGAACTGGAGTTTTGTGCGTACTAGGAATATATGTTCTGTCCATGTACATTAATATGTCTCTTATCATTTGTAATGCTTTGTTGTGTTCCATCCATTTCCTGTCTAATTCTTCTAGAAACAAGGGTCCCTGAGATACTTCGACTGATGCAGCTATTTCTTTTAAATGTACAGTCATTGTTGATACAAGTCCAGAGTATAGCTTTTCTCCAAATTTGTGCAGGACCATATTGTATGCATTCCTGAACATACAGTTGCCATATAAAATAAGTATGATACTGACATACCGATATAAGGAACACACGAAACTAAAAAAATAACAACAAAATAACTGACACAAACAAAGACAAATTTGAAATACTCTGCTACATGACTAATATTTAACCTTTAGTCGTTCAGAAGTTGGTGTAACTAGCACTGAATTTATCACCATAATTCATAAAAAAACCAGCATAATTAGTATAAAGTAACAAAACAAATGTGGACATAATAACTATTAACTACACTCGGCATTGATTTTACATGGGACAAATGTACACAAATTTTGTAGCAAATAGTAATAACGAGGTGTGGTTTACAAAAGGTGACACAATAATAAGCCATAGTGCAGGGTAGATGATGCAACATGTGCCATTTTCCATAGGAAAAACAACAAAAGAAAAAAATATATGTCATAATCGATATACTATAGAACGAGTGAATGACGTGAACTAACTAAGACATCTATAGCTAGTACTTTACTGGAAAGAAAAAACTACTAGACAACTATTTAAGTCTTTGATAATTCATCAACAAACACAAGTGACCGTCATGCAAGAAGCCAAGCATAATTGTTCACTGATTCAAACTAAAAGTGAAAAATCATCATTTTAATATTGTTTAAGCAATAACAATAACACACCACTAATGAAGACTTTTGTAGCATTAAGAAGAGGTAAATGCCCCTACTAACAACTGAACCATGGTTTATAAGGAACAAGATATGGAAGATCATATCCATTGCTGATGAACAAAGCCAGACAGTTATCATTTACCAAGTTTAACACACCAAATTAGTTTAAGAGATTAACTACAAATATATGATTCGATTCAAGGCACCATGATGGAAAAAGAGTGGTGGTACAGAGTTGGTCTACAACATAAACTCAGGTTCCTCCAACTAGAAAATTTAGCAAACTAAAATCAAATATTGTTCTTTAATAAACAAAACAGTTGCTATGTTTTGTTATATTCACATACAAAATAACAAGTCATCTATCTTGATAGCCAAACCACATATCTTGCATAGTGCCATTAGTGATTAGCTGACAGGCATGGATAGTGATAACAAAATAAAAATTGCAGAACAGATAGTTAAAGATACTTATTGCTCATTACAACCAGTCAACCACCTACATACAAAAGTTTGGCCAATATGGCAGGGCTTAGAAAACGAAACACCATACTTTCACATCAGTCATTCTACCTGTTAGTCTGTTAGGCTATATGGTATGGTGATGGGCCTCCATCCCCATAACCATCCTCCACATCACCATCCCTCCATCACTCCCCTCCTTCACCATCCTATGGGGTGTGGTGACAATCCTCCATCTCCATAACCATCCTCCACAGCCGTGGCTCTGCCCACGTCCTCAACGCGCCAGGCCGGTGAGACGTGGTGCCCACATCCCTCCCCATCCCAGTAGGCACTCCCACGTCCCTCATCACATGCCCTCACCCAGTAGCCTTACAGAAAATCCATGCCCAAACTTAAAATACATTATATAACCAACAACCCAATCGCCCATAGCAGTAGTGCAGTACCCTTTAGATTAACCGTATAAACATTAAATAGACTACGTATCACACAAAAAGCTTAATGTCTACTTACTGCAGAACTAATAAAACGCGCAAGACAAGAACCTAAGAGCTACAATAGCTTGTATTATTCTTTAAGTTCAGATTAATATTAAATTAAAATGATCTATATGCTTACAACACTTTGATCCATTTCAACACAAGCATTAACTTACGGAAAATTCAGACTATTATAAAAATCTACACATCCTAAATACATAATAATAAATCATAAAAACCCTAAACCAGATTATTAGTCCTACAGCAAGCTAAAACCGAAGGAAATGAAATAGAAACCTGTAAAGCTCTTCGAAACTGAGGCCACTAGCGTTATGATTATAAATTTCATGAATCGCATGCTCCAATATCTTCCATGTCTTGTCAGCATATTTTGGATCAACAACCACCTTATGCTTAAACGCCTCTATCTGGAAGTTCCTCTTCTTCTGTGAACTCATCCTCCTATTATTATTATTATTATTATTACTACAATCCAATCCGATTTATCTCCAGCTAATTAATATCTGATCCCAATTCAAAACCCTAGCTGTACGCGTTCAAATATATTATTAATCAAACGATGTAATTTTAGGGTTTGGAATCTAAATTAGCTATGATTGACGGCGTTTGAGGATGAAATACATCAGTTAACAGAGAATTTAAGAGATTAAAAATTGAAATCTGTATAACTGTAGAAGAATCACCGTTAAAGAAGATGAAGTTGATAAGCAAAGAATTTGCATCAGGAAATTGATTGGAAAGGGTTTATTACCAGATGTAGACACTAAACTCGATTTTTTGAGTACCTCCTGCTTGGTTTGTTGTACGTTGCACACGCTTTTTCTTTTTTTCTTTTTTTTTTCTTCTCATTCTTTAAGGTCGTGTGTTTTTTTTTATCGGCGAACAACTGTGTGACAACCACCCTTGCGGGGTGTCGTGCCCAATAATCGACTACTCGACCTCCAGTAGCCCCCGCCTTCTTCCGATATGCGGAAACCCGAGCCCCACCCGCCCAAAGGCACGATAGTGTTATAAAACTCGGTAAAACCTCGCCGCTCGTCAGATTCGAATCGGCGCCACCCGTATTCGATCTTTACCCGGATACCAAACCATAAATGATGGAAGTGGGGATTGAACCTTTGATCACATAGTTGAAACAAAAGTCATTCCACCACTATGGATGTGTTGTGGGGCTTTATTGACGTCATGACACGTAAACAACCGTCTTTCACCTTATTTAAAAAAAACACACACACGTTTTTGGTTAACATGCCCTAACGCCCAACAACCAGCTTTCTTATCTCCACGCCTCAGACCATCTAGCCCAACCGTGGCGGTGTTTGGAGCCTGCGCGCCTCTCCGACATGACAAGGCTTCCTTCCATGCCCATGACGAGAGGCCTAAGAGTCTTAAACAAATAAAAATCTTTGAACACTTGACTGAAAAATTAGCTTTGTTAATATAGTGTTTGAAGGATAGAATTACTTTTTTAACCAAAAGATAATTTGCTATGATTAATACAAGTTTAAGTGAAAAAAATATGATTAGGTAATATAACATTTCAAATTATTTATATTTTATATAAAAATGTATACTTATTACGATTTGGTAATCGATATAAAACTAAAATTTAGCCGTCGGTATTTTAAATTGTAGATTTATATACATAGTAAATCATAAAAAGCTAACAGTATTTTATATCCTATAAAAGTATATAAAACTGAAGAAAAAAACCGCCTATTATATTTTCAAGTAATACCGATTAATTCCTTAATGTAATGGATACTAATATACATATTATCTGTATCTATACTACATTACAAAGAGTCTAGCTACAATAGTAATTTCTTATGATTTTTAAGATGGTATATGAAGAGTTTATTGCTTTACACTCAAGATGTCATGAAAATTCTTTCAATACTACCCCTATTTGCAAAAGCAACTTGTATATTTTTTGTGATATTGAATGAAATGGTTGAATGCACCCATTGAGTTTGAATGACGTTATGTTTAACATTATAAAGTTAAATATATTGTTTTCAACATCTAAACTAACGGGTATTTCTTTTATCTATGACAAGAAATAATTGACACGCATGTTGAGTTATACAATCAATACCATAATGTGGACATTAGTTTCTGAAGTTAAAAGATTGTTATTATTTTCATGGTTTAGATTTAAAAATTTTATGTTTGATTTAAAAATCAAAACGTAAAGCAACTTTTGATAACTCTTACATGCTATGAAAATGAAAACTTTAAAAAATATAATTTACTAAACATATATATTATTTCCAAAGTGTTTGATAAAAAATGGAAATCATATATGTCAACAATTCGTAAAAATATACCATGATGATATGTTTTCTATTAGTGTTTGATTCATTAAGTGGGTTGCTGGTCTATTCAAGGTTTGCAAGCTATCTATGTATGAATATTGAATGACTATGTGTTTGGTTTTTTATATGATTACCTGGTATGACATCGGTTAAAAGGCATCAGCTATAAAATATGATAGTGGTTAGAAATAAGAACAGGTATGATTATTTGCATGTGCCACGTTATAAATTGTCGTTGCCACAACGTTGTACGGGTTTTCTACGGAATGAAAACTTCTATTGTGTCGAGACACCCGTCGCAACGCGCGGGTATTTCCACTAATCATATATAATGCTAGAGTTTTGAGTAATTATCTTTGAAACGCACGTCAAAATACTAACACTATACCTTACATTTTATGTTAATGTTAGCTTTGAGAGTGTTTAGGATTGCTTTTTGAAAACCGATTATGCGTTTTGCTGTGGTAGGGTTGGAATTGCTTTTAGATTATTGTGTTTTGATAGACTAAACATCCATTTCAAAACCCAACCCCAAACACCCTCTTAATCTCGTATCATCAAACATTCAAAATCATCATCATCATCATCATCATCATACTCAGTTAATCCCACCTATAGCAAAGCTAAGGTAGGGTCTGAGGAGGGTAAGATGTAAACAACCTTACCTCTACCCCTAAGAATAGAGAGGTTGCTTCCAGTAAGACCCTCGGCTCGATGTGGTTTGGTATCAAGCCTTGGACATAAGGCACAGAACACTTAGCAATCGGGACAACCCCGATCAGTGCATGTACTCCTTTGTCTTTTGGCTATCCACGCCACCACATGATGCATGATTAACCGTCCGTCGTTTTTAACGTTATTTTCACGAAATTAGTAAAATAACGTTAAAACTAGTGCAACTTTACTTTTGTCCCCCAAGGACCACACATATATACATTATATGCGCACACCGTAAGTGGGGCGTAAAATCAAACGCCCCTAAAATATCAATTTCAAAACAAAAAACATAAATTATCTCAAATATCGGATCGTTTTCATCGGCTAAAGTGAAGTGTTTTCAATATAACTGGTTAAAACTGGTTAAAAAAGCATGTGATTTAGATTACACATTAAAACTACCAACCACTTATTATTTTTTAAAATAAAGTAATTCAATGTAAACATATTTTAAAATCATTATATTATACTATATTAATAATCTAACCACTTTGAACAGTGATTTCATAGTGGTGTTATTTTTTTTCTTTTTGGTGTTCATATATGAATAAGTATATTTTGGGCTGAATGAGATTAACATCTTATAGCAATGCTGTAGTGGTGATATCATTTGTCTTATACAAAATGTACCTGGGTTCGAAACCCGGCTGTTTTCCATATTTCTTTTTATTTCCTGCTTGCTTTTGCTGGACACGTATTTTTCAAATGCTTTTTGTTGTGACACGTCTTGGGCTGATGACCACGTGTCATCTCTTCACCCACACTTTCTTTTCTTACTCAGTCCACACATTCACCCTCACCACCGTCACATTAACACATCTAAAATCATTTTAAACACCCTACGGCGGCCGGAAACCACCACCATCTCACACCTTCCTGACCATTCTCGGTTGCATTGACGATCCAATGGAAAAGGCATCGATTATTACCAAGGTTGCTTTTGGGTTAGGTAAGTCTTGTAACCTCCATCCGATTTAGTTTCTAATTTTTTTTATGTCACTTAATTGAGATTGATTGTCGTTAGGGTTACCCCAACATAAGTTGAAGAACTGCATAGATGTTTACTCTCCTCATCTCCCAGGTTTTCGCTTCGCCGCCTTCACAGTACGCCCCTTTTAATCTGATCCATTTTTTATTCTAAATATTTGTTAACACTGATTGAATTTTATTTGTTACATAGGAATATGTTTAATATGTCATATACATGTGTTTTAATTGTTACTAGAAGTATTAAATCTGATGCATAATTTGTTGTAAATATATATCTACAAGTGTGAATATGTTAATGTATCGTATGTTTATGGGGAAAAAATGAGGAAAGGGTTTTAGTAGATGATGTTGTGATTGTCAAGTATAGTGTAGTTAACGGTAATTCGTGTTATTTGTATGTTTACAGGTATTTGTCGGAGTTACTGTCTGAGCACAACAAATTTAGTCACTTTATGCCGGTGTTGCCCAATTGTTATCGATTGCTGAATCAGGGTGAGTTTGTTTATACTTTATATCCAGGCTTTTATCGCATCTTACTTGATTTTCGTTCTACTAGCGCGGTATAGATTTTTAGGATAGAAAAGTTATGTGGTTTGATCGTTAAGTTAAGAGTAAAAGTCTGATGCATACTAATAACTAACTATTTTCCTTCCAAAGCAGTTGGAGTACAATGACAATCAAGTACATTTGATTAACAGAGTCTTAATTTTGTTGGTCGATTGCAGAGTAGGTTCTGGCAAGGAAGAGCGGGTTAGAACGGACATAGGAAGGTATCAGCAACGGTTCAGAATGGGCTGAAGTAAGCGAAGATTAATATTATTATAAGTCCTATGAATGATTGGTGAATCTGATCGCGTAATGATAGAAATGAATCATGAGATTAATGTCATTGTTTTTGCTATGCTTATTAGTGATTTGCCTGAATTTGAACGTGTGATGATAGCTTCAACATGATAACTCAAATATGTTAAATTAGACGGTCTGAATGGTTATTGGATCTATGTGTTTTGATTAGTATGCGTAGTTTGGCCTGTGTTCCGAATTCAATGCTAAAATTCTAGCTTCAAGCGTTCGGGTAAACACTGTAACCAAGCAAGTAGGCAAAAAGTCTTCTGGAACACTATTTCGATTTTGTTATTTATATGAAATCGTTTGACAGTTTGGTAATTTTGTGTCTTGGTGTGCTGTGACATCCGTCATTTTTTTTAATAATAATAATAATAATAATAATAATAATAATAATAATAATAAAAAAATTCAGATTTTATATACATTTTTTTTTCTTTCTTTAAACCAAACCCAACACAACTAAACCAACATAACCAACCCAATCCATATCCCTTTATCCAATTTCTAATCCACAAACCGGCCCAAAGATCTGAGCCCAATCCCAGGAAACGTGGCCCAGACAACCAGACCCAATCCCTTCCACCCTTAGCTGTTTTAAAAAAAAAAAAAAAATAAGACTGCTGCGGGCCGGATCGAACCCGAGCAGCCTCGGACAACACACACCCGCCTCCACCACTGAGCTACAAGCTTGTTGTTGATTTAATACCCACTTCAATTGTATAAAAGCCGTTTAAACCGAGCCATCTTCTTCTCCTTCATCTGTTGCTGCTGCGTGCGAATTGCACAACAAACCCACAAAACATCGCTATGTTTAAGACTGATTTGGAAACCTTAAATCACTAATATAAATGACGAGTCAAACAACCAGGAATCACGCATCTTTTGACTACTAATTAACGCGTTGAATTGACTAATAATCGAGTTAAAAGACATTTATAAACCTTACTAAACAACACATATGAATGTGTATAAATACTCGACCTTAGATCGATCAAACTTGCACACACACACAACTACATGCGATTAAGAGAACCCCATCCTCAATTTCTGTTATTAACCTCTCATTCGAAGTATTCAATCGCGTTGACTTTTCTGTTTGACTCGTCGATTCACGGCCAATTACATATTGTAAGTTATGTTTTCTTGATGGGTTTTGTTCACCGGATACTCACAAACAATAGCCCTATCATATCAGGGGCTATTGCTTGCTAAATCGAAGTATTGAAAATTCTAGGGTTTGTTCTTATGAATTGGGGAAGAACACACCAACAGTTTTTGTATATAATTATTTTAGAACAGAATATAAACAAAATGAATCATAGACCAGATGGTTGGGGCTTTTGGCTAAACCCATTGAACCGGATCAGGTCTGGGGTTCGACCCCCACCATAAACAACCATTTTTTTATCCTTTATACCTATATTATCTCCATTCTTTTTAAAAATCGTTTTAAAATACTAAAACTATTTTATAAATTCTACAAAATTTATTTTATGTTATTCCAATGATAGAGTTCATCATCCAATTTTTAGTTTTTCAAAAATAATTTATTTAATATATATTATAAATATTACAAGTTTATTCATTTGAAATTATAAAATTCAATAAAAATATCTAAACGATTTTATAAAATTCCACAAAAATTACACTAAACTTTTATGACAATAAACATTTCAGAAAATATTTTTATTTCAGAAAAACCGTTTGTTTTATATTTTTAAATAATTTTTTTAGTTTTAATCATAAATAATTCATAATAAATTCATTTTACAATATTTCTGTACCAAAATTTTACATAAATTATTTCTAACCATCTAGAACTGAAATACAATTTTTAATTCAGAAATTCTTTGATTTTAATATTTTTAGATATTAAAGTCATATTTTGACAATTTGAAATAATTAGATTTAATATTCTATTTTCAAGAAAATAATTTTATAAAAATTATTTTCATACTTAAAACCTTATGTTGTGACTATATTCAACTTAAAATTTTACGAAAAGACTTTTGTTTATTTATTCATTAAATTTCTTATATTTAATAAACAAATTGTTTAATAAACATATAAACGTTTATCCCCAATTCGAAGCCCTAGAAATACATATATCTTAGAGTTGTTTCCCTTACACATTATCGAATACTTTAGGTTGATCATTTGGGAGTAATCTCAATTCATATCTCGTTGTCTAGTTAAATCTCAAACTACTACGTGAACTGTGAGTATTTCCTATCCCCTTTTTGCTTTTATTCATTTTTGGGGTGTTACATGTACACTATTACAGTTTCAAATACAAGTTTACATTTTCACAATACAATTCTAGTACTATGTGCATTGCTTACAACGTGCTTTATGCTTAGACAATACATGTGGATTACATTTGTACTTAGTGAAATCATTAACATGGTACAAGCCGACCTTAACATTGGATAGCGCTATTTGGATTGACAACCCGCCTAGATTGATTCTCCCCCTTTTTCATCGGAGAATCCGTGGCCAGTGTTAAGTTATCATCCATTTATTGGTTGAGTACACTACAGTTCATACAGTACATTATACAGTCACAGGGTTGATTTCGCTCATTTGTAGGATACATAGTTTACATAATTGCACTGTAGCTTGCACTTGAATTGTATAACTTTTTAACCTACTATATATATCAAAACTAGGAATGCTCACCAACATTTCATATGTTGACCAAATCTATTTGTACATGTTTCAGGTGCAGTTTGATCTAGTGCTTTAACAAGAGACATTTAGTGCTTTATTTTAATTCAGTTACTTCAATATTTACATTTCATTTAGACAATGTATTTCCATTTCCATGTAAGACAATTTTGGCTTATTCAATAATATTTACATTTTAGTACCAGGAGCTTTTGAACAATCGTCACTACGTGGCACCTCGATGATTCCGCCATCGGTTGGGGTGTTACAGATTGGTATCAGAGCCATGGTTATAGGGAACTAGGTTATAGATAAAATGGCCTAGACTATAACCGAACTTTCATGCATTATATTTCCTAAATTACCTTACCCTCATTTTCCTCTACTTTCCTTCTTCTATCCTTCCTCTATCTTCTCTTCTTCTCCATTCTTCTCATCTTTCATCATGGTGCATAGAGATGGTGTCCTACAAGGAGTGGAAAGTCTACATCAACATGGAACAAGAGCTGTACCTTTCATGAAGACACTCCTAGGCATAATGCCTACTCTTATTTTTGCTCCTTCAAAGTTGTTGAACTTTAATGAGTGTGATAAGGACACGTGCAATCTGGAAGGGTGGATGCCTGTACACTGGGTTTTCTGGCATAGGCAAGCATAGCGCATAAATCCATTTACGGACCTGTTATGCTTACCTGGGGATTCCTGGAGTGAGTGTCCACTTATAGGCTAAAGCATGTCTTCTTTGATCACCATTGGGTTCAACTCCTTTGAAAAGTCAGCGTTCTTGTTGGGCTTTACAGCTAGACAAGGGCACTCCAAGCATCTTATGCAAGTTTTACAATAATACTCTCTCGTTTCCTATACAATATCCTATATATCATGATTTTCATATACTGCTTACAAGTTCATACTTTCATAATCATTTGTACAGTTATACACTCACATTTTCTAAATCTCATGATTATTCATTGATTACCTCATAGATGTCTGCTCGCCGCATGCTCCGAAATGTCCGCCGACGCCCTGTTCATGCTTCTGGACAACGTTCTGACCGTCGCCTCGCATCTTTAGTCGCTGAGCAAATTGCTGCAGTAATCCCAAACCTTGTCAGTGAGATAACCCAGAATAGTAACAGTGCCAACACAGGGAGTACAACTCAATTTAGGTGCACTTTCAAACACTTTAACTCCTGCAACCCCACAAAATTTACTGGTGAGGAGGGTGCTACTGGCCTCCTCCAATGGTTTGAAAGCATGGAGAGCACCTTTGTGAACAGTGAATGTCCTGATGAACTCCGCGTTCGCTATGCTACTAGTGTCCTTCAAAAGGGGGCGCTAACCTAGTGGAATGGCGAAAAACGCAATCGAGGAGCGGATGTTGCTTTATCGTTACCTTGGGCTGAAGTTAAGGAACTCATGATCGCCAAATTCTGCCCTAGGAACGAAATCAGGAAATTGGAGGAAGAGTTCCATGGACTGAAACAAGACAGTGGTGAGAATCTTGCGTATAATACTCGATATCACGAACTTAGCATTCTGGTTCCACACATGGTCACCCCAGTCTCTCGAGCAATCGAAAAATATATCGAGGGATTACCTGACCTGATTCAAGACGTTGTCACTGGAGGCAAAGCCACTACGGTAGAAGAAGCCATCCAACTTGCAGCCACATTAACAGACAAACACGTAAGGAAAGGAAACTTGGTTAGGAAGGGCACCAAGACACCTACTGAGAAAACCACCAATGTTGTTGAACAATCTAAGACTATTTTAGCAAAGGCCGCCACTACTGCTTCGAACTCTAAGAAACGAATGGGCGATACTCAGAACCATGATGTTGTTGATCCGGTGGCTCAGCCTCCTATCAAGAAAGCCTACACGGGAATCCATCCTCAATGCAACACCTGCAAATATCATCACCCTGCAAATCTCCCATGCCGTCAATGCACTAGATGTGGAAGGTTTGGACACTTTGTTTCCACTTGTCGAGTAATGGTTGGGACGCATAGTAATCATCAAACAGCTGCCCAGGAACCACTACAGATTACTAACGGTCGGGCATGTTATCATTGTAGAGACCCTAACCACTTGCTACCTCAATGTCCCAAATTGAACAATATAAACCTGGTGGCACATGGACAAGCTTTCAATATCGATATCAACGAAGCAGATGATCAGGATGACGTTAATCCCACTGGTTAAGCCATGGATGAAATTTTCCAAGACTCTAGAATCCAATACTCGTGTTTTCATCTTCTTGAATCCTATTTTCATTTTGTACCCAATTTTGTCGCACTCATTAGCATACAACATCTAGAAATTTCCTTGCATACTACGGTGTACGAACACATATTTGAAATTTATCAAATTCGATTACGTTTATCGTATAAGTTTCAGACTCTACCTTACATCTTATTGAAGCATTTGGACTTGATTTTCATGAAAACCAGACTACAAAGAAACTCGATACTTGATCATACAGAGCTTTTCTAAAAACATCATTGGTTATTACATGAAACTTGATTTTTCCTTAATTCGACTATCCATTGAACATTTAATTATTCATGATATTCGTAAACATTTAATTATTCATGATATCACTTACACTTAATGGTTGTAGTACTTACAAAACTTGCTTGCATAAACATGCTATCAATTTGCAATCTATGTGAATAATAATTGCTGCACTTAATAGAGGTCATCATGCCTTTTTCAACAGTCGGGAGAGGCCCTACAACCTGCTCCACGACTGGTGGAGGCTATCGAACATACTCAACGATTAGTAGAGGTCACTATGCCTTTTCAAACAGTCGGGAGAGGCCCTACAACCTACTCCACGGCTGGTGGAGGCTATCGAACCTGCTCAACAATCGGTGGGGTCATAGAAGGACGCAAAACTTTAATGTAAGGTAAATTGATGATTCCGGTCCGGAACGTAATCATGAATTTACAGGTACATTAGGGTAGTGTGAAATTCTATTAGAGTTTTTGGTAGGCGTCCAGTACGTTTTCAAGGTATCAAAGGTGTGGTGGGTTAGCTGCGGTACACCCTGTATACAAACACTAATGATGCATTGAAAGTGGGACTGGAAGTCGGACCAGGAACAAACTCTGTTATTTGGTAGTTCATTTAGTCTTTCTGTAGTCAATCAACTCGTACATTTATTTTAGAATTCCTAAAACTTGCAATTTAAGTGATTTACTAGATTCTTATTCTCCTTATTATCCGAGACAAACCTCTTATCCAAATCATTCGAAACAATTCACTCTGTTACCTATAAATTTACGTCGTGCCATACCTCAAAATTTCCAAACCACAGTTATCTTAATTTTTACCCAAGCATCCATAACCCTATGTTCCTAATAACTTCGGGACGAAGTTTCTAAAAGTAGGGGATGCTGTGACATCCGTCATTTTTTTTAATAATAATAATAATAATAATAATAATAATAATAATAATAAAAAATTCAGATTTTATATACATTTTTTTTTCTTTCTTTAAACCAAACCCAACACAACTAAACCAACATAACCAACCCAATCCATATCCCTTTATCCAATTTCTAATCCACAAACCGGCCCAAAGATCTGAGCCCAAGCCCAGGAAACGTGGCCCAGACAACCAGACCCAATCCCTTCCACCCTTAGCTGTTTAAAAAAAAAAAAATAAGACTGCTGCGGGCCGGGATCGAACCCGAGCAGCCTCGGACAACACACACCCGCCTCCACCACTGAGCTACAAGCTTGTTGTTGATTTAATACCCACTTCAATTGTATAAAAGCCGTTTAAACCGAGCCATCTTCTTCTCCTTCATCTGTTGCTGCTGCGTGCGAATTGCACAACAAACCCACAAAACATCGCTATGTTTAAGACTGATTTGGAAACCTTAAATCACTAATATAAATGACGAGTCAAACAACCAGGAATCACGCATCTTTTGACTACTAATTAACGCGTTGAATTGACTAATAATCGAGTTAAAAGACATTTATAAACCTTCCTAAACAACACATATGAATGTGTATAAATACTCGACCTTAGATCGATCAAACTTGCACACACACACAACTACATGCGATTAAGAGAACCCCATCCTCAATTTCTGTTATTAACCTCTCATTCGAAGTATTCAATCGCGTTGACTTTTCTGTTTGACTCGTCGATTCACGGCCAATTACATATTGTAAGTTATGTTTTCTTGATGGGTTTTGTTCACCGGATACTCACAAACAATAGCCCTATCATATCAGGGGCTATTGCTTGCTAAATCGAAGTATTGAAAATTCTAGGGTTTGTTCTTATGAATTGGGGAAGAACACACCAACAGTTTTTGTATATAATTATTTTAGAACAGAATATAAACAAAATGAATCATAGACCAGATGGTTGGGGCTTTTGGCTAAACCCATTGAACCGGATCAGGTCTGGGGTTCGACCCCCACCATAAACAACCATTTTTTTATCCTTTATACCTATATTATCTCCATTCTTTTTAAAAATCGTTTTAAAATACTAAAACTATTTTATAAATTCTACAAAATTTATTTTATGTTATTCCAATGATAGAGTTCATCATCCAATTTTTAGTTTTTCAAAAATAATTTATTTAATATATATTATAAATATTACAAGTTTATTCATTTGAAATTATAAAATTCAATAAAAATATCTAAACGATTTTATAAAATTCCACAAAAATTACACTAAACTTTTATGACAATAAACATTTCAGAAAATATTTTTATTTCAGAAAAACCGTTTGTTTTATATTTTTAAATAATTTTTTTTAGTTTTAATCATAAATAATTCATAATAAATTCATTTTACAATATTTCTGTACCAAAATTTTACATAAATTATTTCTAACCATCTAGAACTGAAATACAATTTTTAATTCAGAAATTCTTTGATTTTAATATTTTTAGATATTAAAGTCATATTTTGACAATTTGAAATAATTAGATTTAATATTCTATTTTCAAGAAAATAATTTTATAAAAATTATTTTCATACTTAAAACCTTATGTTGTGACTATATTCAACTTAAAATTTTACGAAAAGACTTTTGTTTATTTATTCATTAAATTTTTTATATTTAATAAACAAATTGTTTAATAAACATATAAACGTTTATCCCCAATTCGAAGCCCTAGAAATACATATATCTTAGAGTTGTTTCCCTTACACATTATCGAATACTTTAGGTTGATCATTTGGGAGTAATCTCAATTCATATCTCGTTGTCTAGTTAAATCTCAAACTACTACGTGAACTGTGAGTATTTCCTATCCCCTTTTTGCTTTTATTCATTTTTGGGGTGTTACATGTACACTATTACAGTTTCAAATACAAGTTTACATTTTCACAATACAATTCTAGTACTATGTGCATTGCTTACAACGTGCTTTATGCTTAGACAATACATGTGGATTACATTTGTACTTAGTGAAATCATTAACATGGTACAAGCCGACCTTAACATTGGATAGCGCTATTTGGATTGACAACCCGCCTAGATTGATTCTCCCCCTTTTTCATCGGAGAATCCGTGGCCAGTGTTAAGTTATCATCCATTTATTGGTTGAGTACACTACAGTTCATACAGTACATTATACAGTCACAGGGTTGATTTCGCTCATTTGTAGGATACATAGTTTACATAATTGCACTGTAGCTTGCACTTGAATTGTATAACTTTTTAACCTACTATATATATCAAAACTAGGAATGCTCACCAACATTTCATATGTTGACCAAATCTATTTGTACATGTTTCAGGTGCAGTTTGATCTAGTGCTTTAACAGGAGACATTTAGTGCTTTATTTTAATTCAGTTACTTCAATATTTACATTTTATTTAGACAATGTATTTCCATTTCCATGTAAGACAATTTTGGCTTATTCAATAATATTTACATTTTAGTACCAGGAGCTTTTGAACAATCGTCACTACGTGGCACCTCGATGATTCCGCCATCGGTTGGGGTGTTACATGTGCGATCTTCTAACTGGTACCGAGTGAATAAAGATTAAAGATTTTTGTTTACTGTTTGATACTTGAGGTGGGTATTATGGACTTATGAGCAGTGTTATCTTTCAAATGGTCCTAAGAAAATAAATATTAAAAAAATATTTTTACTGTTTGATAATTGGGGTGGGTGTTAAAAAAAATAGAACACTAATATACTTCATATATTTACTTTTATTTCTTTAAGTATGTGTTTCCTCTGATTATAAACGTCTACAAATTGTGTTGAATCATTAAAGAAGGAAATGTATCAATAAACTTGTATAAATTGTTTCGCGTTAATCTACCAATCACAGATGATTACTGGGACACACTGGTATGTACAAGCATTCTTGATCCATCTTTTCACATTCATCATTTTCCCGCGTCGTCCTAATGTCTTACTGATTAGTTGATACTTCGGGGTGTTAACCGGTTGATTTGGGTTATGTTATAAATGCTTAAAAGGAAATGGGTCAAAAGTCTCCAAAAGAGTACCTTTAATGCATTTGATTCGTTGCATTGAACCTTTTAAAAGTTTGGATTGTATTTGAATATACAACATTTATGATCATATTTGAGAAACCAAGTTATCTATGAAAAACTAATGTGTGACAAAATTATTATTAGTCAGCCTTATCTGGCCCGTTTCAACATGAACCAAGAAACTACCGTTTTAACTCATTGCCCAATTTGTGCACGTAAGCTTCTTCTTTTGGTGCTTTATAGTAAGTAACGACTATATGTTCTGTTGTAGGATTCGCATGATGCTTCCTATAGAATAAATCTCACCCAGGTTTCATACTGAAGCTGCTTATGGATGGGTAATCAGTTAAAGCATTACAATAATTGGACTTTATTTGATTTTCACAGCCTCACAGGTATTGTAGTTTTTTTTTTTTTTTTTTTTTTTTTTTTTTTTTTTTTTTTAAGGATGTGGTAACAAACCTAGGTTCTCCCTCCTACAAAGTAATAAAATTGAAAATGAAAAGGTTCTATTTTTTCCTTTCTTTTTCAAGTTTCATTTAATATACAACTTATTAGTTTTTTGTAAGTTTTTTTGTCTACATTTCTATATAAATTTTATAAGGGGAAAGTGAATACGGTGCTGTTACGCGTATAACCTTACACGTAAAACCCACCAAAACTAGTAGTTTTGCTTAGAAAACCCCTAAAATTGAAAAGGAACAAATGCACATAATCGATCATCCCTTGCATATTGGCACTGCTTTCGTTTGTTCAATCCTTGCAAATCTCAATTAATCGATCATGTATTACATTAAATGAGAATCAATCTTCAATATTTTTTTATTAAGAATACCATAAAACATCATTGAAAGTCATATAAGTTTTTGTTTCCCTTCGTATTTACATATGTAACCGACGATGATGTATTGGAGATTATTAAAATAATCGTCAGTATTAAGCCCATAGATCTTCCCAATGATTTAGTCATTGAGATATTTTAACAATTTCCCAATACATGCAAATCTTCCTAGTGACTTGATTTAGCAATGCTTTTTTTTCCCATATTGATCATCAATGTTCCGGTTTCTACATGTTCCTTAATTTTTATTCATACTAGTAGTTTGTTGTAAATGAATTGAATATCAATATTTTATTCATACTAGAAAAGTACACCTCCCTGGTTCTCTATTGGATAAAGGATTGAATTAAAACAAATGAAACAACTACCATTTGAAATCGCAGATATCAATGAAAATAGAATGGGAACGAACGCAACAGATCTTCGTAGTGTGTTTGTTCTAAAGAAGGTGGTATTTAAGCAAAACTACGTAGTTTTGGTGGGTTTCGCGTGTAAGGTTAGACGTGTAACAGCACCGTATTCACTTTTCCCATTTTATAAACCGCATTCTATCCAAGATAAAATATTTGTTGGATATTACGATGCCAGACTTGCAACTCAGTTTGCTGTAAGATTTACGTTGAAAATACAAATAAAAACCCTTGATAGGTGATATTTATTGTTGTGTACAGAGCTTCAATATTTGTTGCTAGGTATTTAGGATTCATACACCACTTATTTAGGAATTATACACCCTGGCCCACATCACACACTAATAAGAGGCTGCCACATACCCCAGAATGTGATGTCACACCCCCAGAAAGTGACGTCACAGGGTGTATGAATCCCATAACCCTTTTGTTAAACTAGATCTCTAGGTGAGGGGCAACACCTAAGGAAAAAGTGACAGGGTGGTGTTATGGCGTGGATAGGCTCCCACTTCCCCTTTTCATGCCATGTCATCGAGCAGTGTAATTCTCATATTGGCATTAAAGCTTGGGTTGCATTGATAGGTTTGTGAAGCTTGGTTTCTAGAATGCATATTAGAAAAGAAAAACTCAAAGTATGGTTTTTTTATTATTAACAACCGACCATTTTATTTATTTGTTTTATATGTTTAGTATTATTTAAAGTTAGTTTTATCATCAAATGTAAGTTGTGAGTCATACATATCTGTTACCTGTCGAGTCGAAGAGCTGCAACAACAAGGATTGCAATTATTATCGGTATAATTTAAACCACTTTACAATTTATGTATATAGTTTGAAGCCCCAAAAGTTTGTTGAGTTAGGGTCATGTTCTTCATAGAAAAGTTTGTTTGGATGGAGATAAGGTTTACCCTTATCTAAGCCGACCATAAAACGGTACTATATATTAATGAAATATTCTTCGGTACATTTTTTATTTGTTTTGTTTTAAATCCCCAAAATTTCTGTAAGTGTGACAAAAGTTTTTACTCTTGGAAACATAATATCGTACTATATTAGTTGGATATTATTGGGTATGTTTGTTTGTTTTGTTTAATGCTAGCCTCAAAACATATGTCCGTGTGACCAAATTTACAAAAAGGTTTTACCTTGGAGAGGAATAGTTTTGATTAGGGTTTGCAATTAATAAAACAATTTCAAGAATCACGTGAAGAAAAAGTTTTTGACTTATTATGTTTTTGTGTGGTTGCAGATGGGCTGCTATTGCTTCATATCTTCCTGAAAGAACGGATAATGATATCAAAAACTACTGGAATACACATTTGAAAAAGAAGCTTAGAAAGCTTCAAATGGGATCTGATGAGCACGATTTAAATCACAAAAAGAAAGATCGATTCGCGTCTTCAACAACTTCATCTTCTTCTTCTCACTGTATCTCTAGAGGCCAGTGGGAGAAGAGGCTTCAAACAAACCTTCATCTAGCAAAACAACTTTGTGATGTTGCACCAATATGCTATGCACTACTATGTTTGCAATCCAGCAGTAATGCACTTTTATTATATCAGTAGCGACCAGAAACGTTGTGCATGCCCGCATCAAAAGATTTTTGTTAGTGTATGTGCGCCTACGTTTGTGTTATTCGTTTTTAGTTGTCTACGTTGTTGATCTTATATTGAATATTTGTTACCAATTTATTTACTGTCATCTGGTTCGCAAGATTTCTAACTGTGATTATTATAGTTTGCATTGCTTTGCTTTAATATTTATAAAACTAAAGCTTTATATTTCATTATTTGAAGTTCTGTCCGTGTTTCTTTTGTTTTGTAGTGGTGGCAATGGAGAGAACCAAATGTACAGATAGTTAACTAAAGGAGAATTTTCTTATGCTAATCGTGGAGGTTGGATCATTTTTCTAGATAATACCTTCAAATTGTTGATTGTTAGTGTCTGAAATATGTTCAAATCATAAGGTTACACTGAATGAGAGTAAGAGAAGAAGTTGAAGCGCAGGCGCAACGCGCCGGATTAATACACCTAGTTAACTAAATATTCATGAACAATCCATGAGCCCAAAAATTAAATTATCTATCTATATATATAAAAGAAAACGTATATGCTGACGTGACGTATAATGGAGGCCTCAACCTTCCCTTAAAAGTGTCACGCGGCATCATAATGGAAAGTTTTTGGTGTTTTTGAATTGTTTCAATTTTTAATTAAATTGAGTTATTTTAGGAAAAATAAATTTAAAATTTTCTCTCTCATATTTCCTCCCATAATTTTTAAACGTTTATATCTTTTATATACGAGATTTTTTAAAGAAAAAAATTACACCAAATTAACGAGCGTTTTATTATCTTTCAACGAGTACCATAGTGCTATATAAAAAACGGAGAAAAAATCGACTATTTTTTGTAAAGTTTCGTTCATACAGGAAAAAAACACACAAAGTGTTCATGTTATCACGTAAAATTAGATTTTGTGGGGAATATGAGTTATTACTGATTAGAATACTATGAATATGCAATAATTGAGAGATTTTGCGGTTAGTTAACTTGAGCCATTTGCAATAGGTTATCACGTAAAATTAGATTTTTTAACCCGGGACTCTCCCGGGGTAATCAGCTAGTTCATCCATATTCCATAATCCTCTAGACTCTAGAGGAGTAATTACGATATTATGATAGCGGCTGTCGGGACTCGGGTGTCGGCAACGAGTTGGGCCCAATCTTCCGCTTTAGTGAAACTAAATTGGGCTCTCTCTTATTTTAGGTTGGGCTTTTATTGTTGGTTCGTAACTTGCGTTTACACTTTACACACACTTTTAAAGTATGAGTGAGTGTGCCACCTTCTTTCTTCTCTATCTTTTCATGTCATTTTAAGTTGTAACCATAGAAAAAAATAATAATAATTAAATCAAACAAAAACGTTTAGATGTTAACTAGTAGCTAATGTCATTTTAACCATAGAAAAATTACTTGAATAAATAATATTTAAATCAAACAAAAACTTTCAGATGTTAACTCTTAGCTAAAATTAAGGTACAAAAGGCGACAGATTATGCTGATGGTTAACCTGAAATATTTATCCTGTAACGCTCGATATAATTTTTTGTTTTGAAATGCTGAATCTAAAGTTTATATTAAATTGCCTTATACTAATGTTTTACTTAAATTTTGTTTGAGTTCGTAAGAAACCTAGCCCCCACCCCATCCTTGTTCCTTCCTATAATGTTGGATCGGCTTATGCTCATAAGCCAATTGAAATGTATTATGGCGTTATATATATTTTCGTACATCAAAACTTATGGTTGTGAGGGACAACTTATAGTGGATTGTCGGATTTAACGAGTTGAATAATGAATCAAAATAGGTAATATTTTACTTTAGAAAGGGTCATCCTTGTGAAAACATAAAATTCTTTTTGTCTATCTTTTTTAAGGAGTTAAGATTATTCCAACATAACAAAATGAGAAAAACAACTTTAAGCAGTTGTATACATTATAAAATTGTTTAACAACATCCATCTTAATATTTAACCAACTAATTTCACTTTGTTGATTTGTTTAATGTTAAAGCCAACTCAAATCAACATATTCATAATAACAAACTAAAATAACATTAACTATAAATTACAAAATCATGAACATTCACTAGATAACTTTTTGTTGATATGTAAAATCTCATAGAAGATCTTGTTGATGATTGCATACATTTGATTAGGTCTTAATAGAAGAGGAGGGAGTCTTAGTGGGCTAACAACGAAGCATAGAAATAGGGTGGGGCTAATTATTGGACACACAAGTGTATGTATTTTTGTGCAAAATTGCAAAATTTGGTCAACTAAAGTAAAGCAACAAAAAGGGCATACCAAGGGGACTTATTTTCCACATACTATTTGGGGTCGCCCTTTTTAGAGCCGGACCTTTTATGGCCATGTCTACTTTACCTACAACATTCATGCATAAACAATGCTACTTGTGAGTTTTCCAAAATATTTAAAATTCATTGTATGTGTTAATCATTATAAGCTCCTAAACTTGTGGTGTTTATTATGACAAACCATGATGAGGTTAGATACTATAAAAGATGTAAATTAATATTTGAAATACAGAATCCCAAAATTTGGATTAAATATTTCTGAACACCATATTTTAAGAATATATAATGAAGAAAACTTATTGTTTGAAATATATACATTCAATACAACTAAAAGGTAAAACTAATGTTTTCATTTGTTTATTTTTTAAAAGAAAACCCTTAGATTTCACAACAAAAATTCAAAAAATTCTGGTGACCGGTGATCAAGAGACATCCTTGACCACCTCTTGGTCCAACCCTCTATAGAATGTGGTGATAAACCGATAATAATAACTAACTTGTATAACACAAAGAATGCATGTGCTATATAAGGGGGGACTGGATTTTAATAATCCAAATTTTTGCCTTGTTAGCCAGTAATGATCTGTATTTAAGAAATTTCTCATAACAGTCTCAACTTTTAAATAATTTTCCTCCAATGGTCTTTTTTACTTTCAAACTCTTGCAATTTTAAATATGGGTTAGTTATCAGTTATTAAAAGCTCATTGGAAGAAATACTCTGAAAGTTAGGACTGTTGTTAGTAATTTCTTAAGTACATATTATTGTTGGCCAGCAATGCCAAGTTCATATTATTAAAATCCAATTCCCCTTCATAATTTACTATAAATAAAACAACAAATTTACTATAATAGTAACTAACTGGTATAACACAAAGAGAATGCATGTGCTATATATTAAAAAGTTATTATAGTAGTTTTTAATGGTAGTAACTTTATTGACCTTTGACCATGTTATTCTGACTTGATCTCATGGAGGGCTAAGACCCCCGTAGTGAGGCGCGATTTACCAAATTTTTTCAAAAATAGCGCCCCCAACACCGCTATAGGGGGGCGCTATTTTCACAAATTCGTTGTAGGCGTTATATTAATAACGCTGGGTGAAAATTGAACCAGCAAATGGAAATTGGACACGTGGAAATTTCAAACGGCTATTTTTTTTGTTATTATAAATACAACACACACAACACACATATATATATTAATACAAACTCAAAAATACCTTCAAAAAAATATTCAAACACATACTTACCAATATTAGAAGTAAATGGGTTCCCCCGCGTCATCATCTATTGCGAGAGAATATTATAGAGAGTTTCTAGGCGACGAGGGTTATTCCACAGACGAAGAGTTGGAGCAAGATGCCATTACGAGTGCGCTAGCGCTTTCGGCGCGGTATCTTGAAGAAACTAGTACGCCTACACCTCCAAAACAAACTAGGCAGTACTACGAACGAGATCGTGTATCGGCAAATGCTCGTTTGATGAAGGATTACTTTGATGAAAACCCGACTTACCCCGACCCAAAGATCTTTAGGCGTCGTTTCCGGATGAGCAAACGTTTATTTCTACGTATATCCGAAGATCTTGAAAACGCGTTTCCGTACTTTAAACAAAAAGCGGATGCTAGGGGGATGATGGGATTCACGTCTATTCAAAAGTGTACCTCGGCACTGCGTATACTCGCATACGGCAACACGACGGATATCAACGACGAGTATTTAAAAATGGCCGAGAAAACAACACGCGATTCTTTGGAGTATTTTTGCCAAGGTATTTATTTTTTATATATGTTTGTATTTATTTTTTATATATGTTTGTATTTATTTTTTATATATGTTTGTATTTATTTGTTTTAGGAATAATAAAGTTGTACGGAGCCCGTTATCTTAGAAGGCCCACTTGGTACGACTTACAAAAAAATTACGAGGTGCATACGGCTGAACATGGGTTACCAGGAATGCTGGGTAGCCTTGATTGTCGTCACTGGCGGTGGTATAATTGCCCAACCGCTTGGCGAGGTCAACACACGCGTGGTGACCAAAAAGGACCATCGATTATTCTTCAAGCGGTGGCTTCAGTCGATCTTTGGGTTTGGTCGGCATATTTTGGTGTTGCGGGTTCATGCAACGACTTAAACGTTTTTGAGCAGTCGCCTATTATAGAGGATTTCGTTTCTGGCAGGGCAGCGAAGGCGTGCTTTTACGCTAATGGAAACTACTACCCACACGGATACTATTTGGCTGACGGAATATATCCGAGGTATAGCATTATCGTTAAGACGTTTAGTAACCCGTACGATGAAAAAAGGGCACACTTTAAAAAGGTCCAAGAGGCGGCGCGAAAGGACATAGAGAGATGTTTTGGGGTTCTTCAACAGCGTTGGCATTACATAAGAAACCCTGCTCGTGCATGGACCACAGACAAGCTGCGAGATGTTATGTATGCATGTATAATCATGCATAATATGATATTAGAAGATGAAGGTAAAGCGATATGCCAAAATTACGTACCGGAAGCCGTTCAGGATCTACCGCAAGCTAATGTGCAAGAAAGAGTGCTCAACGCACATGAACTTCGCGACCATGAAGTACATGACGCGTTAGCTGCGGATTTGGTCCAACAAGCGCGGTCGGTTCGGTATATTCCAAACCCAGGAGGAAACGAAGAAGAAGAAGAAGAAGAAGGTGACGAAGAAGAAGAAGAAGAGGACGAAGACGAATATGAAGAATCCGAAGATGAAAATTAATATTAGTTGTAACTTTTTTTTTTAATATTACTTGTAATTTTTTTTTAATATTAGTTGTGTTTTTAATATTATTTGTAATTTTTTTATATTTATTTGTCTTTTATTTTAATTATTTTGAATTAAAAGATTAAAAAAAATAAAAAAATCAACCAATCACAAACAGGGGCTTTATAAATAAAGCCACACCACTACACCCCTTTTTCAGTTTCTCTCTCCACGCTGACTCAGCAGCCACGTGGACCAATCAGGAAGGGAGGCTTTATAAATAAAGTCCCCCACTACACATGGTCTAATAACTACTTCTGTTTGTTGCATTGATGAAACGTGGTGGTCGCTAGGACTAAAGAAAGAAGATAATGTTAATAGAAAACTGAAATGTTTATACAAATGTAAATAAAATAATTATAGTTTTAAACATTATAACTTATAAGGTGCCTTGGAACATGGAAACAGCACATCAAGTGTTCAAAAGGTGAACTTGAACATCACTTTGATAATTAGTACTGCTTTTTATAACTACAATCAATGGACAACTCCAAAGTCATTCTTCTATATTTATATTTTATTTAATGTTTATAACTCTAAAATCTTTTATATATACACAGGACGTTTAATACCGAATCAATTTTAGTTCGGTATATAGGCACTTGTATTGTATGTTTATAGGCACTTGTATTGTATGTTTAAACCTTGATAGATATACGGTTATGTATCCCTGTAGCCGTCCCACCTTACTAATTTATTATAAGCACTACATACAAACTGTTTATATTGTTTTCGCATTTATCTACTTAAACCTATGTACCTAATTGAGAAGTCGATTAAACTATAGATCTAGACATATAATCTTATAAGTTTGAGTCATGTTTTGAAAGGATGATATTACATGAATTACGTAGATAATGTGTTTTATATAAATACTGAACGTCTGAACCTGATGCATCAACGTCACCATGAAAAATAACATTTAACATCGGTTATGGGTTGTTAACATGTTATCTTCATGCACATTTAGGCATTTGCCAATATTGGGCTGGTGAAAATGCATAAACTGGGCCGAGGAACATCCAAAAAATAAAAATTGGGCTAGTACTGGAAGAGTAGAAGTGGACCTGGACTCCTGTGGTTCAGACAATATTTGTTTGGTATGAGACTTTTTTAGGTATATTTTTACATAAGTGTATAATTTACCTATATATTGATAAATTTACCCTTGTTAAACGAAATATATAAAAAGAGGGTGCTAAGGTTAAATTTGTTAAAAGTAAAAAAAGAAAAATGTTTTTGTTATATAGTTTACTGCAATAAGAAATTGAATGAAGGATATAATAAAGTAGGTGACCAGGTAGTAATAATCAGATTTCTTTTTGTTATCATATTTGGTAGCATATGAAATACAAACAAAACCATTCTGACTATTCGTTTGATACGTGTTATTATTTTGTCAATTCCTTAATTATTACTAGTTATGACACGTGTTAAAGAAAGACAAACAAAATTTATTTTGTAAACATGTATCATATTATACATCTATCTATCTATATATATAAAAGAAAACGTATATGTTGACGTGGCGTGCAATGGAGGCCTTAACCTTTCCTTAAAAGTGCCACGTGGCATCATAATGGAGAGTTTTTGGTGTTTTTGAATTGTTTCCTTTTTTTAATTAAATTGAGTTATTTTAGGAAAAAAAGATTTAAAAATAAATTTAAAATTTTCTCTCATATTTCCTCCCATATTTTTTAAACGTTTATATCTTTTATATGCGGGATTTTTTAAAGAAAAAAATTACACCAAATTAACGAGCGTTTTATTATCTTTCCAACGAGTACCATAGTGCTATATAAAAAACGGAGAAAAAATCGACTATTTTTTGTGGGGTTTCATTCATACAGGAAAAAAACACACAAAGTGTTCATGTTATCACGTAAAATTAGATTTTGTGCGGAATATGAGTTATTACTGATTAAAATACTATGAACATGCAATTGAGAGATTTTGTGGTTAGTTAACTTGAGCCATTTGCAATAGGTTATCACATAAAATTAGATTTTTCAACCCCGGAACCCTCCCGGGGTAATCAGCTAGTAATTTTATATAAATAAACTAGACTCTTAGTGACCTCCATGTTGCCGCAGGACTCATACACTCGTGCATTGCTATGAGACATAGTTAGAAATTCGTACGTATCGAAATAGAAATATTAGTGTGACCAGGCAAATGCTTTGTTGCTGATATAACTTCGTTTTCATGGAGTTTTATACCCTCACATTGAGAAAACCATAAATATGAATACGGTATTGGTTTGGTTTTCCACAATGCATGAAGGAAAATAGCACTATACCGATAACGTAAGTCAATCCCGAAAAATGGCAAAAATAGGTAACGGTAACGATACAGAAAATGATCGGTACGGTACGTTAACAAAAATGATTGGTGCGGTACGATACTGGTACCCAATGTTCATCCTTATACGCGCGCGCGCGCACACACATATATATAACACCGTAACGTTGTGAAAACTGTAAAAACGAACACGACACGGGTACCGATGTTAAAACGGCATTGGTTCAGTTCTCCACAATAAATAAAAAGAGTTGTATACTGATACCGAAAGTATCAGTAAAAAAATGGCAAAAATGAATACCGATAAGGATACTGAAAATAGTGTGGGCATTAACAATATATAAATATGTTTTAAAGTGTAATGCATGTTATAAATAAAACGGTAGCGGCGTATTTTAGTTTTCTCTGTTAAAGTGTCTTTTAATTGATATAGTATATAATTACTTATAGGAAAAATTACAGAATTCGTCCTTTAGGTTTACCTCGTTTTTCAGTGGTTGTCCTTTCGCGTTTCAGTTGCTGAGATTCATTCTTAACGATCTAAAACGTTACACCCACCATCCTAAGGCACTAACCCAGTTAAAAATTTCAGTTAACTTTGGTCATGTGCCTTGCACATGAGGGTAGGATGGTAATTTTACTTAATATCAATCAATCAATCAATCATACCCAGTATATCCCACGAATAGTAGACTATTGGTAAGGTCAGGGGAGGGTGAGATGTAGGCACACCTTACCTCTACCCATAAGGATAGAGAGGCTGCTTCCAGAGAGACCACCGGCTCAAAAAGAGAGAACAGAAGACAGGCAAGCACACAAGTAAAGGGACAAGCACCACAGGGATATTTCGCTATCGGCTAACGGACCAAATGCAGGAATAAGCTAGTAAGATAGTGCATAAAAATATAATACATTGAACATCATAGAAACATGTAAACGGGACGCCAAGCACAAGTAAGTTTCACATTACTTAAGAAAACAGGATAAATAGACACATGAATCAAAATAGGTTTAGAAATCCTATAGATAAGGGCTCATAATACCCGGTTATGCTACCTAAGTGTCAAATCCTAAAAGTCACTTACTTTAATCCTACGTCTCCAGGAAGTCCTTTCTTGGACCATGTCCTCAGAGAGGTGCAACTCTATGAGATCCTGTCTAATACATAAAAAATACATGATTATGAATTTTAAAAAACTTATAAAAAACACATATATAAAAAATACATAAAATTCTTCAGATGCTATGTCCTCTATCTCTCAGCTTTCCCTCTCTCCTTCCCCCTCTCTCTGATGATATTCTAATGAAGATCGTGAGGTGGTGTTCCGCCACCTGCTACCATCACCACTACCACCACCACCACCATCGTCTAACCTAAACTCCTAACCCTAACGAAACGCCCCACCACCATCGTCGCCACCTAATGAGATCCCCTTTTCTGATATGTGAACCCCCACCTGATGTGATCCTCATTCATCATTCCTCACGAATTGATTTTTTGGTCTTCTATTCATAAAGGTAAGAAAATTAAAAGTAGAAAATATCCAAGTCAATGCTATCTGTGCTGATTCTTTGATGACATCACCCAACTGCCCAGTGAGGTGTAAATCCCCCTTACCCACCATTGATGTAGCTTCAACGAACTGGACTTCTCCACCATAGGAAGTCCAGACACACCAGGAGTTGCAACTCTCTCTGCTGTTTCTTTATCATCATATTTTGGAGGCTACATTCATTTCAATAATTCAAATTCAGAAAAAAAAAAAATGGAGGCAGATGCGATGGTTATTGATGAGAGGTGGTGCCAGGTATGGAAGGTATGGGTGATGGTGGAGGTTGTGGACGGTGGTGTTGGTGGTGATGGTCGGGGTTTTATAAATTGGGGGGTTTCCACGGTTGTTCTCGTCTTTGGCTAAAACAAACAATTGGTGGTGTTGGAAAGGATGGGTGATGGTGGTGGCGGCGTAGAACAGAGAAAGAAGGGGGAGGTACAGATTAATGGCTAGGGTTAGGTTGTGTGAGTCTGAAGGGTGGTTGTGGATTGGTAGCAGGTAGTGGTGAAGGATGAACTAGAGATTGAGTTGGGGGTGAGATAAATCAGTTTTTATAGGTGGAAGATGAAATGGGGAGCTGAAATGACGAATTTACCCCCACGTGCCAAGCACATGATCAGATTTAACATTAAAAACTAACCAAGTTAGTGCCTTAGGACAGTGGGTGTAAGATTTTAGATCGTTAAAGATGAATCTCAGCAACTGAAACGCGAAAGGACAACCACTGAAAAATCGATCAAACCTAAAGGACAAATTCTGTAATTTTTCCTTACTTAACGTATATAATTAAATAATAGATAAAAATATTATATATTAAAAACGGAAAAACTAAACATATAGAAGATTAAAAAAACCTATAATAATAAAATAAAGTTTTATGAATTTTATTATACAAATTAGTTCTATTACACTATGGTATGATGTGTATGATGAGGTGAAAGGTGAAAAGGAAAGTGTTATGTATAAGCATATAAAGGACATGTGGGAGTATGTAGGTGCGGTTTGGTAAAGGGTGGAAGCCCGTACCCGATCCTTTAATTGGTAAAAACATACCATTACCTACCAAAATATTACGACAAACAGGATTAGAATCAGGGATAACGATTTTACCTTGGTCCTTAGTAACATGAGACTCGGCGCCTGTGTCCATAACATCCGAGTTCCACGCCATGTTGGGATTATTGACCTGCATATTTGCCATTGCAGCGCTCAAATCTGTAGGACAGAAAGGATTGTAAGCTGGCTGAGTAAACCCTGGAGGAGCAAAGTGAGCCAGTGAGTAACCAGGGGCAGCCGCTGCAGGGTACCCAGTGTACTGGACCTGCGGAATTGAGTTCGAGTCAGCCTGTTTGGAACCTGACCACTGCTGCTGGGTGGGGTAGGGACAAGGTGGGGGTGTCCACCAGACCAAGAAGATTGCTGGCGGCCCCTGCCTCTAACCCTACGGCTGGAGTTGTTGTTTTTCCCGCAAGAGCCCCTGCGATTGGAGGAGTATGCAGCGTCTGCTGGCTGCTGATTGGCTGAAGAAGAAGCGGCCGAAGCCGGTGCTGCAATAGCAGCCAATACGGTGGGCTGTGAGCCTTTCTGCGCCTCTATCCGAATGACTTCATCATTCAACATGGTGATGGCTTGATCCCAATCAACACCCTGCTGATTTATGAGAGAGGCAGTGGTGTTGTATTCGGGTGGAAGCCCTCGCACAAGCTGAAGAACGAGTCGAGAATCGGACACGGGCTGATCAACATCTGCTAATTGATTTGCCAAATCTGACAGCTGTTGACAATAATCGTCAACAGACGAACAGGCTGTCAGAGTAAGGTTGCAAAATCTGGTCTCAAGCGCGGCGGCGCGAGCCTTTTTGTTGCTCAAGAAAACCTTTTCGAGCTTAGTCCAAGCCTCTCGCGCCATGGTGGTATCCATCAGTCGTTTCAGATTATTATCTGAGACGGTACTGTAGATCCATTGAAGCACCAAGGCGTCGATTTCTTTCCACTGCTCGTAATCAGGGGAAGTGGCGGCTGGAGGTGGTGTACCATCAATATGATCAGAAACCTTGTACGCAACAGCATGTAGGCGAAAAAGCTTTACCCATGCCGAATATGTAACCGTTGTTCCGTCCAAAGTCTGGATTTTTGATTGAATGTTCGACACGGAGTAGGCTGGGTGAAGGGGCACAGGTTTGTTTGATGGTTCAGCAGAGTCTTCTCCGGTGGTTATTGATCGGAATCGGAAAAAAGAAAATAGGAACAGGAAGGTGATCAGGAGCCAATTGGCTCTGATACCATATAAGCAGATTAAGGTTGTAATTGTCTGTGTATTATTGATAAAAGAATGTCCCATTATATAGGGAACCAATACAACCGATACAACCTATAATAAAGGAAAAAATATATACCAAATTACAAGGATTATCTCTAATACAATCTATCCCTAAAATACATCAATAATCGGTTGGCTAAGATTATGTAGATATCAGGATGGTTTCGTCTTTCACCTTGGTATGTTTTGGGTAACGTGAAATGTGAGTTTTAAATTAAATAAATAGAATAAAAAAGTTAGAAAATCTAATGCCAAGGTGTAGTGTTACTACGACGAGGGATGGGGTGAGGTGAGGTGAGGTGGTGGGCTAATGCCCCTTGAAAATGTGAAGTTGGTAAGTCCCTTCCATATTGTTGTTGTTACAGTGTTCAACGCCGCAAGGGGTAATAGCATGACACTTCTTACACGCACATTAAGCTTCTCATAACATGCGGTCTTCACGCATGATCAAATATAATAATATAGTCATTAACAAATAAAAGATTTTCTGAAATATAATATATCTTATTTTCTATTACATTTGCATTGGTTAAATAAGATAAAAAAAATTGATCCAAGAATGTAGCAGCAAGACTCGAGAGTTGAGATGCAAGACTCGAGAGTTGAGATACAGTCGAATCATAAGAGCTTCTAGTCGTGGATATGATCCTATTAGTGTTATTATTATTGACGTGGTGAAAAAGTATAGTTCCTGAATTTAATTAGTTGATACTCCTAAATATACAATATAAGACCATGCATAGTGGGGGGCTTTATTTATAAAGCCCCCCTTCCTGATTGGTCCACGTGGCTACTGAGTCAGCGTGGAGAGAGAAACTGAAAAAGGGGTTTAGTGGTGAGGCTTTATTTATAAAGCCCATAAAGCCCCTGATTGTGATTGGTTGATTTTTTTATTTTTTTTAATCTTTTAATTCCAAATAATTAAAATAAAATGCAAATAAATATAAAAAAATTACAAATAATATTAAAAACACGCAACTAATATTAATTAAATTAAAAACAAACAACTTAAATAAACTACAATACCAAATTAAAAAAAAAACAAACAACTTAAATAAACTACAATACCAAATTAAAAAAAAACAAACAACTTAAAAAACTACTGCAGGTTATATTTTGCAAGGATTTCTTGTCTATGATGAATCGCGAGGAGTAGGGCTTCTCCCTCGAGGTGGTCGATCGGTTTGGACAAAAACTCGATGTCATTTTCCCTTTGCCTCGCCTCTTGAATGTCGACGAACCTCTTATTCTGGGCCACTCTCTGGTCCATAGTTTGTAGACGTCTTTGGCCGAAGTCTCGAAGATCCTGTAGTCGTCGATTCATTTCATCAAACTCCTCCCTCGACGCACCACCTCCTGTCGAAGACGACTCCGCCTTGCCACCCTTTTTTGATCGTCTACCGGGTGGTCTTGGAATATCAAACTCCTCCTCCTCCTCATCCTCCAAGTCAACAGGATCATCTAAACTCACAAAGCGAGCATCGGATGTCGGTGTATCCGGATCTCGCGACGTGGAGGTGGTTTTGCTTCTTTTTGACGGTCCTCCTCCTGATCCTCTTCCTCTCCTAATCTTGCGCCCACTACCCGACCCCATAGGCGGGACATCAGCCCACTTAGGACTATGTCTCAACATCTCCCATATCCTCAAATACGGGAACGGCCCGCGGGTCTCTCTCATCTCGTCCAACGCCCTGGCCAACACACCGTCATCACCTTCCCCGCTGGCCCTGTTGTCCTTGCAACATTGGTAGACCTCCGCAAACGAGTGACATTTGTTATTAATGTCCGACCACTTTCCAGATATCGAGTCGTTGTCTCGATGCTCCCCCCTACCCACCGCCGCAAAAAATAGGTCTCGAATCCGTTGCCAAAACACTAGGGTATTTTGATAGTTTGCTGCAAAAAAAATAACACACGATTTAAAAAGTATATATATAAATGTAAACACAAAAAAAAAATACTAAACCAACATTTTAAAAAGTATATATATAAATGTAAACACAAAAAAAAAAAATACTAACCAACTTCCGGGTCCTCGGATATGTCGAGCCAGGCTCGCGCTAACTTGTACTCCTCATCTCTTTCCCAACGTTCCTGTTGCTTTTTTTGACGAGGAGCGTTCGAGTCTTTCTTTTTATGCGAGCGTCTCCCGCGCCCGCGCCCAGAACCCTCGGGTTCGTCTTGAGTTTCTGGTACGGATTCGGGCTCCTCTTGAGAAGGTTGGATATAGTTTGGTGGAGGAAAAAATTGAGCGGGCATGTTTGGGCCCGGATAAAATTGACCGGGCATGCCAAGAAGTTGCGCGTATTGCATTGTACTCGCGTCAAACTCGCCCCAATTGGGTGGCAGCGGAGTAGTAGTGTTTGGCCTCGTAGTGTTTGGCCTAGCACCCGGTCGACCCGGGACCCCGAACGGTGAACCATATGGATACATCTTTTGCGTTTTAGTTTGTGTGTGGTTTTTAGTTTGAAAGTATTGTATGTTGTATGTGTGTTTGTATAAAGTGTTGGTATATATAACACTTTTTAAAAAAAATTACCGTTCAAAAAATTAAATGGACAAACGGTCCAATTTTTTTGACCGTTCGAAATGAAGCCTGCCATAGTGCCACGTGTCAAGTTTTAATTGGGCCAAACAATTTTACTGCAGCGTTATAAAAATCAAGCCCCAACCTAAAAAACAGATATAGTGCCCGGGTGTACCGGTGTTTGGGGCGCTATATTTGCAATTTTTTGAAAAATAACGCTCGAGTACAGGGGGTCTAAGTAGTCAAGTCAAAATATGGTCAGAGCAGTGTTTATCATCGGATATGGCTCACGCGTCTAAGGTGTCACTGGCTTATTGATGTTTAGAATTGTATGAAAAAAGAAAAGAAATGATGATGAAATTGTAATGGAATTAGAGATTACTCATCTCTAATTTTATTTGGAATAAAGTATCTCACACATGTCTTTCCAAATGACCTCTCAAGTCATTTTATACTAAAAAGTCAAAACTTAATGTTCATTTTAATTTGTTCATGAAACGACTTTAAAATTGCAATAAAATTGGTATGCCCTGACCCCCACTACCCATGTTCTAGGCTTTGCACACAAGGTAAAAAGTACATAGGTGGCTTTCAAGCACGGATACTAATTGTAAAGTGTGTCATCAAAATATCACATTTTGTTCATCGCCCACGCCACGCATATGTGCTATTACGACTTATGTTGCTTCGCACTTTATAGGAAACAATGTACAATGGGTAACTCTCCTTGTAAGCTACCTCAAGTTTTGTCACTCCCCATATGCGGGACAAATTAACAAAATTACACCTATTTTCTTCCAACTTTTAAAGCTTTGGGTTTTCTAACAATACAGCTTCAAGGATTGATATCTCGTTCACGTTAGCTTCCATTTGTGATTCATACATGATTTGATCCATTGTGAAACTCTCAAGTAGTAGAACACAAAGCCATATATACTCCTTCATATAACACACATGCAATTTTTTATGTCTAAATTTAGTGAAAAATCATTACATAAACAATTAAACATATTTCCAATTTTCTCATATGTCATGGAACATATACTTTTATAATTGCTAATAACATACATATAACTGTTCTCTTTGGTAATTATTGAAAGAGAGGAATAAAGTCCTCTTCTAACGTGGTGCATACGTTTACGCTAAGGTGGTGGAATAAAAAACCCACACCAGCCAACCTTAGTAACTGTTTTGTCAAAGTAAGCATGATAGGACGACAAGTTAAACAAATTATTCTGCACTCTGCCGAAAAAGAATTAGATACTCTATACAACTTTGTAACACAAAGAATACAAATCTTCATTGTTAAATAGACTCCCAACCAAAATTTATTTATATTCTTTATGTTATGGGTCGGGTCGGGTTTCCCAACACAACCAGCTAACATGATCTGGTACCCTGCAAAAGAAAACAGTATTCTTGAAATTCCCATATAACCCTTTAACTCAACCAAACCTAACCATGGTTAACCTCACCCTCCTCTTTTATATAAACAAACCTCACATCCCTCCCTCTCCTTCACCTCGTTTGACCACAACTCAAGTCTCATCAACACTCACACAGTCACACTCGAGCTCTCTGGAGCTCATTTCATGGCACGTGACCCGTCACGTGCATTCTCTCTGCTTCATTTATAAACATTTTCTCTACACCATTACAAGTGTTTGAGCTTTGAAACCGTTAGTTATAAACTCTGATAATGGCGGAAACGGTTAAAACAATGCCGGATAAGAAGAAAGAGCAGACTCTTCCTTTTTATAAACTGTTTTCATTTGCAGATAAATATGATTACGTTCTCATGATCCTCGGTAGCATAGGCGCTATTATTCATGGATCCTCCATGCCTTTCTTCTTCCTCTTGTTTGGTCAAATGGTCAACGGTTTCGGTAAAAACCAGTCTGACTTATCCACCATGACTGATGAAGTCTCTAAGGTCAAAACTAATTCTACATTATATGACATTTATATATAATATTATTATTATGCAGTTTGTATTGTTATTTCTGTTAAGTTAGTTATGAAATGAGATCTGATTATTATTTGTTTGTTTGATTTGAATGGATGCAGTATGCTTTGTATTTCGTTTACCTTGGGCTAGTTGTCTGCGTATCATCCTATGCAGGTGAGCTTGATCCGTTTTTGCCTCTGTATTTTTTTGTTATTTAAAAATGCTTATTTATTTAATTATTTAATTATTTAAGTCGGTTCACTACAGATCAAGTGCACGTGGGTGCTATACTTTTCAACTGTCACTTACTCTAATTTTATATGTTTTTTTAATGCTTAAAACAAATCTACATCAGATAACTAAAGTAGTGTAAAAATTGCAATGAACAGAGATTGGATGCTGGATGTATACTGGAGAACGACAAGTAAGTACATTACGAAAGAGATACTTAGAAGCTGTTTTAAAACAAGACGTTGGATTTTATGACACAGATGCAAGAACTGGAGATATTGTTTTTGGTATCTCAACTGATACTCTCCTTGTTCAAGATGCTATTAGCGAGAAGGTAATTAACTAATTAATAACTAATAATTATTATTGTTATAAAATCCGTTCATGTTAGCGTGGATAAGTTAACATGCGCCGTGTAGATTAACGTATTCGTTTTTGTTTTTGGTTGTACTACTAGTCAAAGGGCGTCTTTGAAAACAAACTTGATTCGTTTAAGTGTTTAAATGAGTCTCATTAAATTTAGGTCCAAATTAAATGTTGACTTTCATTACTATCAATGTGTAGGTGGGAAACTTTATCCATTACCTTTCAACATTTTTGGCTGGATTAGTGGTTGGTTTTGTGTCAGCGTGGAAGCTGGCTCTACTAAGCATTGCAGTTATTCCGGGTATCGCATTTGCGGGTGGTTTATACGCGTATACACTCACGGTCTCACGTCCAAGAGCCGCGAATCGTATGCAAATGCTGGCATTATCGCGGAGGAGGTTGGTTTCTAATTTGATTATATTATTTGTGGTTATGTTATTGCCTTAAGTTTCATGCGCCATGATTTTGTTGATTTTATTTACCGTTGCTTTAAATCATTCATTTAATTTTGTGGGTACCAGTGTTATTGATGTACTTAAATTGCTTTGTTATCATATTAATAGTAGCATGCGCTGCAATAATAAAGAGCCCTTGCCTGTTATGGTCCTCTACTTTTAGCCCTTAACTTTAAACTTTTGGCCTATGTTTCCGTAGTGGTGTTAATCAACAGCCAATTTGGTTGGTGAAATTTCTTTTAAATTTTGAATTTTTAAATTTCAATAATTTATATGACACATTGTTTTTTCTTTTTATGTGTGACAAGGATGTTTTATGCTTTTCTATGCCACGTATTAAATCTGTACTGTTATTTACAAACAGGCTATTGCACAAGTTAGGACTGTGTACTCGTATGTTGGGGAAACGAAGGCCCTCAACTCGTATTCGGATGCGATACAGCATACCCTTAAGCTTGGGTATAAGGCAGGGATGGCAAAGGGTTTGGGTTTGGGATGTACTTATGGAATAGCTTGCATGTCTTGGGCACTTGTTTTCTGGTATGCTGGTGTGTTTATTAGGAATGGACAGACCGACGGCGGAAAGGCTTTTACTGCCATTTTCTCTGCCATTGTTGGTGGCATGTAAGTTTCTTACATTCTGTAATACAGTTGTGATCTTGTTTAGAAATTTAATCAAAATAATTAAAATCATACAGGAGTTTAGGTCAGTCTTTTTCAAATATTGGAGCGTTTAGCAAAGGCAAAGCAGCTGGATACAAATTGCTAGAAATTATCCAGCAAAAGCCCACTATAGCTCACAACTCTACAGATGGAAATGTCTAGCTGAGGTCAATGGAAATATTGAGTTCAAAGAAGTAACCTTTAGTTACCCGTCACGTCCAGATGTCATTATCTTTAGAAATTTCTCAATTTTCTTCCCGGCTGGAAAGACGGTTGCTGTGGTTGGTGGCAGTGGGTCTGGGAAGAGTACTGTCGTTTCCTTAATAGAACGGTTTTACGACCCTAATCAAGGTGAATAATGATTATATATGATTTTATCTTTTTAATTAGACTATTACTTAATTTAAATGGTTGTGCAGGCCAGATACTGATAGACAATGTGGACATAAAAACGCTGCAACTTAAATGGTTGCGTGATCAGATTGGCCTTGTGAACCAAGAACCTGCACTTTTCGCTACCACTATACTTGAAAACATACTTTATGGAAAACCGGATGCAAATATGGCTGAAGTTGAAGCAGCTGCCTCTGCAGCCAATGCTCACAGCTTCATCACCTTGCTTCCTGGTGGTTATAACACTCAGGTAAAGCATACAATTTAAAATAAATGGTACACTTTTGATAAATCAGACTCCCGGCTCCCGAGTAACATTATCGAGTTGAAAAAAATTCAGGTTGGGGAAAGAGGAGTCCAGTTATCTGGTGGTCAAAAACAAAGAATTGCAATAGCTAGAGCAATGTTAAAGAATCCAAAGATTTTACTTCTTGATGAAGCAACCAGTGCCCTTGATTCAGGTTCTGAAAGCATTGTACAAGAAGCTCTTGACCGTTTAATGATCGGAAGAACAACCGTTGTGGTTGCACATCGTCTTTCTACCATAAGAAACGTCGATTCAATAGCAGTTATCCAACAAGGACAAGTCATTGAAACTGGGACCCACGAAGAACTCATTTCAAAACCAGGACACTATGCTTCGTTAATTCGGTTTCAAGAAATGGCTGGAAACCGGGATTTCTCGAATCCTTCAACGCACCGTACACGGTCAACACGGTTAAGTCACTCATTGTCAACAAAGTCTCTGACCCTCAGATCAGGAAGCTTAAGAAACTTAAGCTATTCATACAGTACTGGTGCAGATGGCCGTATTGAAATGATCTCAAATGCTGAAACAGAGCGAAAAAATCCCGCCCCGAGTGGGTACTTTTTCCGCCTTTTGAAAATGAATGCACCTGAATGGCCTTATTCTATAATGGGTGCTGTGGGTTCAATTCTTTCCGGATTTATCGGTCCAACATTTGCTATTGTGATGAGCAATATGATTGAGGTCTTTTACTACGATAACCCTGCTAAAATGGAAAGCAAGACTAAAGAGTGTGTTTTCATCTATGTCGGAGCCGGTCTGTATGCTGTTGTAGCATATTTGATACAACATTACTTCTTTAGTATTATGGGTGAGAATCTTACTACAAGAGTAAGAAGAATGATGCTTGCAGGTATTCACTTCATTCCATACTTTAATAGGAATTGTCTTATAAAAAATAAGATTAACTTAGCAGGGGAGGGTTATATTGATAACGCTAAATATCGTGAGAACCGTGAGAATAAGTAAAAAAATCAATCAAAATCAATTTTTTTTAATACAAACCTCATTAAAATCAAAATACAACATTAATAAATGAATTTTTTTCCAAATAATTCATCTTTTCTTCCAAAAATAGTTTCAAATTAACGTTTTACACATGTATAAACGAAACAGTTTACACGTGTATAAACAGCAAATTTACACATGTGTAAAAACGATTTATTTCCGTATACGTTTGAATTTTTACGCGTAAATTGTGTTTCTGAGATTGTATTTTAGTAATAAAGACAAGTGTAAAAAGAAATTTTGAATGTATATGGTTTTAGATAGCCTTCTCGCGGTTCGCACGAAATATAAGTGTTCTTAAAAGATGTGAATAATTTTTAAAAGTTATGATCTTGTTTCATGGTCAGCAATCTTGAGGAATGAAGTTGGATGGTTCGACGAGGAAGAACATAACTCGAGTCTAGTTGCAGCCCGGCTAGCAACAGATGCCGCCGATGTGAAGTCTGCCATTGCCGAGAGGATAGCGGTTATATTGCAGAACGTGACATCACTCCTTACCTCATTTGTAGTTGCATTCATAGTGGAATGGAGGGTTTCCCTTCTAATTCTTGGCACCTTCCCTCTCCTTGTCATGGCGTATTTCGCTCAGGTAATTAAACTCAATTATAATAATATTGGTTATTTTAAATTAAGAGGGTGTTTGGGATTAAGTTTGGAGATGCAAAAGTGCTTTTGGTCAAAATGTTTATTGGCTTATGACTTTTTGAAAAGGAGTTTTAAGAAAAGTGTTTGGATAAGCTTTTGGGATGAGAACCGTCAAAAAGTCAATAAATTGTTGTTTTTTTAAGTGTTTCGCTTAACTTATTGTGAATATTGGTTGTATGAGTGGTAAATTTGTAATTTTTTTTTCAAAAGTCAAAAGCCAAAAGCCAAAAGTCAGGATTTCTAACTTTTCAAAAATAGCTTTTTCACCTTTAAAAGTTAAAAGCCAAAAGTCAAAACAGAAAGTGCTTTTGGGTTACACAAACAGCTTATTGACTTATTGGCTTTTTGAAAAAACCAATAAGTCAATAAATTGTTTTAAAACTCAATCCCAAACACCCTCTAAAGAAAAAATGGAATCTTGATATGAGTAAAAGACAACTAGAGTATAGTGATAGAAGCAACAATTCTGGTATGTTGCACGTGGTTCCCCTCCTTTGTATCCATGCTTCCACGAAACTCAGAAATTACGCTCGTGAATATAGTAACATACAAAACCCATGTTTTGAAATTTGGTAAAAGATTCCTTTCTCCAACATCAATACCAATAATGTTAAAAGACTCATACTTTCTTGAGCCCTTAAACAGTTTAACTTTGGCACCTTTTTCTGTCAATCTACTTTTTAAAAAATATTTTTTTTTATAAATTTCTTGTTGCACATAAAATTAAATTATAACAATGTGGTTATTATTATTTTTTTAATTGTACCTGTATGATGATAATTACATACATAACACATTTAGTGTACCATTTTTGCTAGACTTTGAAATAAAATTTCACAAAAAAATAAAAAAAAGAGTGAATCACAGAAATCGTCCTTTATGTTTGTATTGAATTGCAAATCATGCCCTTTATAAAGAAAAATTGTAGAAACCGTACTTTATGTTTGAAAATCGTTGCACGTTATATCCTTTACCCCAAACTCAGTTTATTTTTGGAGTTAACTTTGATCACATGAATCACACGTGAGGGCATTTTAGTCTTTTTTCAATGCCCACCTGATTAAAACCCACATCCATCACATTTCTTCCCTAAATCATCAAAACCCAATTAGGGTTCTTCCCTTATAAACCCCAATCATCAATACAAGCACCTGCAACAACCACCATGAAACCCTAACCTAAATCAACCACCACAACCTATCCACCACCAAATCCAACCTTCCTCTTCTTCCTTGGAACCCCAACTGGACTTTCAGTCTGTCTCTGTTTTTCACTCTCTTTCTCTACTCTCACAGCGTCTTACTCCCTATCTCTCTCACTATCTTGGTTGAACACACACAGGAGGTATTTGTGTGGGTTTAGGCGACGGCGGTTATACTGTTGATAGGAAGGGGACATCTGTTATGAACAGGGGGAGCCGGAGATTATGTCACGGCGGCGACGATTTTGTAGAAGGAGGACGGTGATGGTTGAGGCTGATGGTCGTTTGGTGTGAAGGGGATGGACAGGAGTTGTTGGTTTGTCGGAGAAGGTAAAGGCACCGGCACCAGAACCGGTCACCGGACCAGTGACCGTCTGGTCACCCTCTCCGGTCATACACACACCGTCTGGTCACCCTCTCCGGCAAACACCGCCCCCCCTCCTGATGAGTGCTCGGCAAAAACGGTAACATTTCACCGAGCTCACCGTCCCACTTCCCAATGCACTTTTGTGGCTTGTGTTTCTTCTGTAACACACAATCACACATATATATATATAATTTTTTTTTAATTTTAATGGATTTTTTTAAAATAAATAGATTAAATAAAATAATAAAAAAAAGAAGGGGAAGGGGGAACCATTTCCCCTACAAGGGGGAGGGGAAGGGGGAAATGACGTGACGCTGATGTGGACAAGGGGGAAGGGTGACCACACCCATAGCCTAAAGGACCATTTCTTTCTCTAATTCACTCTAAAAAAAAATTGGTGTACCATATGTAAATTTAAAGAGAGGTTAGGGATGTCAGAAGATGCATATGGGGAGCATTCACTCATTCACCAAGTACACCAGAGGCACTTGTCTTTTTAAGGGGTACTGTAGTACTGAAAATGACCGTATTGCCCCTGTGATCTTGAACAGTGTTTCGGATTTTAGTATGGTAGCGACCTAACCCATACATGAGTAGTTACTATCTGTTTCATTTGTCCTATACCTCTTATCACTTGGGACCCAGACCAGTAGACTACTGTTTGGTGGATCACCTTTCAACTAGAGTAACAGTGTCCCTTTTTAACCAAAAATGTATTAAACTATTGGACTGTAGGAGTTGGCTAATATAGTAAACTTTCACTCACTTGATCTAAACGGAGTTGATTTAGCATCATAACATTCTCATCTTTGCCAGTGACATATTATAATCACTATATGCACTAATACACTACAAGAAAATTGTTATTATTGATGCAAAAAGAGTTGGAATAGATTCTGATCTTTTGTGACGGTTTTTTCTTAAATAATGTCGGTAAAATGCAACACCTACTAGGCTTTAACTCACACTTTTAGAAAATACAACTTTACATTAGTCTCTAAAAAAGCGTCACTAAAAATAAAGTCTTTACGCCTTTCAAAAAAAAAAAAATTAAGTCTTTACAAAGAGGGGTAGCGGCGCAGTTTGTTGCCCGTCTGCCTGCTACTTGATGTAATTAATACAATTATGGAATGACAAATCATAATTTAGTTTTGAAAGTCCCGGAATTCGAAGATCCTTCTGATTAAATACAAGAATACAAAGAAAGTAGTAATAAATATAGGAATACCGAATGCGAATAGACTAATACACCCCTGCCTTTTGAGCGTTGGATGTCCGGATGCGAAGACTGGACTTGAATCTATGAAATAATGTTATACGTAGCCCCTTCGTAAAGATGTATACATATTGATAATCAGCAGAAATACGTGGGACGGGAGGGATGGGAAAAATGCACTCCCCCACCCTTATGTCCATCACTAAATGAGTGTGTGTGTGTATTTTTTAGTATCTGTGTTTGGTAATTAATTATAACACAACTATACAAAATTGTCAATTTGCAGCAACTTTCTCTCAAAGGCTTTGCTGGTGACACAGCCAAGGCACATGCAAAAACTAGCATGATTGCAGGGGAAGGAGTAAGCAACATCCGAACAATTGCAGCCTTTAATGCCCAAGACAAGATCCTCACCTTATTCTCCAACGAACTCCGTGTCCCTCAAAACCAAAGTCTTCGCAGGAGTCAGTTTTCCGGAATCCTATTCGGTATCTCCCAACTCGCTCTCTTTTCATCTGAGGCTCTAATCCTTTGGTACGGTGCCCACCTTGTTAGCGTACATGTCTCCACCTTCTCCAAAGTCATCAAAGTGTTTGTAGTCCTTGTCATTACCGCTAACTCAGTAGCCGAAACGGTTAGCCTAGCTCCTGAAATCATCCGAGGTGGTGAAGCCATCGGCTCAGTATTTTCCATTCTCGATAGGTCAACTCGAATTGACCCTGACGATCCTGATGCCGAGACTGTTGAAACAATTCGAGGCGAGATAGAGTTGCGTCGTGTTGACTTTTCTTACCCGTCAAGACCTGATGTGATGGTTTTCAAAGATCTTAGTCTTAGAATCCGGGCGGGCCAGAGTCAAGCCTTAGTTGGAGCTAGCGGATCGGGTAAAAGTTCCATAATTGCATTAATAGAGCGATTCTATGACCCGACAGCTGGTAAAGTTATGATCGACGGGAAAGACATTAGACGGTTAAATCTACGGGCCCTTCGAGCCAAAATCGGGTTGGTCCAACAAGAACCCGCTTTATTCGCAGCTAGTATAATGGAAAACATTGCTTATGGTAAAGACGGTGCTACAGAATCAGAAGTCATAGAAGCAGCACGCGCAGCAAATGTTCATACGTTCGTGAGCGGCTTGCCTCAAGGGTATAAAACGTCAGTTGGCGAGAGAGGGGTTCAGCTCTCAGGAGGTCAGAAACAGCGAATTGCTATAGCCCGCGCTGTTCTCAAGGACCCAACAATACTATTGTTAGATGAAGCGACTAGTGCTCTAGATGCGGAATCCGAATGTGTGCTTCAAGAGGCACTTGAAAGGCTAATGAGAGGTCGAACCACTGTTCTAGTGGCTCACCGGTTATCAACAATACGCGGTGTGGATAATATCGGGGTGGTTCAAGACGGTCGAATTGTGGAACAAGGTAGCCATGGAGAATTGTTGAGCCGAGGTAGCGATGGGGCTTACTTTAGGCTATTGCAGCTACAACAGCATCGGGCATGAAACAAAAGATTATGTGGTATGGGTTTAGTAAATTATGTGTATGTGGAATTAACCTATTGTTTTAACTTGTTTTCAGGCTTTTATAAGCCGCGTTTGGTTGATATAGCAAAATAGTTTTTCTTAATAAATAGAATTAAAACACTTAAAATTTTAATAAAAGTATGTATGATAACTAAAGTTTAATAAAAAAAAATAACCACTTTAAATTTCATCATTATTCTGTTGTGGAAGTATTGTAGCTTGTAAATGTGAGTTACCTAAATAGAAAAAAAAACATGAAACTTATTTTTCGCATTTACTTATTATTCAATTTCAATAAAGAGATCACTATATAGCAATGAAGTTTTACACTTTAGTTAGTTTTAATTTTGTATAAAAGTATTGTACTAGTCGTTACATACAACTAGTATATGTCTATGCGAGACATTACACACAACTCATATAGTCTATACTAGTCGTATAGCATGTAAAGCCTAACCCATTATGACTGGTATAAGCCTATACGAGACAAGTTATATGACTAGATTGAGCTATATGACTCAGGTCTAGTATGGCTCTATACTAGACACAAGTTAGAGGAGATATATAAGAATTTGGAAAAGATTGCCCCTTCATTCTATTCAATTGAGTATAAATAATACATGGATAGTCAATGACTATGCTAAAATCACGGAGTGATTTCCTATAGTTTGTTACACAATTAATACATTCTAAATATATAAAAAAATTCAAATTATACATATTATTACACCCCCGCAGTCGAAACGTCGGGATGACTGATGTTGAGACTGGAGCGAAAATCGTCAAACAGAACTCGAGGCAGACCTTTGGTGAAGATGTCCGCAATCTGATGTCTTGAGGGTACATGAAGAACTCGAATGTGACCCCGTTGAACCTGTTCACGAACAAAATGGATATCGAGCTCGATGTGTTTCGTTCGCTGATGTTGTACTGGGTTGCCAGAGAAATAGATGGCACTGACGTTATCACAGTAAACGAGCATGGCACGAGAGAGGGGAAGCCGGAGCTCGAGTAATAAATTACGTAGCCAGCAAATATCCGCTACGACATTGGCAACGCCCCGATATTCAGCTTCAGCACTCGACCTGGAGATAGTAGATTGGCGTTTGGAAGACCATGAGATAAGGTTATCTCCTAAATAAACACAATAACCAGACGTGGAGCGGCGTGTGTCAGGACATCCTGCCCAATCAGCATCCGTGTAGGCAACTAAAGATAAATTAGAGACCGGACCTAAATGGAGACCGTGGTCTATGGTACCCTGAAGATAACAAATAATACGCTTTAAGGCGTTCCAGTGATCCTGTCTGGGGTCATGCATGTGCATACAAATCTGCTGAACTGCATAAGAGATATCAGGTCGAGTAAAGGTCAGATACTGTAAGGCACCAGCCAAGCTGCGATAAGTAGCGGGGTCATCGTGAGGAGGACCGACGTCAGCAGAAAGTTTGGACTGGGTGTCAACTGGAGTAGCAATTGGTTTACAAGAGTCCATAACAGCTCGATGAATGATGTCTTTGACATAAGCCTGCTGAAAGAGAAACATTTTGTTACCATTCCTAGTGACCTGTATGCCCAAGAAGTAAGAGAGAGAACCCAAATCCTTCATAGCAAATTCATCCGAAAGTGTATCAAGTAAGCGGGTTCGGAGAGCATCGGTGGATGTGGTAAGAATGATGCCATCCACGTAAATAAAGAGATATGCAGTTTTAGACCCGTGATGATAAGTAAATAAGGAGTTATCTAATTTGCACTGCTGAAAGCCTTGGGTGGTGACAAAATCTGTAAATCGCTAGTACCAGGCACGAGGGGCCTGTTTTAAACCATAGAGAGACTTTTGTAGGAGGCAAACATGATCAGGAAAATTCTTGTGTCGAAAACCCACGGGTTGATGCATGTATACTGTCTCTTCCAAGTTGCCATGGAGAAAAGCATTAGTAACATCTAACTCGTGAATTGGCCAAGACTTGGAGAGAGCAAGAGATAATATGAGGCGAATGGTATAAGGTTTTACCACCGGGCTGAATGTCTCACCACAATCAATATCTGGCTGCTGCTTACGATCATCACACACTAAACGGGCTTTATAACGTTACAAGCTGCTGTCGGACCTGAATTTATGTTTAAACAACCACATGCATCGTATAATATTCATGTCAGGAGTCCTAGGTACTAGTTCCCAGGTCTTGTTTTTAATAAGTGCACTAAATTCATTGGTCATGGCAGTGCGCCATTCAGGAGTGGTCAAGGCAACCTAAGGATTTTTGGGGATAGGAACAATGGTAGAGGTGTGGAGATTGAAAAGACGTTTAGGTTTGTGGATGCCACTCATGGAGCGAGTGTGCATGGTACGAGTAGGGGGAGGAGGTGGTGTAGGTGACTGAGTAGTGGTGGATGTGTTCGGTGGTGGTGGAAAAAATGATGTGGGGTTAGACGTGTTGGCCGAAGGGTCTTGGGATGTTTGGGCCGTGGGGTGGGGCTGAGTTGGGGAAGTATGTTGGGCCTGGTCAGGTGTAGAAGTTGAAGGGTGGAGTGGTGCTGGGCTAGATGATGGGCCGTGTGAGTTGGATTGAGGGAATGTTGGGGGGGGGGGGGGTGAGGAGGGTGGATCAGTGTGGGAAGTATGGGAGGTAGACATGTGTTGGGTACGGTCAGGAGTTGGGCCGGAGGGTAATGGACCCGTAACGGGTGGTTGAACAGTGGGGTTAGGAGGGTTTGTGTTTGGATTATGTGAGTTTTGTAAATGGGTCCAAACAAGTGGGTGGATGGTGGGATTAAGGAAGTCATAGGAAGGGGGATTGTGGGAGATTGAATGGCATATGGGAAGATTGACTCTTCAAAGTGGACATGGCGAGAGATGATAAGTTGATGAGAGGTGAGGTCAAGGCATTTGTACCCACGATGATTAGGTGGGTAACCGAGGAAGACACATGGGTGGGAACGGAAGTTGAGTTTGTGGATTTTGGTTGATGGGGTAATAGGGTAGCAAAGGCACCCAAAAATACGAAGATGATCGTACTCTGGGATGCAATTATAAAGGAGGGATGTTGGGGATTTAAATTTGTGAAGTTTGCTGGGTAGTATGTTAAGAAGGTAGGTGGCGGTTTCAAGTGCATGGTGCCACATGTTGGGAGGTAGGGAGGCTTGGGCAAGCAAGGTACGGATCATATTATTAATGGTGCGGATCTTGCGCTCAGCTTTACCATTTGGGAAGAGGTGTAGGGACATGAAAAACGAAATTGCATGCCATTATGATTGCAAAAAATTTTAAAATTCTGGTTTGCATATTCGGTGCCATTGTCACATTAAAATTGTTTGATTTTACGTTCAAATTGTGTTTGGATTAAGTTGTGGAAGGTGGTGAAGGTGTGAAATACTTGAGATTTATTAGATAAAGGGAAGGTCCACAAAAAATTCGTAAAATCATCCAAAAATAAGATATGATATATATGGCCACCCGTACTAAGTATGGGGGATGTCCATAAATCACTGTGAATAATGTCAAACGCAAAACTAGTAGAATTAACAGAATCATAAAACGGAAAACGAACACTTTTGCCAAAAATGCAAGATTGACAAAGTGATTTATTAAGTTTTCCATAATCAATAAAAGATTTCAGTTTCAAAGACTGAAGCAAATTATTTCCAGGGTGACCCAATCGTTGATGCCAGCGATATTGAGAAACAACAACAAAATGGATGGTTGAGAGGTCTTGAGTGGTAGAGGTTCAGTGAGAGGATAAAGATCGCCGGTACTATTGCATCGTAGGATAGGAGCCCGTGTTTTGAGATCCTTCACAAGAAAGCCAAAAGGGTCAAATTCCACAGAAACTAAGTTGTCAGTGGTAAGGCGGCGGACTGAAATAAGATTTTTTATTATTTGTGGTGCAAAAAGCACATTATTTAGTTTTAGGGGTGGGTAGGATGGTGGTAAGACTTGGTTGCCTTGGGCCACAACGGGAATGGACATGGCGTTACCAACAACAATATTTTTATTAGTGCAAGTATTAAAATTAGACGGGGAATAAATACCTTGTTCGTTGGCAGAGTGAGAAGATGCACCAGTGTCCATTACTCCATGATCCGGTGGGTTGACAGCCAAGGAATAGAGTGCCTGTTCAATGTCAGTGGGAGAGTAAGTGGCGTGATGGGCTTGATCGGGCCTTGGGCCAAGTATCCCTTGAGAGTTTTAGGAGTTGGGCCGGGATGGGTAAGGGCATGGTGGCGAGCCCGATTTGCTGTTAAGAACTGAAGCCCACTGAGAGGCGGTCCAATTGCTTGGAAACACTATGTATGGGTGGTTTGGAGTGGGCTGACTGCTGGTAGGGGGCCTGGACTGCCTGTTTGACCCGCGTCCACGACCACGATTTGTGCGCGGTCTGTTGGAGCCGGCTGTTGATGGTGAGGCACTCGAAGGCTGAGAGGGATTTTTCGGGTGAGATGAGGCTATGGTAAGTAGAGCCGAGGCAGCAGCAGAGGAGGCACGAGTAACTTGTCTCTTCTTTTTGCTTTCCTCAAGATTGAGGCGAGATCGGACTTCAGAAAAAAGAGGGAGCGGGTCACGGTTTTGTAAGACCGTAGAGATGCGATCGTATTGTTCCGTTAATCCCGTCAAAACCTTGAGAACGAGCATCCGATTATCAACCGGGGAGCCTACGCTTTCCAATTGATCAGCAAGATGCTTGGTATGATCACAGTCAGAGCCGGACCTTCCTTTATGTGAAACTAGGCGGTCGCTTAGGGCCTCCAAATTTTTAGAGCCCCGTTTTTTTGCTGAAATGAAAAGCTATATATAGTGTATATATTAAATATAGTTTCATTACAATGAAACAAATGTTACCATATACATACCAGTGGTAAGCCTTTCGTTTAATAGCCTAGCATGCCAGTGTTCGATTCCGATTTCTGAAAGTTAATTTCTTTTTCAACACACCTATTTACTTTCTTTGCATTTTCTTATATATTTTTTTCCGGACCCTTTTTTTACTTTTCTTATTTTCTTTCTTTTTACGTTGATACATAGTTATTTTTGTGATATTATTATAGTTGTTTTTGGTATATCATTATTTCATAGTTTTTGTTATATTATAGATGGCGATGTTAGCTAAAGTTAGCGATGTAACTCACAAACATTATGTATTTATTATTTAACTCTACATCAACATTCACCATAATACTAGAAGTATTATTCATTCCATTCAATTGAGTATAAATAATACATGGATAGTCAATGACTATGCTAAAATCACGGAGTGATTTCCTATAGTTTGTTACACAATTAATACATTCTAAATATATATAAAACATTCAAATTATACATATTATTAAGATATATGCATAGTACAAGCATACACAAATAGTGGAGCTTCTTATTAGGCCAAAAGGGGTGCTACTAGAACTTTTTTTTCCCTTTCATTGATTTTAACCAATCCTACTTTGCCACATTACTTCACTGATTTACTTCACTGAAACACCTTTTTGTATGCAACACTCCACTGATTCTTTTATTATTTTTTTTTACAATTTCATTAAACCTTTTATTATTATTATTATTATTATTATTATTATTATTATTATTATTATTATTTCACACGGTTTAAAATTAATTACCATACTATTTCAACCGTCCCAACCTCACGGTCAGAATTCAGTATGGAAACCGTTCAATCGAATTGAATGGCATTGATACCGTTCCACCAAACCGTTCGAAATTTTTTATATATAAACTTAGCATACGGTTGGGTTAAAACACACTTTTACCACCGTTTATACAAAGAAACACACACGAAGATGACTCGTTGGACCACCGAAGAAGAGATTGCATTGGTGATATGCTACCAAGACGCCTCGAACGACCCGGCACTTCAACAACGTCGTTCGCAGGTTTTTTGGGTACGTGTACTGGCCAATTTCAACCGCCAAGTTGGCACCAATGACCGCACAACCGTCAGCTTGCAGCGGAAGTGGACCGATCTCACCAATAAGTATGATCGGTGGACCAGCATGTACCAGAACACGTTGAGGGAGGAGCCGAGCATTGACCCGGAGTTGGCTATCGAGCTCACGCATGTGGAGTATGCGTGTCGATACGACAGCAGCTTTGACCATGTCGAGGCATGGCAACTGTTACGCCAACTCTAGGTTTTTTTTTATTTCTTTTAATGTATTTTATTTTTAGTTTTTATGTTTAATAGTTATGAATTTTAGTTTTTTATGTTATTTATCTTTAATGTTCCTATTAAACAAATCGCTTAAAAAAGGTAGAGATATACATAAAACAAATGGTAAAAATAAAAGAAATCACAAAAAAAGGTATATAAAAAAGTCAAAAATAAAAGAAATCAACGGTACCAGCACGGTAAACAGCACTAGCAAAACGGTCCACGGGACCACTACCAGCGTGTATGGCGGCGGTGATACCGTGCTGGTAGTTGGTACCTGTGGCCATGGTTGCAAAAGTCGCTAGGCGCTCCCTAGTCGGGGTCGGGAGTACTCGGGAGTTCTCGGCCTAGTCGGATAGTACTCGGGGAGTACTCGGCCTAGGCGTAGAGTACTCGGTCCTCGGCAACCTACCTTGTAGCGATTACTCAGGGAGTACTCGGCCTTCGAGACCTTGTTTTACAACAGAGCCTGTGGCCAATTCGGGTGACGCCCCGTCCCCCTTATGTGTCCACCATAGGCCTACTAAGTATAAAAAGATAGGAGTCATATAAGTATTAGTGGTGCCAAAGATTCTAGGGACGTGTCCGGTTATCTTGACACTGTAATGAACCTCAAATATCGCACAAACAGTAATTATAATAATAGAGACTTCCATAACCCTTTGCCTCCAGTTACTTTCAAATCCAGAAGATTTGGTGTGTGTATGGATATCGACAAAAGGATATAAAACAAAAACATACGTGTCACGTGACTTGGTCTTTGCTAGTGGATACTGATTACCAAAGGGATCAATCTCTATTATATGTGACCCACATTATTGCATATGGTTTTCTTATTTTGGTAGATAAATGTAGATTAAAACAAAAAATTCTAAATATCGTGTATTATTTTAATCAGATAGCACTTAAATAGACCTTTTAGCATTTTTTGTTCACACACAATAGGTGCTAGCCGTTAACTCATTGTTAGACCATATGTAGTGGGGGGCTTTATATATAAAGCCCCTCTTTCTAATTGGTCCACGTGACAGCTGAGTCAGCATGGGGGTTTAATTCAAAATAGGGGTGTAGTGGGAGAATAAATGGGGGGCGCTATTTTATAATAAAAAAAAAAAAAAACTTGAACCAATCACCAATCATCACCTCCACATGGCAGATAGTGACTTGCAAATCACAAAATGCTTCAAGCGTTATTTCCATAGCGCCATTCATGTTTTTTGCAATATAGAGCCCCCATGTAATGGTGTTGGGGGTTCCATTTTTTGATTTTGTGCAAAAGTAGCGACCCACTACGGGTGCTCTTAGATTTGACGCTTCATCTTAAATAATAGACGGTACAACAAGGCCGACATCATCTATTACAAGTAACAACCTCGCACAAAACTACGTGTAAAATATTCCGGCAATATATTTTGATTACAAGTTTAACAAGCGGGTAATTTTATAAATTCGAATTTGGTTCGAATGGGCTCACCGGATCATTAATTATTTCTTTATTATATAAAATATTAAAATTAAAATCTCTATTACCTTATTAAGGAGGAAGCATGTCCTTAAAGGTAATTTCACTTTAATTTTAAGATGGCATATCAAAAGCCTCTTTACAAATTTTTATTTTTTTTGTCATTTTCTTCCATTTTTGCCCCCATGTACAACTTATAATGCCAATTGCGTAATTGTTTAATGCACACTTTATACCCTCTTAGCATGTAACTCCCATTCATAAACACTCATCACACCCCATGTATGCACAATCAATTTACAAATTCATTGGCCTTCAATAAGTATGCCATTTAATCACCCATTCAATATCCATTATAAAAGGAGGGTTGTCTCTTAAGTTTCAACATACATGCCATACACCTTTGATTCAGAATTCTGAGTTATTCTCTCCTATGCTCTAACTCCGCTTGTACGCCATGGTAAATTAGTAGATTTTGTAGAAATCATATTTTTTGGTACTCATGTTAGGTTTTGTAAAATCCAAATTCGTTTTTTCTTGTTTGTGTAATTACTTATTTTTTGATTTTCTACTCACTTTTGATTTGGATGCTCTTGTTGGATTTAATTTGTTTGGTGTGCATGCATCGCAAGTTGGATTTATTTCAAAGGATATGTCCAAGTTCATATATATATATATATATATATATATATATATATATATATATTTTGCATTATGTGGAGGTGGTGGAATGGCCTCGTTAGGAATTGTATATGTGTGTAATACACACATCATATCACTTCCAACATGTAACTCCCTCCATTATTACACATCAAAATTAATCAATAACCTCTATTTACTTTGTTTTAATTATAAGTTAACCAATGAAATGTAAATAATATTCGGAGGTAAATAAGGTTTAAAGAAGTTAAAAACAAATTTAAAATACCTAACGAATTCTGATTGTAATTCAGATTGTAAACTTGAAAAAAAAAAAAAAAACAACTAAAATTTGTGAAGATATGGTCCTCTTTGAGACTTTAGTGTTTCATTGTCTTAAGGCATTTATTTGGTTTTAGAGCTTTCCATTTTTTAATCATTTTTTAGACGAAATAGATACAGTTAACGTGTGCACTTTTTTTAGATGAACACATCAAATGCATGGCATAAATATTGCGGCTATTTGTTTACTGCCTCAAGTATTGAGTTTTTTTTCTTTTGTAAAAAAGTTTCATCATCCTGTAGTTCTTTGAACAATTAAAAATATATTATAGAAAACCCGCCAGGCAAAGTGCACCTAAAAAACATAACTAGCCGCGGCAACGCGCGGGCATTTGTACTATATGTGTAAATTTTGAATGTATCTATTACTACAGAATAAGTTAGTAGTTGAGCCACGTATCACAATTTTACGAGTCCAAATTGTTTTTCTCGTTTCTATTCACTCTTTTGTGTTCTGAATTTAATTTAAAAGTTACTTAAAATACTCAGCTACATGTAATTTCACTCATATCTTATTTCAATTTCTATCTTCTTTTCATTTTTAATACTCTGATAGGAATGTGATTTTATACGAGTCATCAATTCCAAATGAAAGAAAAATGTCATGACGCGTAGCAATACATTGTTAGAATTATAATTGCAAACAAGTAAAACCATTAACAAATTGTTTAAATTTGGTTTGTCAAAAACTCAAATAGAGTTGAAAACAAAGTCGAACCTAAACTGAAACTCATTTAATAACGGCCTATCTTTGGGTTTCTTGTGATAATAGTAGTGTTTATATAGCCCAATGGAGAATTGCTTCTCATCTTGAATTGAGGTGAGTGTATTTACACCAACAGAAACCATAAATTTCATACACAATAAAAGGGATATCATCGATAATTTGATAAGCCAATGATTTTTTTCCGTGTTTCAGAATACGGTTAACCAACATGTTAACTAATCGATTACGATAAATTGGATCGGATTTTGCAGTTTTTTCTTCTGCAGTACCTCGACGTGACATGAGCGTGAAAGGGGTTCAAGAATCAGTTAACACATAACAAATGGGCTGGGCCAGATGACAAATGGAACTGGACCAACAATATAATCCAGCTGACTCCTTAGCTTGGTCCAGCGCCAGCAAGAGCTCACAAGTCCCACATCTTTATCAACCATAAACATAAAGCCTTCATCAGTCCAAATCTCCAGCAGCCCATTTTCAATAGCCCAAACCTGAAACAACTCAACCCAAAAATAACTAATATACTCTTAACACATGTTTGCTTATATAAACTGTAACATAATATTTCAACAATAATGATGACTTGTCAATTGCAATCGATAATAGTAAGGGACTTTTAGTTTGGGTCTGATCGGTCTGACTAGCAATAACGTCTGACCCGGTCAGACATGTTATGTTTGGTTGGAGGAAGTCTGAACGAACATTGGGTCTGATCAAAGCACTTATCCGGTCAAACTTGAAACAAAGTCTGAATGAATCAGAGGTATCTAGCTGTTGTTGTGATCATCTGCAGCCCAAACCAAAAATTGAAACGGAAGTGAAGCTGCAAGCTGCAATAGTCCCTGATAACCACGAACAAAAAAAAAAAAAGTAATACTCGGCGTCGCGGACCCGGATTTTAACCATTCAAATGTCCAACCAAACATCACTTAATGATTTAGCACTTAACCATTCAACCCTCTTACTGGATCAGCAATTACCTATTCAGAAGTTGCCAAGCGGCCCTAAAAGCTACAATATTAAGATGACCATTATCAGTTTAACACGAAAAAGTAATGCATCGTTTAATAATCATTAGGAAAGAAAAATGATGCAATTCAATATTCGTTTTTAGATTTTCAATTTGTATTTCAAATGCAATATTTATAAGGAGTAATGAAAATAAATAATCTCAATTATTGATTTTTGGCGGATGATATCCCTTTAAAAAAACTTTGAGGTGAATTATAGTCCGATCCCTGTTCATGATCTGAATTGTATAACTTAAAAGTCTAAATTCTGATCATCAGGGTGTATCTAGGATATCCATCAATCAAGTTGTCAAAGATTCATGTTTAGGTTAAGACAAATATTTATTCAAGATCACAAAACTTTTAATTATTCTCATTGAATAATCAATCATATCATTCGTTTTTTTTTTTTTTTTTAAAGTTTTTGCGGTACAAATTTAGTAAACAAAAAGTATCAATTAGGGGACGGGGCGTCACCAGAAATGGTCACGGGTACCCCACTACTAGCATGGTAACACCGTCGCCACCTATTTGGTTCCCGTGAACCGTTTTATGGTTCTTTTTAGCAGGCTGGTAAAATGGTTTTATTTTTTATTTAAAATAATAATTTTAGCCGTTTATTTAATATTGCTTTATTATGTTAACCATTTGTTTTATTATTGTTTAAATTAAATTAAAGCATAAAAATAAATCAAAACCTAATTAAATAAAAAAAACATAAAGAAGAACATTAAAAAGTGAAATTCATTAATATTTAACATAAAAAAAATACATTACAAGAAATTAATAAAAACTTAAAGTTGGCGCAACAGTTGCCATGCGAGTCATGGTCAAAACTATTGTATCGAGCCACATAGTTCACATGGGTGAACTTGATAGCCAACTCTGGGTCGATGCCCAGGTTCTCCCTCAACGTGCAGGAGTGGAGGGTGGTCCACCGATCACACTTATTGTTGAGATCGGTCTACTTTCTCTGCAAGCTCTCGATGGTCCAATCGTTGATGCCGACTTGCTGATTAAAGTCGGCCAACACGCGGTCCTAGAACTCCTCGGGGCGCGACCCCTGCCTCGACCCCCCCCCCCCCCCGCGTTGTTGTAGGTTCAGGTCCCTATCGGCGTCTTTGTAGCACACCACCAACGTCATCTCTTCTTTCTCGTTCCAGTGAGTCATCTTTGTACAGGTGTTTGTTTGTTTAAACCGTGGTAAAAGTGTGAGTTTTAACCCCACGGTTGTGACTATTTATATAAAAATTTTGGGATGGTTAGGTTTATAGAATTTAAGTTTTGGCACGGTTTCCATGTAAAAATTAATTTTAGTGGACGGTTATGAAGGTATTTATTTCTTTGAATGGTTTGATCAACGGTTTTAATGCTAATTTGAGTTATTATTTGACCGTATAAATATTTGAAACGGTGGTAAATTAAAACAAAAAACGTTTAGATATATATTTAAATAAAAATAAATAAAAAAATAAGTGGAGTGTTGCCTAAAAAAGTGTTTTAGTGAAATAAATCAGTAAAGTAATCTAGCAGTACATGATTACATGATTTGTTAAAGTCAGTTAAGTGAAAAAAAATTGAGACACCCATTCCCCTTAGAATATAACACTCATTGACTTGGCTCTTTATACACCACTCAATTAATATCTTTTTTTACATAATCCATTAAATAAAACATTAATAGTGGCGAAATCTGTTTGCCGACATTTTGATTATATGTTTTTGGGTGTAATTATTGTTAATTTGCCGACAAAGATTACTGTTAAGATGATGAGCAAATAAGAAGCAAGGAAAAGACCTCAGCCAATAGACGTGTCTATGTTTTGTGCCACATTTACATGCATGAACCGCTTCTCTTTTTGTATTATTGCATGCATCCGCCGTTTCTTAATTTGTACTTAAACTAACTAGATCTTTAATTTGTTTGATAAGATTCATTAGTCAAACAACATATAACATGTTCGCTTTTTAAACCATCGGAAAATTGCATTTGAACAAGTTTGACCGTCGTTTTCATTACCTGTAGTTATCCGGCTTATCAGTAACGTTGCCAAACGAATGACCACAATGTGTAGTCTAAAGGCCTAAATCGTACTTTGTATGCATATATACATATACATATATATTTTTTTTGAACGGCCAATTGGAATCACTCACGGACCACTGGAGTATCATCGTGCCACCAATGTTACCACGTGATCATATTCCACCACCAAGTCACCAATTCAGAAGGAAACTCATAATTATGAGAAAACCCTCTTGTGAGATTCGAACCCAGAACCTTATAGTCCCTAAGTCTTATCCCACTACCAAGATGCCGCTAGGCTATAATGCTTTTGGCTTATGGATATATAGTCTAAAGTCCTAAATCTTACCGTGTATGCATATATATTGATCGGTGTTGTATTAATTAATAATTACTAAATGCATTAATATCATTATTTTTTTTTGAACGGTCAGTTGGAATCACTCACGGACTACTGGAGTATCATCGTGCCACCAGTGGTACCACGCGATCATATTCCACTACCAAATCACCAATTCAAACCCAGGACCTATTAATCCCTCTTGTGAGATTCGAACCCAGGACCTATTAATCCCTGAGTGTTATCCCACCACCAAGATGCCGCTGGGCTATTATGCCTTTGGCACATTAATATCATTATAATTGAAGAAATACCAATCGAATCAGATATAGTTAGACGAGGTTCGCTAGGAGATTTGATCCAATCTTCTTGAATTTCACATGGAGATCAATCTGCATATACTAGACAACATTGTGAGACTCACCACGAGGAGTAGAGGTGGGGATCGTGGATGCAGATTTTCTCGACATTTGATTGGTCACTAGGGTTATTCACGAGCCGATCCGATTCAAGCGGAACTTTGCTCATGCTTGGCTCGTTTACAAACCTAACCGAGCAGAGCGACTCGTTTACAATCGTGCCGAAAACCGAACGAGCATTCTTCGAACGGAAATTTTCCGAGCGAGCGCCAAGCAAGAATCGAGCGGAGAGTAATTTGGACGATCATAAAATTAGGATGATAACACTAATATTAAAATCCCAGTGTCTGAGGATGGGGCTTAGATAAGGTTGGTGAGGCGATGAGCATATGTTAAAGAACAGTTGTTGCATTGTGACGTAGTGTGATATCAAGCAACAATTAGCGATGGACGACTAATAACATAATGAATTCAAGACTGTCACATCATGACTTATGGTTTTACTGTTAAATCTAGTGTTAAATTTTTTATTGAGTTAAGTGGGCTAGTTATATTTTGTTTGCATATACTAAGTTAAATCCAATAGAATGTTATATATAAAGCCATAAATTTATCTGTAAATTGTGTGTATATTTATAATTAAATATGTAATATATAAATAAAAATTTATTTGAGCCGAACCGAGCCGATTTACAAACCGAATCGAGCCGATCGACTCATTTACAACCAAGCGAAAGATCGAGCGAGCATTTTTTGAATGAGCGACGAGCGATTTGAACAACCCTATTGGTCACACGTTGCTTTGTCATTGTTCTTTTTGTATCTTTTGCACTGCTATATCCGATGTGGCACATGGGCCCAAGGATAAGTTATTTAGCCAATTATTATGTTTTTATGGTGTGATATGGGTTTTTTAGACCCGCATATCTCTTCAATAATATATTACTACTAGATTATATTTTGGGAGCGTTTCGGGGTTGAGAAATCTAATATGATATATCAATTTTATATATGAAATAGACTGATGTGCTTTACAGTTACATGTAGAAAAATTTCGGGTAGCACCTACTCTAAAACAGTTAACAATGTATCTCCAATGTTAACGCCTAACTTTAAACAATGTATAATTCTAATATTCATACCTAACCAATGTACAACTCCAATGCTAACACCTGTTGAAAATTGAATTCATATTTACTGGTTTGGACATAATTAGTGACTTGGTTATACATGATTAATGAATTACTTAAACACTTTGTGTTTTTTTTCCTGTATGAACAAAACCCTATAAAAAATAGTCATTTTTTTCTCCGTTTTTTATATAGCACTATGGTACTCGTTGGAAAGATAATAAAACGTTCGTTAATTTGGTGTAATTTTTTTTTTTTTAAAAAAAATCTCGTATATAAAAGATATTAACGTTTAAAAACTATGAGAGGAAATATGAGAGGAAAAAATCTAATTTTGTTTTAGTTTTTTTTTTTCTAAAATCATTTAATGTCACATGAGATTTATTTTCAATTATTATAATAAATTAACCTTAAAGACCACAGAATTAAAAATAAATTAACCTTTCAAAAAAAATATATATACGTTTATAAAATACACGTGTTTTTAAATTTCAGATTATTATTTATTATTGCATTTGTCTTTTCCCCTTGGCCACTTCAGCTCTTTAAGACAGGATTGCCACTACTTCAACTTGTTTTAGGTATTTATTTGGAATATACCACGAGTTATGATTAATCGTATGCATTTAGGATTTACTGAAGCCAAATACAAATCGTATAAATAAAACATTATTATAACATATTACAAATGTAAATTAATAATGCATTTGTAGTATGATAAAACCGTTCTAAAAAAAAAAAGTATGATAAAGGTATTAAACTACATTAATATATCTGTCATTGGCCCGAAGTCCCGAAATATATAAAAAGATCCAACTTTCAGCAAGTCCACACTAATCTTTCGATATCTAGATATTGTCATCATCGTGATGATGACACAAGCACTCACTACAAGGAAGTCCACCTTTAGCGGCCACGTCTGCTGCCGCTAAAGGTATACCTTTAGCGGCAGCAGGACCTTTAGCGGCGACGGCTGCCGCTAAAGGTCCTGCCATCTTTGGTCTGTCGCTATTGCTCCTGTTGCCGCTAAAGGTGTCGCCGCTAATAGTAATTATCTACGTGGCATTATCTTTTAACTTTTTTTTGCCACGTGGCATGCCACGTGGCAGATTCCTGTGCAATCTGGGCAAGACTTTTAGCGGCGACGCGTCGCCGCTAAAGGTTTTTTTTTTTTTTTTTTTTTGCTATTCGTTTACTCCGCACACGCATAACCAAACTAAATAATAACAAAAATAATAAACCAACATCTACATATATATAAAATAAACGTAACAAAGTTAAACGAACATTCGTCAAAACATATCAAACAAAATAAACTAACATACCAACCTAATATTTGATTCAAGTATACACCATCAAAACTAAACAAACATACCAAAGCTGCCTAAAAGTCTTCGTATTCGTCTTCGTCTTCATCGTCGTGATAGTGATCGCCACTATTACCACTTCCGCCTAGATTTCCAAGCCTTTGTTGGACCAATTGATTAGCCATTTGGAGCAATTGCGCTTGGAATTGTTCGCCTCATTAGTCACCTTTTAGAGGTTGTTTTAGTTTTGACTTCTAAAAGTAGATGGCGGTTAGCATCTTAGTAAACTAAGAACTGTCAGCATACTATTCTCCCAACAATTTTAGTTAGCAAACAAGTGTTTATTTAATGGTTTCAATATATTATGAAAAGTTCATGTACTCATGTGGTCGTATAAGCCTGTTCTCATTAAATCAACTTTACTCGCTTAAAAAGAATATTTAGGTCCTTTAACAAAAAAGTAAGAAAGAGTAACTTACCAAGAAAATGGCCGAAATCATTTTTCCAGCAAACCATCTCTTATGCATTCCCTGTTGAGCTAGTGAGGCTGCCTCAACGCTTTCGAATCGCAGATATACATAACCCGCACTATGCCTGTTGATCACATAAAAAATATTAATAGTAAAAACTAACAGATGAATAACAAATGCCTAAAACACTATACTAAATATTAACAGGCTAGCTTTTCAGACAATATACTAAGTTATAAACATAATCATAAATATAAATAAATATTAGGACACACGTACTTGTCAACATAAATATGCTTCACTCTTCCAAATTTAGAACATTCTTCACCAACATCCTCTTTTATGTCCAAATCAAAGTCGGGTTCGGTCTGCAAAACGTAAAATCAACATAAAAATCAAGTGCCATATACTACAAACCATACTGGACGATTGGGGTTTACTTATGTTTCATCTCTAACTAGTCAAATGAGTAAAATAGTAGATTAACCTAAGTGGAAACAAATTTAAAGAGTAAAGACACTTGTAGTTTTTGTCATAAAACCACCTCAATCATTTTGATTATATATTAAATAGATATAAACCGTGTAGATTTTTTTAGACGCTTATTATTTAGGGAAAAAAATATATTCCATAAGAGAACTTAAGTCGGCGATATCCAACTCAACTTGACCAGTTGACCCGTTACCTGACCGTTACCTGACCCGTCACCTGACCCGCCCTTTGCATGCTCCAGTTGTGCAAACTACAATTATATTGATAAAAAATAGGTAAGGTGTTGATGTCGCATAATAACATAAGATAAAAAGTAGTCAAGTACAAATGAAATAGTTAAAAATTGAAACACTGACTTGACCAGACATAGCAATTGCCATTGGCACGGACATTGCATCATAAAATTCAACATACCTGCATTTTTTTTATTAATCGAAGAAACTAAGTAACAAAAGGAAAGACAGATTCATTTGGCTGTGTATTTTCTTGTGACTACAGCAAAACCTGGTAGAAAAGTTGCACAAAGGAAAATAAAGATTATAAGGAGAAATTTCTACCAATACAAGTTATCAAGACTAATTACTTAACTTTATATGTAATTTAACTAGAAGACAATTAGTGTACTTTTTGGAGATACTCCAAAGACACAACATTGATAACATTCATTCAAGGCTACGTTTAAAAAACAGAGCCACAGGTAGAAGCGCACAGTCAGGAGACTAGAAAAAACCCAAAAAAGCGTGCCTTTTCGAGTATTTCCTGTAGGCGCTGAGCGAAAAAGCCCCATGCCCTGTGCCTTGCGCCTAGGCGCACTTGAGGCACGCTTTCTAAAACCAATTCTGCAGAATTAACCGCAGCGAAATTAGCACTGCAGCGTGTATGTGCAGCAGAACAGATGCCGAGTTCGTTTCTGATCCACCAAATAAGTTCGCCAAGAGTCCAACAATACTGTAGCGTTTTTGTGCAACAAACCGGGCCGACATTGTATATGAACAGAATTAAGTCCAGTGCAGAGCAGAATTCTCTGATCACGACCCATTTTAACTTGGAATTTAGTCAAGACCCACTAATATGCTTCTGCAGGCGCTGCTTAAATGGGCCGACATTGTATTTTATCTTAAATGGGTAGAACATTAAAACTTAGTTGAAACATGGGGATGCAGATGGATCACATAAGGAGACTGGCTACGCATCACTTTGGTTCTAATGGAAGTCCACCTCTATTTATCAATTGTTACATGGTTTTCACATGGTTTTTTGTGTGTGCGTCAAATTCTATTTATTTGAGGTATTAACAAATAAAATACCAAAATAAGTACTAACCATTTTTTTTGTTTAGAAATGAACATATTTTATGAAACAAACAGCCCAGCCCATTAGTAGACATGCAGGGCACTCTGTATAGACGTGGGCGTGTGCTTAGTTATGAAGCTCATTTTGACCATTGAGCGTTTGAAAAAGTTGATTTGTACTTGAAAAGATGTGTGTAATAGCTACAACAAATATTACATACAACACTAAGCACAATAAACTTACAAATTAATACTATATAAATTAGAAAAAACTAAACAAGGATTTCATAACTGTTATCTAATAGTATTGTCAATCATAAAAATCTCATACAAATAAATGTAAATAAAATTAGCAAAACTTCAACCAATACCAAATCATAACACAGACATAAAGATCTAAAGCCATATATCAAACATAATCACTACCACATGTAATAACTTATTACAATAACTCCATACATTAGTATCATCAGAAAAGTTCAATCGTTAAAACAAAATGAAAAACCACAACATAAGAAAACATATCTAACACCAAAAAACATGATAGAAAACTACAGATCTAACCAAAACAAAATCCAATAACAAACCACAACAAAATAAATAAAGTCAAACAACACACACGCACAAATGATACAAAAAATAAACACAAACTTATACAAAATCTTTCTTTCTTTTTCAAACTATTAAAAGGAAAGTAAAACATCAAAATCACATCACAAAGTAATTGATCAGATCTAACTGAAACAACAAAATTCAAACCATACAAATCACAATCCAACACAAATCCATCAAACTGAAACAACGAACATATCAGATCTAAAACAAAAATACTGAAATGAAACATTGAATCCAAATCTAACAGATCTATAATAACTAACTAACAATCAGTGAATAATAATACTAATAAGAATGAGCATTATGCGGAGGCAGGATATAATGAGCCGAGAGAGGAAATACATTTATCATTTGTAGAAAGAGGTAAAAACATCACACATTTCACAGCTATGTATGCAGTAGTTGCCGTCGAGTCGGATTAAGATGTAGGTTTGGATAATATCTTGATGAAGATTAGTTATTCCCATGTTAGAAAGAAGTAAAGAGTGTATGGTAGAGAAAGGATTGGGTATATATAGAGAGAGAGATCGAGATGTGAGAGAGAGGAGGCTGCAGAAATGCCTGAGGAAAGGAGAGCAGCTGCTGCGAGAGAGAGAACAGAGTGAGAGAGAGAACAGAGCGAGAGAGAGAGCAGCTGCGAGAGAGAGAGAGAACAGAGTGAGAGAGAGAGAACAGAGCGAGAGAGAGAGATTGGCGAGGGTTTGTGAAAAAGAAGAGGGAAAGGAAGAAGAGAGGCGGGTTATTGTGAAAATTTTGAGACTTTTAGCGGCGACGGCGTGGCCGCTAAAGGTGTTAGTAGGATGAAACCGTGGCCGTTGATCAAAGATTGATCAACGGTGGATTGGAGGTCAGGTTAAAATTTACCTTTAGCGGCGACACTTTGGCGGGTCGCCGCTAAAGGTGTGGCCGCTAAAGGTAAAAATTCTTGTAGTGACTGGAAATATGTTATAAAAGATTACAAGTGTATATAAATTATTCATCTAAACTAAACTGATATGATGCTTATATAGTGTATGATATCTCAAGCTACATTAATATATGTCCTTAATATCTAGATTTTGTCATGTGCATGATGATGACGACACACGATACGGTGTAATGTACAGAGAAACATTTTATGTTAGGTTGTAAGTTAGGAGTGGCGGAAGACAATATATTAGTTGAAACTATTGTCGGTTAACAAGTAAAAGTTGATGTTATTTAAATATAATAACCTTTATATTTATATAAATATAATCACTTAAGAATTTATTATTACTTAAACGAACATAAACAGACATTTAGAAACATAAATGAACGAGCAAAATGTGTGTTCATATTTGTTTATTTAACTGTAGGGAAATTGAAATTTAATTATCCAAACTTTGCCTTGTGGGCCGGCAATAATTTATAATTAAAAAATTCCTCACAACATTCCTAACTTTCAACATATTGGCAGACAAAACGTTAACTAGGAACTAACTCAGTTAGTGGATTATGACGTGGACGTTGACATGACAGGACATGACATGACATGCCATGTCAGCAACGTCCACTAACTTGGTTAGTTTTGAGTTAATAAAAGTTCACTGTCGGGCAATACTTTGAAAGTTGGGACTGTTGTGGATAATTTTTTAAGTAAATATTATTATCGGTCAACGAGACAAAGTTTGGATTATTAAAATCCAATCTCCTTAGTTATAATATGAACATAAATTTTTGTTCATGTTCGTTTGTTTAATTATATGAACAAAACGTTTTGTCCATCTTCATTTATTTATTAAATAAATGAATATAAATGAACTTCAAGCCAAACAGTTCATGAATGTTCGGTTCATTTAAAAGTCTAACCCTACCCGATCTATTCTTAATGCCCTCTCTAGTTCCTTGCTACTATCAACCAAGACCAATTTAACCTCTTTAGAATCCTAAAAGAACTTTATTAAGGGGTAGAGATAAAAAAAAACCAGTTCAGGAATCGAAACCTGTAAAACTGACCTAAACCAAAACCAGTAAAAACATGTTTACCTAAAATCAGTACTAAAAAAATCCAAATTAAAACCGAACAAAAAACGTGCAAAAACCGACACTAAAACCTTCCAAACAAATTGAAACCGAACCTAAACTGGTACCGTTAAAAACCGACTGGAACCAAAGAAAATAAAACAGAACCGGAACTGGTTTAGGGAAAAAACGATTTTGGCCATAACACAAATTTGATTTGATGATTCCTCTGTGCACATCAAATTCTTCCTAAAACCAGGGCATTTCTTGCTTGTTTATGATCTTTCTTGTCTTCGAAGAGCCTAGACCGCTAATGCCGTTGAATTAACGTCCTTTCGGACATGCTGTTGAAAGATGAATCCTCTGTGCACATCAAATTCTTCCTGAAACCAGGGCATTTCTTGCTTGCTTCTGATCTTTCCTGTCTTTTCTTATCTGCGGCGTCTTGCTTTTGCCCTTCTTCTGTTAGAGCTCTTTAGTGTAACACCCCAACCGATGGCGGAAACATCGAGGTGTCACGTAGTGACGATTGTTCAATAGCACATGGACTAAATTGTAAATATTAATAGCAAATAACTTCCATTGTTCAAAACGAAATACAAAGAGTCTTAATATAAATCTCATACATAAATAATAAACGTTCAACTTTTATTTAAGCACTAGGTCCAGCCTAAGCGTGAGAAGCATGCAAGATCAAACTTCACCTGAAACATGTACAAAATAATTTGTCAACACATATAATGCATTGGTGAGTATATCCATTTTCGTTCAACCAGTAATTTGCAATTTATGTGCCTTGATGTTTGTAATATGTAAAAGGGTCAAAATCAAGCCTCCCGTCGTTCAATAACCGTTCACCCATCGTTCAAGAAAAACCATAACAATGACCAAGGACTTAACTCGTTCACGTAAGTAACCAAGGGATATAATTCGTAGTACTACTCATTGTCAGGTGCGGCCCAAAGGTTAATGACTTTGACAAATCGTTCATACAATTCACACAAAACATATCAAAGAGCACATTGCTTTGTAAATAATATACGTAAGTTTAATAATAATGGTACATGAATCACCCCAAAAGAGTAAATAGTAAAAAGGGGAAAGATATACTCACAGTTTGCGAAAGCGATCAAAATCCACTTAAGCGGTCGTGAGCTAAGTAATGGGAATTCCGAGGAATTCAACCTATAATGTGTAAGAATACTAATAAGGAAACGTCTAAGAGTCTAAAGTAACTAAGGTCTAAGGCATTAGGGTTTGCTAAGTCGATTTAGGGAATTAGAGTTTTTATGATTAGTCGAATTAATGTAAAAGTTGTATATTAAAAATAATATACCAAAGTTTGTAAATATGATTTAGGTAATATAATTATCACCAATTGAATATTTAAATAAAATATGGTTGAATAATTAAGACGAAATAATTTAGTTAATTACTTTAACTAAATTAAATAAATACAATAATCATAAACGTATAAATAAACAAATTATTATGTGTTTCACAATGATTTAAAAATTGGTAATTAAGATTTTCAAACATATAAATATTTCGATTTTAAATAAAATAGATGTTTAAATAGTGTAAATAAATAAATGTTTAATTATGTCTAATTAAACATAATAATGTTAATAATACAAGACATGACCTAAAAATGCTATTTTTGTAGAAAATAGATGCTTTCTTAAGTAAATTAATTAAAATAATTTTCTCATAAATTTTATAAACTTATTTATATTTAAAACTGATTTAACGAGATTAAATTAGGTTTAAATGATTAAAAATAGGAAAATCAATAAAAATAAAGGTTTTCTGAACCAATAATTTTTAATTAAGTTTATGATGATTAGAAATAATTTATCAAAAATTTTGAGATAAAAATCATTAAAAATGAATTTTTAATCAATTAATTATGATTAAAACAATTTAAATTAATAAAATCATGAAAATAGATATTTTTCAGAAAACTAAAAATATGACAATTTTCTATGAGGCATCAAGAAACTATACCTAAATTTTTATAATTTTTGGATCAAAAATGAATTTATTGTGAATATAATAAATTTACATGATTTATACATAATTATTATATATTATAAATGAAATAAAATAACTAAATACAAAAAAATCAAAAGAATGGCGTGGGCAACAGGGTTCGAACTCTGGTACCCACCTTACCAAAGCAACTCAACAACCACTACAACAAAGCATCATATGTTGATAAGTTTTAAAAACAATTGTATTTATCTTACTATTTCTATTCATCTTCTTCCCCAAATAACATCAAACCCTAACCCTAACTCAAAAACAATAACCCACATAAGATCAGATTATCAATCTGTTATAGAGGGTTTTCGTTAAGTGATGTATAAATAATAAAACGGCAATGCGAAATGAGACTTACAAGCACGTTTTAGAGTCGAAAAAGAATGCACAAGTCTGAGACTTTGGTCGACCGATTACAAGACCATTCAGTCGTGTTTTGTTCGTTTTATAAGTGGGTTATGCTGTGAATTCGTGCAGCAATGTGTTGACATGAACGGGTTATATAAGTTTGCTGAAAAAAACGGACATAGGAGCGACATAAAGACTTCCGGTCGGTTACTCCATCACAGTTCATAAAGGTCGAATTTTAACGCATGTAACGCTTGGATTTGATTGATAATCATGGAGAAACGCCACACATATCATTAAAAGAATTTAATACGCGTTAAAACCCACGTTTGTAATTCGCCGGAATTCAAATTCCGGCCTTTGCTTGCTCGTCGGAAAAGGAACCGGGAAAAGGGACAAGAGATAAGCTGTCTGAATTTCTTTTTTTTTTGTATAATTTTCATTTTAGGTCCCTCTAGTTTCCAGAGTTTATTATTATGTGTTTGAATTTACATACCTCTTATAAATTTCGCAACTTATGTTAATAATAATAATAATAATAATAATAATAATAATAATCGTTAATGTAACTCCAAAGTTTATTAGAATAGACGAACAAATATAAGGACAGGTCTTGAAAAGGTATAAATACACGAAAGACTAAAGTTGTGCTAATGATGAAATTAAAGGGGCGGATTTCACAGTTAGTCCCATCCCTACCAAAGAGGATCTCCCCTTAAAAGATACGTAGCGCTCTTGAGAGATGGGATTCATACCCGGAAGCGGGGAAGACAAGGTTTAGAATCTTGGTGTTAGGTGCAGCCCAGAGGACTTGGCTTCGCCAAAAGGCCTCATCTCTAAAAGCCCGGCTCGCGAGGCGTCCCTCTCGAAGTAGAGTTCCAAATCTCACCTCGCTCTTGTGACATTGGTTTTTTAGTTCGATTCGAAACTGTGTATACCAGGCCCATTTTGAACCTTTGATAACATTTCTATCTTTACCTTAGTCGTGGCTTACAAGGGATACACAATATATGAATACAAGTCACATTTTGTCTTTAGGTGATGAACATCAGCCCAAGGGCAAAGAAGCCAAATTATTGCCTTGTGTCCAACACGGGAGTTGTGTGTGGATGAAATCGGTACCGTACCTGTATCTATACCCGTACCCGTACCGAAGATACCCGTACTGAATTTGAATAAAAGTGGGTACCGAGTACCGTACCGAATATATAGGTACGGTACGGGTACGAGTACGGGTATCGGTACCGGTATTTCGGTACGGTACCCGTTTGGTACCATTTTGTTATTTTTTCTTTTTTGAGCACTCGTACGGGTACGAAGTAGGTAAACAATTACAAATATCAATACTATACGGGCACCAAATTGAAAATTTTGGTACGGGTACCAATATGGTACATGTACCAAATAGGCAAAATTGATACGAATACCATAAATACCATAATACGAAGTAAAAACATATAATCAAATTCAATAGTATATAGAATTCGGCACCCGTACTATTTTTACCCGTACTCGTACCCGTACAATACCGAAAGTACCGAATACCGAAATCAGTAAAAGTGGGTACCGATACCTATACCGAGTACTCAAAATCGGTACGGGTACGTGTACCAGTACAGGTACGGTATGGGTACGAGTATAGATACTCGGGAAAAAAATGTTCATCCCTAATTGTGTGAACATGTTAGCAATAAATAATAATATTAGTTACTCTAGCGCATAAGCTAAAAAAACATTTCTCTTTTTAAATGTGTATACCTTTGTTTGTACTTTAAAACTGAACTACAAATAGCAAAATCACATTCACATAATCATTTGGATTCAAACATCCAATCGCTTCCTAATTACTCAGATCGATGAAATTTGGTTGCAAAGGCTTTTAGTCGTTATGTAAGGTTCGGGTCAACCATGAAGTTTGGCAATTTAATAGTGTACTTAAACTAGTCGAATGCTAACAAGGATCAATTTAGATACGGAGGCTTTGGCAGCATTAATCAAAGCATGCAACTAGGGGAAGTTCATCCTTTGATTCATAGACAAATAGTAGGGCTGAGAGATAGTGGATTCGTTCCGGGACAGACGGTTTTGAAGGCAGAAGCTAGGAAGGTTGCTAAGCACGATGCAGCATGTCTAGAGAATCAACATGTGTTCATTCCGTTTGCCTTCGATACTTTTGGATCCTTAGCCCCTGAGGCAGTTCGCTTTTTGGAGCGGGTGCAGAAGGTGGTCCACAGTGACTCGCAAAGCCCGAGGAACCAAGGGTTTGTATTTAGTAGAATAGGCTTTGCGATTCAAAAGGAGATAGCGGCGCAGCTTGTTGCTCGCTTACCCATTATCCAGATGTAACTTGGTTTATTTCGTATTTTGTATTAATGGGACAAAGGGAAATTTAAAAAAAAAAATGGAATTAATTTCAATAACAAATAGTAATTTTAAAAAATGGAATCAACTTCAATAAAAGTTTGTATTGCATTTGGTTTATAAAGTTACGCATGGTGTTATAGCATTTTCATTGGAGGTGTTTGTTTGCATCAGGAATCCAATATGGCCCTTAGCTGATGGAGAAGAGAGGTGAGGGATTGAATATGAGGGAAGAGAGAAATTCGTTTGAAAATTCGGATGACCCCATATGAGCTTTGTGATGGAAAGCACATGAAAAGGTGTGACAAAGAGAAAGGAAAAAACCGGAGTGATCACCTAGGCGCAATGGCGAAGCTTGACCCGAAGGTTTGGGGTCGGAAGCCACTAGTCTCGGGGGGTCAAAAACCAGTTTCGGGGGGTCGAAACCCTATATTTCCAAAATTTTCTATATGAATACTATATAATCAAATTTTTTGCGCCAAAATTCGGAGGGTTGGCCACCGCCCGCCCCAACTAAGCTGCGCCACTGCTTAGGCGGGTGGCGTCTGGATTCCTCACCTGGCGATATTAGAAGCTCTTATAGCAAATACGTCTACCATAATCTAGCTCTTATTTTCATTGCGGATGATCGCAGTTCTTAGGAAATTAAACTCTTATAAACCTGATATGAGATTTAATTAGTGATGCAAACAATGTTATGGCAACTGTGATAAACTACAAAAACGTACGTGGTATATTTTAAGTGCCTATGCGAGTACCCTAACATTAAAAAAATGTCCATATTTAAACGTATTTATTATTTTATTTTCGAATATATATACATGTCACTGTTTCATTATTTCAAACATTTTACCTCTATGGCTCTATAGCAATAAAGTATACGAGCAACTTTCACATGCCTTCATTTTTAGAAAAGTAAAGCAAATACATAGACATAGAACATGATTTTCCATTTTTACAATACAAAATATTTATACGAAATTAGTGATATATGAATATAAAATAGATACGTGGAATACTTTAACAATATTATAACTAGAGTAAACTGCCATTTTCGTCTTTGAGGTTTGGCACTTTTTGCCAGTTTCATCCAAAAGATTTTTTTTCTCAAATGGCTCCACTAGTTTTCAAATTTTTGCTCGTTTCATCCAAATCGTAAACGACGTTAGTTCAACTCAGTTAAATAAGGGCAGTTTTGTCATTTTATCATTTAACTTAAGGGCATTTATGTCAATTCATTAGTTTTATCAACTCCATCTATATAAAACCTAAATTAGATCAAAACCCCCAAATCCTCATCTTCTTCAAAATCGTCTTCTAAAAACCCTAATAAATCAAAACCCAAAATTGAACCATGGTGTTGTGTTCTTGTGGATCGGAAACTATAATAAGAACATCGTGGACAGCTGAAAACCCTGGACGACGCTTTTACTGTTGTAATCGATAAGGAAGGGGCTGTGGGTTTGTTAGCTGGGTCGAGGGTGGACATTGTGAAAACACAGCTGTAATTGTTGAAAGGCTCGTCAACAGGCACAATTAGGAGATGAAAACAGTGACTGATCAAAACAGGAGATTGAAGCTTTGTTTGTGTCTCAGTTGGGTTTTTTTTTACTGTACTATGTTGTTGTTAGTGGTGGAGATGGTATGTAATGGTGAAAATGAATGATAATGTGGGTTAATTGTTTAAGGAAATTGTGTCAAACACAAGCTCGGTTCACTTCTATGATTTTGTTTTCTTTTTATATTTTGCTGCAGCTAGCACAGAGATTCTAATACATGTGAGCTTCATGTAAGAAAAGCGTGCGGCGATTACAATGTAAGTTTTCTAACATCTACAATATATTATTTTACATGATAACCATACGAGTCGTCACGTCATCAAACTTATATCAATCTATAGCAGTTTCTATTATTATTATCGTTATTAAAATAATCCATTGAAACAAGTCAAACTCCCACTCTCTAGTCGTTCACCGCTCCACATGCCTTCGGTTAACAAACAACATACTCAAATCACAAGACAGAAAAAAAAAATGTAATTTTGCTATTAATATTTATAAATTAAAGCATGATATATTATTATTATTATTTATATAATATTTGGTATATCAACCTCAACATCCTCATTTTCTTCATCTTCATTACCTTCCTTTTCATTACCTAAATCATCCTCACTAACATCAAAATCCACAGCAGCTCTAAACTCATCCATGTCAACATCATAGTCCTGAATTTCATTATCTAAATCTACAATAAAGTCTGAATCTTCTTCAGTATTTTGACTATCAGTTACCTTAGATTTCCCCTTATGAGAACCCTCATTATCTTCTTCAGTATTTTGACTATCAGTTACCTTAGATTTCCCCTTATGAGAACCCTCATTATCTTCTTCACTCTCACTGTCCTCAGAACTCTCCACAATCACAGGTTCATAATCAATATCCTCAGAGTCACTACCCTCATGTTCCTCACCACTGTCCTCTAATTCAGTTTTTTTCTCAATGACTCTGTTTTTTAGTTCTTCATAATCAGGTGAAATATGTTCTATGAACAACTCAATAATTTTAACAGTTGCAGTGTATTTTATACAATCTAAAACATTTGAATCATTCATCAATGGCCTTAACCCTAATTCTAAGTCATCTTCATCTGGCTTCCTAATATGAAATCTAACTTCATCATCCTCCAAGTACCCCAGTTCCAAGAACATATCATACAAAATTACCACAGAGAAAAGATCAGAGTTAACGTTGTCTATGAAATCAACCTTACCATTAAGATAAACCATTGGCTCAGGAGGCTGACTAAACTGTCCACCATGGTGGAATTTGATTGAAAATTTTTCAACTTCATTACCTGCATTAATCATTATCTCTAATTAGGGCACAAGAAAATAAAACATTAAAACCAAAAATCAAGTAGACGGATTTTTGTAACATACCATACTCGTCTGTATTGAAGCTAGAATCAGGATTTCGAAGCTGCCAATCTCCAATCATTATGATAATCAGGTTTAGGGTTTGGGTTGAATTGGGGATGATTGTGAGTGAACTGATGTTTTTCTGAGTTTAGGGACGTTTAAATAGGGTTAGGATTTTAAAAGATAAAATGACAAAACTGCCCTTATTTAACTGAGTTGAACTAACGTCGTTTACGATTTGGATGAAACGAGCAAAAATTTGAAAACTAGTGGAGCTATTTGAGAAAAAAAAATCTTTTAGATGAAACTGGCAAAAAGTGCCAAACCTCAAGGACAAAAATGGCAGTTTACTCTTATAACTATGAAGGTAAAACTTGTATCACATATTTTTTAGCATAAAATTAAAACTTTCTTTTTGGACGACAATTAAGATTTATTAAATAACCCAACTCTCCCAACAAGGAGTTATATGAGAGCAAAAGAAATTTACATCAATAATTTATCCATACTAAAAGTACACTAAAATTCCCATTCCAAATAAAAATAGGGTGATACTATTTGGACATCCAAAAAATTATTTGGACACCCTAGGTATGCCTCGTATAGCTCTATACGAGGCATATACGCTTTATTGTCCCCCAATCAGACAACACTCTGACAAAAAAAAACCCCTATATTCCTCGTATTGGCCAATACGATGCATATAGGGTTCACGTGTGTCCTTTTTAGTCAACTTGGCAGGCCAATTATTGGTGTCATATCCCTCGTATAGACCAATACGAGGAATATTCGTACGATGTCCGGTACGATGTAACATAAAGCAGCTGCCACTCGTACCCTATATTCCCCATATAGACCAATACGAGTCATATTCAACCAAAGTTGATTATTTTCTTCCTTTTCTTCTTCTTCCCTTCCTTTCTTCTTCATTTTTCAAACGTCAATTTTTCTTCTTCTCTCAATTTTATGGTGGGCTATTTTTTTCTCCAAAATGGCATGGTGGGCTAATATTTTCGATTAATCCGGTATTCCTAATTCTCACGAGACGACAGGTATTCCTAATTCTGAAGCAGCGGGTATTCCTTATTCATAAGAGGTTGTGTCTGGTTACAAAAAACCATTGTTGCTAGACCTGAACGAGCCGTTCTATGAACCCAATGTTGAACATTCATACGTAGGGGAAACCTACCAGCACTACGAGCACGATGGTGAGTATGCGTACGTACCGCAGTACTCTTCGTACGACCCGAGACAAAACCCGCAAGTTCGAGAAGAGCAACCCCACAACTCGCATGTTTCAGACGAGCAACCACGGTGTTCGCAAGTTTCGTATGAAACTGAACAAGATTTCGTTTCCCGAAAAGATTTGGTTACGTGGGTTAAGAAAATGGGAAAAGATAACGGTTACGTCATTGTGACCCGACGATCCAAAAAAGTTGATAATATGGACGTGAAGGTTTGGCTAGTGTTCAACCGTGGTCGCGAGCACAAGAGTATAGCCACCGAGAGGAAAACAGGCAGCCAAAAAATTGGTTGCCCTTTTCTAGTGATCGGGTTATATGACGGGAAACGTGACGCCTGGAGGGTACAGGTGAGGAATGCCGAACATAACCATGGTCCTGCTGAATATCTGGAGGGCCACGCGTATGCAAGAAGATTGTCTCCCGAACAATTAAATTTGGTGGAGAAGCTGTGGGCACAGGAGATGGAGCCGTGTAAAATCTGGAAAACCGTAAAGGGACACTTCCCGGAGAGCATGTGTGTTTTGAAAGATATACACAATGCGTGTCAAAAGATTAGTGCTATAAAGAAACGAGGTGGATCACCCATGCAGGAACTGGAAAACCTGCTGGTTGAGAAAAAATACACGTATTACACTCGGGAGGATCCTTTAAAAAATACGGTTGAGGACATTTTTTTTGTTCATCCTGTATCTTTCAAAATGTGGCGGGCGTTCCCGCATGTATTGTTGATCGACGCAACCTACAAGACCAACATGTACCATTTACCGTTAGTGCAAGTTGTCGGGTTGACGTCCACAAACCAGTCATTTTGTGCCGCTAATGCCATTGTTTATAAGGAACGTGAAGAAAACTTCATATGGGTCCTTGAGCATCTTAAGTCTATGTTGGAAGATTGTATGGAGCCGCGTGTTATTTTAACTGACAGAGACCGGGCGCTTATGAACGCGACTGACAAAGTTTTTCCAAACGCAAACAAATTTCTTTGCAGGTATCACATTTATCATAATATTTCAAAATGCTGCAAGAAATCATTTACACACCCTGATTGGGAGGAATTTGCACGTTCATGGTTTACGTTATGCGAGTCTCCCACAACTCAAATATACGAATATAACATGAACAACATTTATAAAGCACTTGTTAGACATGGAAGGAAGCGTAAGTTTTTACTATTTTGTTTAGGGTGTCTGAATAGATTTAAGGGTGTCCATTCTAATTATTATATATTTTGCAGATGTTTTTGATTATTTGTTTAATGAATGGCTGGACCAATACCATGAGAAATTTGTATCTGCCTGGACCAATAGATCAATAAATTTTCACCAAACTACAACAAATAGAGTAGAGAGCCAACATGCTGATTTAAAGAGATATCTTCCAAGCACGAACAATAGCTTGACAAGAATAGTAGGGTATATCGATGATGTTGTAGTAAAGCAGGAATCCCATATAAGGAAATGTTTTGAAGAAAGCAGAAACAAAATAATGAACGACCATAAGCGACTAGCCTTCCTTGATGAACTACGCCTTAATGTTTCCATCCATGCTCTTAACCTCATTAAAAACGAATTTTATCGGTTACAAAACTTGAGGACATTTGATTCAACATGTGGTTGCCAACTTTACACGAGCTGTGGGTTAGTATGCGCATGTCGCCTCGAAAGATATATAGATAAAGGTAAACGTACTAATCATTTTTACTTATTGTGTGTATACAACTAAATTTTTGACATAGCCTTGTTTAATCATCTTTAATAGGTCAAAAGATTGCGCTCGACTCAATAGATGTTTGCTTTGTTTCTGTATAGTTGGACTTGTCTACACCCCATAGGTGTTTTTCTTTTTTATCTTTTATAAATTTTTAAATATATTAAGCTAACTTTAAAAAATATTATTATTATTATTTATTTTTTATTAATAAATATTGTTATTAATAAATATTGTTATTATTGTTATTATTATTATTTATTTTTTATTATTGATTATTGATTATTATTATTATTATTTATTTTTTATTATTGATTATTGATTATTGATTATTATTATTATTATTATTATTATTATTATTATTATTATTATTATTATTTATTTAAAGATGTTTGCTTTGTTTCTGTAGAGTTGGACTTGTCTACACCCCATAGGTGTTTTAGTTCGTTAATCGATTGATCGATGCATTTCGGTGTTTTTTAGCTTATTTTGTTAGGTTTAGCAAAACGTCACAAAACGCGGAACACGTCTCGTATTGGTTACAAAGATTGATTTTTTAGGCTTTTTTATCAAATTTTATTCAAATAAATAAAGCTATTTTTATATATTTTTTAGAATTTTTAAAGCAAAATTAGTATTTTTTATTAAAAAGGAAAACCTAAGTATGCTTCGTATAGAGCTATACTAGACATATAACAGGCCTAGTATTGGGTTGATACTGGGCTGGCAACCAATACTGGACCCTTATATGATTCGTATTGTTCTATACGAATCGTATCAAGACCCATATCAGCCCCAATACGAGTCTCATATCTGCCATACGAACCACACAAATACACACACAAACACACACACAAACGATCAAACACACCCTCAAACACGAACGTTGGTGGACCATCAGTGTATTAAGGTATGTTTTCTTTAATTTTTCACACGTATTGGGTTGATACTAGGTTAGATTTATTGATTAATTGATCTAGGTTAGATTAGTTGGGCTTGAATTTGGGGCTGAATTGGGGATCTGATATGGGATTCATGTGGATATGATGAATGAATATGCCTCATACAGGGTAATACGAGGCATATTCATTCATGAAACTTGAATTTGGGGCTGATGAAGATGAACAAATCTGGGTTTCTTTATTGAAGATGAATGAATATGCCTCATACAGGGCAATACGATGCATATTCATTCATAGTTTTATTTTTTTTAATTTTATTAATCTTTTACTTTAATAATAACAATAATAATATATATGCAAATTTTTTATTAAAAAATATTTATTTTTAAAAATAACATTATTTTTTATAAATACCATATTTTTTTAAAATTACGTAGTATGGCGGATATATTTGATGGCGAGGACGCGGACTTTGACGGGGAGGAGGGAGGGGGACCACCACCGCCGCCACCACGACAGGTTGACCCACTTCTGGGTCACCCGTACTTGGAGTTTCCTGCTGGCAGCCAGGCGTGGCACCGCTGTCAGAAGCTTAGGAGGATGCAGGTATTATTATTATTATTATTATTATTATTATTATTATTATTATTATTATTATTTATTCTTTATTATTTATTATTGTTATTATTATTATTATTATTATTTATTCTTTATTATTTATTATTGTTATTATTGTTATTGTTATTAACATAATGCAGGTCGCGGCTCACAAGTCCGTTTCTTATACTGCGTTGGAAGAGTTTGGTGAGCTGGCCCGGGCACGTGATATCATCGGCGTTGATACGCCCTGGAGCCGTATGTTTGATGGTGCCCATACTCCGACGTTTCGGGAGCTGACCGTGGAGTTCTTGTCTTCCTTTACTTTCACCCCACGACCAGCAGATCGACCAGAGGAGGACGATGATCCCGAGGATCCTTTCTTCGAGATCACCTTCCGGCTTGCGGGGTAGAAGTTCAGGATGTCCCTACGCTCGTTCGCGTGCCGTTTGGGGTTTTACACGGAGCCTGAGACGGATACCGCGTTATATCGAGATGCTATACGCGCGACGTCTAGGCCTACGTTGCTTGGGTTTTGGGCGGTCATAGCTCCTGGTCGCCGGTTTCAGAAGGACAAGGGCAGGGTGACCGCCATTCGTGACCCCCTCCACCGATATATGCACCGGTTGATCGCTACGTCGATCCAGCCACGCCAGTCCTCCCGCGAGTGGTGCACGAGGACGGACCTCTTTTATCTTTACTGTCTATTATGTCGGAGGCCGTGCGCGCTCGCGCGTTGTATGGCGGAGTGGTTTGCCTCCGCCATACACCGTCAGCAGCGGGGAGATTTATACGGTGGTGCGTATGTCACCATCCTCGCTCGTCACTTGGGGCTTCTGCCCGATGGTGACCCCCACTTGCGTCCTCCGCTCCAGCCATCTTAGTTGGATCGTAGGACGATCATTGGCATGCGCGTTACGCGCAAGTTCGCTGGGATGGGTCGGCGTTTTAAGAACGCCGAGGGAGAGCTTTTTGTGTCGGTGGAGTTACCGGAGGTCATCCCACCTTACCCTTGGGATGTTGAGGAGGATATGGTGGAGGACGTGGATGGTCCGTTTGAGGTTGATCTGGAGCCAGAGGTAGAGGATGAGCCGGCGCCTCGAGAGCCACCTCAGTACCCGGCTCACGTTTACCGGGGTGCCCCTCTTGATGTTGTAGAGAGGATGCGTCGTATGGAGCGCAGTATTCGTGATCTGCGTCGCGATCAGGAGGAGATGCGTCGTGGTCACGACGCTATTCTAGACTAGATGACGTGGCTGGCTGAGTCGGAGGCAGAGAGGAGACAGCAAGCAGGATTACCGGTCAAACCCCCACCAGCACCACGACCACCACCAGCGCCACGTGGGGCAGATGATGCAGATCATTAGTTTTTTATTTTCTATGCTTCAGTTATTTTGAATGTATTCAGTACTATTATGACTTCTTTTGTATGAACTTGTTAGTTGATATGTATATATTCAGTTCAGATATTTATGTTTGTGATGTTTATTTACTGTTGTTAATAGTTCTTGATCAGTTATTCAGTTACAAATCAACTTAAGTTATATATCTTTGTGATGTATATACAATTGCTACAAATCAAAACTATTTAAAAAATAGAAACAATGTTTAAAAAACAAACCCAACCTCGAAAATTATACGTTAAAAATTAAGACTGTTATTGACGTATTAAGAAGACTCAATTCAACTTCGAAAAATATACGTAATAAATTCAGACTGATATTGACGTATTAAGAAGAGTCAATTCAACTTCTAAAAATATACGTACTAAATTTAGACTGATATTAACGTATTAAGAACAGTCAATTCAAGGGGTGAAGATGATTATCTATTTGCCAGGGAATATAGTGGAGATTGAGATTAGCAACTTCATGACTTTTAATCATGTGGTTGTTGGTATTAAGAAGAGTCAATTCAACTTATAAAATTATACGTTAAAAATTCAGACTGATATGTATCAGACTGTTATTGCACGTTCAAAAAAAAAAATCCTCGTATTGCCCTCGTATAGCCCAATATTTGAAATATCAGACCCATATATTCCACAAAACCCTAAGTATGAAAAAATTAAAAAAGTTAACTCTATATGCCTCGTATAGCTTTATACGAGGCATATAAGTATGAGGTTGCAGACTGTACGTGCCTTGGAGTCAGTGTTTCAGCTTTTTGAACCCTATATTTCTCGTATAGCTCTATACGATGCATAGCAGGGTGTCAAATTAGATTCCTTGGGTGTCCAAATAGCCAGAGCCTAAAAATATTCAATATATTCTTTAAATATAAAAACGAACTCACCTTTTTGTGTTCTACCACCTTGAATAACGAAGCCGATTTATTGTTAAAAGTTTCTCGTTTCCCTTGAAGGAGTGAGTAACTAGATTCTAGTGATTTTCTTTCAATAAAATGACAAGTTTGATTGATGTATCATTATTTTAGAAAAAAAAAATAGTTGGAAGTATTTAATAATTGTTTTTGTGAAGACAACACTCCACTGTTAAGATTTGAAAACATGTTCCCCATAGTCATCGCCGACAACATCTGGGCTAATAAAATACGATCACGTGATGGACATATGGTTGAGTTGATTTGCATTTTACACTCGTTGTTCATCTAAACTTTAAATTAAAAACCATTAACATTTTTTATTTTCAATTTAGATTTTAAGAAAATGATAACCATTTAGAAAAAAATGGTTGCAAGTATTTAATAGTATGTTCTTATTCGGTAAAGCTTATACAAACTTTAAAGTTTCATGAGTCGTAATATTTTAAAAAGAGTTAGGGCTGTTTTGTTGATTAAGTGCTGAATCATTAAGATGTCTCATGATTAAGTGTTGAATGATTTAGCTATACACCAAGTCTGAATGATTCAGCTCTTAACTATTCCATTCAGAGCTGAATGGTTCAGAGCCTCATTAAGAAGCTACCAAACAGGCCCTTAATTACCAAAACTATCTTTGTGGTTTGTGTCAATATGCCACTTCAGTCCAAACTTTTAAAAATTGTTTGAACAGTCATTGACTTTTGAAGAAATAGGTCAAAACAGTCCAAAGACTTAACTGGGTTAAGTCTGTGTCGTTAAGTCAAGGGTATTATGGTCATCTCACATATAAAATTGTCTTCTTCCCCATTGCCTTCTTCCCATCTCTTCCCCTGTATTTCATCTCACATATAAAATTGTCTTCTTCCCCATTGTTCAGTCAAGGGTATTATGAATTTGGTTTAATCAGCTTCCTAACATACACCTTAAATTTAAAAAAACAATCGTCTAGCTATACTTACTAATGATATCTTGTAATTTTTCAATAACTCGACGCCTCGCTTCGGGCTTGGAACTTGTGTCGATTGCTAAAACCTTTGCCTCTTCGATTTTGAGATTTTCATTCTTCACCTTTAGCTTTTCCTCGTTGACTTGGTTGAACACTTCAATATGAGTCGTCAAAACGTCAATCTTCGTTGCACTACCGCTCCCCGACCTGCTTTGTTTTTTGGCGGCCGCCTCCTTTTTTGTTGTATCCCGACCTATTTAATTTACCGGAATAAGAATATAATAACTTTTAATTAACAAGTAGAATAAATTTTAAAAAAAGGCCAAACCTATGGGACGATGAGCCTCCTCGATCGGGATATCAAACTCCGCTTCCTCATTGATGTCGATTACCACACGATGACTCGAGCTTCCCTCTTTTGAAGCTTTAGCATTTGTCTTTCTACGTTTTGCTTTTAACATGGGGTTTGGGACTGTCGCTCACTTTGGTTCGTTCCTCAAAAGTTCCCAAGATTGAACAAATTTGAATTCCCCAGATTGCGTGTCACTCCACTTCTCCATAGCGTCATTAAAAGTCATACTTTCGTTGTATCCACTAGGGGGGTTCAACATGATTTGATTATAGAAACCGGCAAATAATGTACACACCTTGTTTATTTTCCTAAACTTGCCGTTAATCGAGTCTAAGTCTCGGTGGAGCTTCGGTGCTTCCATTCTTTTGTGGAAGTTGCTTGTACATTTCTTTCAAAAACCGGTGCCATTTTGGTTGGTGACTAATTTTTTTTCAAATAGTAAATTTATTAAATTTTATTATTAGTAGTAAAGTAATACTAAAATACTATGCAAAAAATTGTAACAGTATACAAATGTAATAAAAAAACGTTGTAAAGTAATTACCAACAATGGGGGATGTGGATATTTCTAGCCACGCCAGAATCAACGCCTCAACTTTAGTTCCCGTCCATGGTTTCTTAGGCAATTTTTGACTACCCTTCGCCTTTCCTTTTTTTTAAGTGGTGGTGATGGTTGCGTTTCTGGAATAATTTTGTCCTCGTCATCATCTTCCTCGTCAACGAGCCCCATGGGACGAGCTACTTGTGATGTTGAAGGGCTTGGTTGAGGTGGTGTAAAAGTAGTAAACATAGGTTGCTGCATTTGCATTTGATTAAACATGTTCGATTGCAAAAGTTGTTGCATTTGAATTTGACTTAGTTGTTGAAACGCGTTGAAGGAGGATTGTTGGTTGTTCGCAAAGGAGGATGGCACTTCGGGTCGATAACACCCACTAAAACTCAACGGGAAGTTCGCGTTTTGATTCGCGTTTGGATTAGGAGTTTGGTTCGAAGTGTTCGGTTTATTTGGGTTATATTGGTTGAAGGGATCCATATTATTTTTTTATAAAGTTTGAAAGAAATGGGAAGAGTAGAGAGTATTTGGTTTGGTTGTAGTGTGGTCATATGACCGTTGAATTGAATGGCACAAACAAAGCAACCAATCACAAGAGCCGGCTTCCCCATCCAATATTAATCGTTTTCGACGCGTGAGGGGCGGCCGGGGAGGTGTTAACCGGCCCAAGACGCCATCGTCGAGCCCAAACCGCCCCATAGAGGTCCTACACTTAATGTCTTTTTATGGTTTCTTGTTGTTTGAAGTTTAGACCTTTTTTCTAATAGCTTAGCCTAAACATTAGCCATGAAAAAGGGTAGGTTGTAGAAACCAAATGGATTTAGTCCTTAGTTTATGAATGATACTGATTAGAGGTGCTGGGTAATGTCATTAATATGATATCATTGTCTTCTATTGCAAAAAATAGGTACTTTTTTATTATATGAGCCTCAAACATATACATAAGAGTCCTCACTTGCTAGAATTATCATATGATGTGAATGGGGATTCTTTCAGCTTAGTTTTGAGAATTTACTAATGCATCGCTGATCGCCCTCACTGATTATCTTGTCCTAATCATTGTTGTTACTAGTAATAATAAAAGAAACTTTTTTTTTATTTTGCAGGATACATTACTGAAGAGAGTTGGTTCTGCTACTGGTATATCTGACTTGGCTTCTTATATTGTCTAATTTTATTTTTTTGTTGTCCAAATTATTCAAATCGAGAACTTTTATTACATATGACTAGCTACATTCAGAGCTACCAATTTTAATTGGTGAGAAGTTAGCATCCAACGACTTTTTGAAATAATCTAATATCCGAGTTGCGGGTGGACCTGGGAATGTCTCGGATACAGAGGAACAAAGGTTGCCAAAAATGGTCTAGAATACATGTGTGCCTTTCTTATAATGCATATAGGAAAGGGCAACATGGTCGTTACAGATCATTTTCACTATTTTATACTGGTTTCAGACCACTTTTAGCCATTCCAGACCTTTTTTAGCTGTTTTAGACCAGTTCATTATTATCAAATCTTTTTTTTTTTCTTTGGGTCAAAATTACTTTGCGGGCATAATCTATTTTTGATGTATGATTGCTATGGGACTCAAAATACGCCTGGGGGGTATGTTGTTTTTGGTGATTCCTTTTACTGCATGATCTACTATTCTGAAATCTTTAATCCGTGATAGATGTCTTAGTAAATGCGCCTCCTAAGTTTTTTATCAGCAGAAAGAGAAAAGTTCAAGCTGTGTTACACATGTTTTATACAAACGAAGGTCCGAATCATGTAAGAGCAACCATAAAGATGAAAAATTTGGACCTTTTTGTTGATCACCTTATGTTAAGACTTCACATTGTTTACAATATCCGATATTTATTAGGTTCGATTCCTATTTTATCGCTTTTTTATACTTCATAATAACAATCTTTTTGGTAGTTATTGATGACATACCTAATATGCCTTTGAGACTTTTGTTGTTCTCTTGTGTTTTTACATTTATTCCCTGCATCATTTGCTGGTTATGTATATTCATTCATGGTAGTCAAAGTTTCAAGGCACATTAATTATTTCTACACCTTTAGAAAAGGTGTAAAGGGCTCCCCTATTAGTTAAGTGCAAGAAGCAAGAAAAAGGGGCATGCTTGAGACAAAAGAAGCTCAATAATAAGAACTATACAAATTATAAAATGAGCATAGTAATTAAAAAATATATAAACAACTAATGGTTTAATTCATATGACTATCCTCTGATTTTATAACTACAGCGAATGTTATAACTTTGCACAAAATGGTACAAAAGTGCAAGTTTGCAACATTAACCTACATGGTGCACATCGAAGCAGTGCTTTGATTCAAAGCTGAATGTAAGCAATCAAGGACTCTAAAAGGAAATAGGACTTTACAATTTAATAGCAATTTTGTGCACATTGTTTGTGCTTTACTTGTGGTTTGTACTTTTGCTCACTTATCTCATTTGTTGATGCAACATTACATGATCCATACCAAGTAGCTTATCAACAATACTACCTATATTAACAACACCCTGCTTGGTCACATTCTACATCATAACATCTTATGTAAGTGCAGCCGCCATCTGGGTCTTTGATGTCACAATGTCCACCACCTCCCCAAATGCGTCTTCGAGCCTCGTCACATGTTGACATCTCAACAAATTCCTATTGCACATTAGGTTCAACATCCAATGCTTCCATAATACATGCAAAAACTAGGGAATGATTTGCCACATATAATGCCACCTAAAATTTATGGGAAGACTTGTTGTTTTGAATCAGGGAGTTCAGCCACAACAATTTCCCTAATCTTCTGGTTCACCAGGTAATTTCATTGCAAGTGATTAACCATTTAATATAAAATCAAAATTTTAATCTTAGTAATTTAGGAGTCCTATATGCACCAATATTTTTGCTCATACTTCATGTTTTGTAGAAGTCCATTTTCAAGTTATCGTGTCAACACGTATTTTGAAACTAGGTTAAAATGTGTATTTAATTTGATCGTCATGTTTCATGTTTTGTATATTCTGATAAAGGATACAACTTGGAGATTGAAGAGAAGCAATAATACAATTACAATGTGCATATGATTACTTAAAAGAGACTCTTGCAGATGATATCAATATGGTGCTGCCAGAAATGTGAACGAGCAATCTTTCTTTCATTTGTTTTAATTTTGAAGTTTTGGCTACTTTGGTGCATCTGCAAAAAAAAAAAAAAAAAAAAAAAAAAGGTACATGTGGCAACGCACGGGCCTTTCCACTAGTAATACCTTACATCTTAAGTAAGTCAAAAGTGTAAGTGGTTTATTTTCTTTTCTTCTTGTGTTAAAGTGATTAAGCAGGAATTGAATGGCAATTCAGAAATGATATAAACAAAAATGGAATTTGTTACTTACCCAATACACATCACCGACCGCCACAAACTTTACATCATATACAAATGGTAATTCCCCTAATCCTTTGTAACAACCGGCAAAAATAAGGTAATTCCGTACAGAGTAATTAGTATATGATTAACGTAATTAAATGCAATTATGTGTGATTAAATTATCAAGGCCTTAGGAGATAGCAATTTCCAAATAGTGCATAGGAATGCACACGTTTAATGGTAAAACATGATTGGATCATGTGCGAATAAGCTATCCGGTATGGACGTTGGCAGTTACCCGGTAATAATTAAATAAACGAAACGGATCCCGGACACCCAGGATATAAAATAAAGGGTATTTTCATAAGATATAATGAGTTTTGGAACTCCAAAACCATAAATGAAAACGTCTTGTACAAATCTCCCGGTAACGAATAAAATGCGCGTACCGCACCCGATACGCGTATAACTCATAATTTCACCCGGCAAAGGCCTAAATAACCAATCAACGCTTAAATTAGACTATATTTAAGGGTTATTAAAGGTATTTTTAATGTCCGAATAACGCGCAATTAAAATCCGAAAAATACCCGAACGGCACCCGAACGACGGGGGATTAAACATAACAAATATTGGGTAAATATTTGAAGTGGTGGACCCCACCTAGACCCACCAAGGGCCGGCCTAAATGGCCTTGTAACCATCTTGCAAGTTGTTGTAATAATAACCTACTAATCTAATAAGCATGCATGGGATATTAAGCATGATAATGTGTAAGATTACACAAGTACAAAGCATGCCATAAACTTGCTTTTGTGTAAGAAAAATTTCGGCCATGTGGCCATAGAATCCAAGACACACTCAAGCTCATTATACATAAGTACATGCACATGCTTAAAAGATCTAGTGAAGGATCAAGATAAATCTCTAATATTTAGCCAAGATTTGCAAGCAACCTCCCACCATTTATGCATACAAATACACGGCACACACACACACTTACATAATCTTCCAAGATCATTTTTGTACAACACAATCTCTTATATCTTTGGGAAGATTATGTGCAATCCATGGAAAGATTATATAAAGATTACAAAGATTTAGCAAGATTCACAAGCCACCTCTCTCTCTCTCCTAATTCTCACGGCCAAACACCCTCAATTATAATCTTCCAAGATCACTATGGTACAACACAAATCTCCTAAATCTTTAGCAAGATCACATACAATCTAAGAAAGATATTGGAAGATTACATGTGATAATTATATATGAACATGTGTTAGAGACTTACACATTCAAACTTTCCTTTTCTTTTTCTTCTCCTTGATGCCGTGAGTTGCTTCACACCCACACACACTCTTCTTTCAAGTTTCTACATCTTCAAATCACTTAAAACAATCCATCATCCAAACCCCCATTGTGTGTTTCAAGAGCTTGGAGCTAAACCACTTGGAAGAACACACTAAACCCCTCTCAAATCCAAGGTTTTGTCTTCCCTAGCCTTGTGCTAGTAGTAAGCTTCTTAATCTTGTTTTTGATTGTTATTATTCATGTATGTGTTCTTAGAAGCAAGTTGTACATGAAGGGTTTAAAAGGTGGTTTTGAACATAATCTTTAATAGGTTTTACATGTGTAAAATGGAAGATTAAAGATATGAAAATAAACCATGGATTTGTTGATGATGATGTATTAGTCTTGAAAGTATGTAAAGTTTACATTTAAGACTAAGTAGGATGATGTTTTGAATGAACTTGAATGTGTTAAAAGTAACTTTAAATCATCTTATTATGGTCATACATGGTGTAATATGTGGTAGAACATGTTAGAAGTTCATGAATGAAGAAGATGGAAAATCTAAGTTAGCTTACTTAGATGAATGATATTTTGTTAAAATGGACAAATACATAAAGCACACACATAAGTAGTCTTCCACATGAAATACAAGACTAACATAAGTGTTTTGATACAAAAATAACTTACCAATAAAAAGTTGGATCTTCAAAGTTTACTATTTTGAGTGAAAAATGTTAACTTTGAAAGTTAGAGTGGAAAAATGCAACTTTTGGAAGTTAAGGGACTAAAGTTGTAACTTTGAAAGTTAGAGGACTAAAATGGATGTTTTAGAAACTATTAGTCCAAAAATACAAGTATGGAAAGTTTGGTGTCAAAAATGTAAGAAATAAATTCTAAGGATGAATTTGGTAAATACTAGTAGATATACTTGGGTATTTGGGTATAAAAAGTATATTTTTATAAAAGTGAAAGTTATAAAAAAAATATGGATTGTATTGACATAAAGATTTTTATAAAATAGAGATTTTATAAAAATGTTAAGCAAACTTGAGAAACTTATACAAAAATGAATACTTTTATACAAATGGGAATATAAAAGTATTGGAAGCATTTTTGTATCTAAGTTAACAAGTTGGGCTAAAATACAAACCTTCCAAGTAACATGGGTTAGAAATGTGGATAATATTTCTATAAAACACATGTTGGGAAAGACTTGGAAAATTGACTAATCAAACTAAGATATCGAACTAAGGCGCGTTAACGAAACATACACGGACAAAACGTGAGAAAAATGCCATTGCGGCAAGATGAGAAAATATATATTTTTAGGAAGTAAAATATATATATACATGGGTGAAAACTAACAAACACTTTCCTAAGTGTTAAGGGAATTATTCGTGGGAGAAAAGTATAACATAAACAAATAAGACGTTAAACAAACGTATATACTTAACAAGAAAAAACTACACATTTATATATATGTACGCTCGTCTCGGCAAAATTCTAGTATATCTACTTAATGGGAAAGTAGATATGAGGAAAGGAAAACGAGACGAGTAGACGAGGATATATATATGTGTATGCCGTACCAACAAGATCCTAGTATATTTATTTGAATGGGAAAATAAATATACGGTATGGTGAGTTGAATCGGGTGTTAAGAATATACAATCGAACGACAAGATCTTAGCATATTTGTTTAAATGGAAAAACAAATGTGCGGCAAAGTGAGTCGGGTCGGGTGTTGAAATATATATTATATCGAGCGATGCGATCTTAAGTATAATTATTTAAATGGGAAAATAATTATATGTTAAGTGAAGTCGAGTCGATGATAATAAAATACAAGTTAAGGAAACATTAACAAGAGTAATATATAACTTGTAACACAAAGGGTAATGTAACGCCAACGAAACCTAGGATACGCGCTTAATTAAACGGGATTTGGAATAACTTGTGGTCGGGAGTTGGGTGTACAACTTGCCAAGGCACATGCACTATAGGAATAGTGACTCATACGTCCAGGACGTTTGTAGGTGCGAGGCCCTCTATGCTATCTACCTAGTGAGCCAGACAGTGATTCAGGTGAGTTTCACGGCCCCATTTTACTATTTTTAACTGGGGGAAAGATATGTTTGTCAAATTTTGTCACATGTTGAAAAGGTTTTCAAAGGATAAAATGTGATAAGTGGCTTGATGAGTACTTGAGCAGTGATCGCCACTCGGGGTTGAGTCCTCTCTTCTGTAACCATTAATTCAGGGAAGTGAAACCGAAGGAATATTTGGATAGTACTATTGGTGCCTGACAAGGCCCACCCCTAATCGATAGCGTCGATTATGCATCGGTGTATGCCTGGGGTGCACGTATTCTGAAATTAAGTCGTTAAGTTCCGAGGAACGACTTGGAGCGGGGCATTATTATTAGTCTTGGTTTGGTTATGGGGCACAAGGGATTGCTCATCAACATTGGTTGTAGGAGCTAGCTACTCCTTACAACGGCCACAAGTTGTGCAGGCTTCGCACATGTTATAAACACGAGATATCAATCGACAAGATCCTAGTATAATTATTTAAATGGGAAAATAATTATGCGGTAAAGTGAGTCGAGTCGATGGTTGTGAAAATGTTATTGTTATGTAACTAAAACCTGTGAACTCACCAATATTTTATATATTGACGTCTTTTTAAACATATCTTTCAGGTAACTAAGTGCTGAATAGATATGGGGCTAGTGCGGTGGAATTCGGAATGTCGGATACTGGTCGGGGTTACATTCATTGTTACCATCGGGTTGGAACATAAACGGAAATACCCCCACATTGAAACTTAATGTTTATCGTTTTATGTAATGCATTGCGCAATAATGGAACGAGATACTCATCTTCGACATTCTAATAAATTGATCTTTTCTAATTAAATATAGTTTGTGTTAATCTTGACTTTGATATGCTTTCGAGCGTTGCGCCACGTGTTTCCGCCATTGGCGTGGTGTGACATCCTTCCAAACAATATCCTTAAATCTAGACTGATGCTTAATCCAAAAAAGGATAAAGACTTTACACCCGCAACTATCTCTACAACTTGAGGCTTCGAGTTTTGAAAGATTTTCTTATTATGTTCCTTCCAAATCATCCAACAAGTCACCATAATAATACCTCTTAATATCTTCTTTTCCCACTTGGGCTTATTAGGAAAAAATTCCATCCTCAATAATTCTGAAACCGAGTCGACCCAACAACCATTAACTCGACACCAATTCCAAACCTTGCTCCAAACGCCAAACGTAAACCCGCATTCCACCATAATATGAGCAGCCGACTCATGAACAACTTCACAAAATGGACACAACGTATTTGGAATGTGCAACCTCCTATTTAACAAAGCTAAACGGGTCGGAAGACGATCAAGCTCCAAACGCCAAGTGAAAATATTAATCTTTAATGGCAGCCAAGATTCCCACCTTATGTAGCTAACCACCACGAGAACCTGTTCTTCCCCAGCCATTTCTTCACAGCCACCTCATTCTCTTATCTTCTCTGAAACTCAACTCACACCCTTTGGGTTAAACAAAATACAGTAGGAAAGCATATTGCAAACAATAATAAAAGTAAAACTAATATAAACCAATAGAACCTAAACACATCTTGTTAATTGAAAATGGAACTTCAATACTTCTATTTTTATTGCTAAAAATATAACTAAAAGTGATATTGTAATGAAATAACTTATAAAGTCAATGTTTTATAAAATAAACTACTGATTATACCAAGTGGTGAGTTATCCTATACAATCTCCTAAATAGGAAATGCACAAAAACATAATGGATTATAAAATATAACACAATGCCGAGGAAAAACACATAATTAAAGAAACACTAACCGAAACGGTTGTCCGGGTCATGCCTCGACGGTGTTGAATAGGAGAACCACATCTTGTTCTTCGTCTTCTCCGGTTCAGATCTGCAAGGAAGAGAGGAAAGGTGGAGTGTGGAGGTGACTGCTAGGAAACCACGAGTGGAATCCAACGTACAGACACAAAAATGATGGCGGCGGGCATGTGTTATTTGGGGGTAAGTATGAGTGTGATAACATCTCATGTTGTGCCCTAATGAGAGGTCTTCACCCCTTATATAGGGCTTCCATGGGCCGCGATTGGGCCCGATGGGCCGGACATCAAGGACCCTTAACTATATGGGCACATAGCCCATTGGCACCATGCCCAGTTAAGGGGTTACCTCCACACCCCAATATTAGTAAATAATATAAGTAATAAAGACAGTATGTCGGGTCAAGCACCATACCTCTACAAGTCCCCCTAGTCTAGTGTTGCTCCCACGCGCAAGCGTTGGGTGGAGCACTAGACTAATTAGGAGTGCTCGGGAATGAAGATTAATAGCTTTATCTTCTCGGTGGACTGATGACTCAAATGTTTCGCCTTCCTATTTCGATGTGTGGAAGGGTTGCTCGTTGCGCTTGTTACCAGCTAAGTGTCACCTTCTAGGCTAACTGTCACCGACGCGTGTGAGGGTTGGCCGTTACGCTTGTTATCGGCTAAATGTCACCTTCTAGGCTAACTGTTGTCGGCGCGCGAACGTCCTGTAACGATTTATTGCAAGTGTTACTATGGCTCGTTGCCAAACCTGCAAGTATCTCAATCATATAATATGGATGTATTATGAGGCGCCCAGCCTTGCGTTAGTAATTCTTGAACTTAAGATAAGTTGACAAGATAATAAATTGCAGTAAACATAAAAAAGTTGTACCAAAAGCTGGAGCGGTCGATTCCATGGCACGCGTGTGGATGTTACAGTGCACGGCTGATCCAACAAAACTTCTTTCTTGGGAGGTGAATTCATACGGCGCATCATGGTATGAGGCCCAACTAAAGTGGTGTTATACCGTATCATCCCCTAGTTCATTGCTGCTAAGTGTAATAAATAAAAAAACGCAATGATCTGAAACAAAATTTATAAAATTTACAAGCTAAAAATCCAAAAGCGAAAACCTAAATCTAAGATCGTAGATTTCGACAAGACAGTTCAGAATGAGTTCAATTGTAGTTTGTTGAACCCATGTCTATATACCAACTCAAATTCATACTGAAAACTCTAACTTTATATGGATATCATCTACTCAAGAAAATCTCACAATACACATCAAATTGCAAACTAACTTCACAATACCACATAGTGTTATTGGACAAATGGGCACTAGCATTCTTTCCCCAATTATTAACTCTCCAATATTCATGTTTATTATTTTTTAAAATCTTCATCAGTCAGCATATGATAATATGATTGATTGAAGAATCTAAATGATTTCATAAATGGCGACAAATCATCGAATGGAGAAAAACAAAAGAGGCTGATTGGATTCAGACTACATTCACATGAGTAACACCTAAAAAGTACATGTATTATGAGACTTGTAGAATTATGGGACAAATGTGACCTAGCGGATTTTAAGGAATGGGATAAATACTAACTCGAAAATATGGGCAAGACTCTAAAGAAAATGGACTATGGGAATATAATATTTTTAAGGTTTAAAACCATAACTTATTATGTAACACCGACGGTGGTACTTGGTTTCTTTTACTATATAATGTTGGTAAAGCCATGCAAGCAAATCACTAAAAAAATTAATTTTAATATATCTTGTACTTTTGTCTTATTTTGTAAGAGGAGGATAATAAATAATCTGACTAATCACATCTGATTTTGATGTTTAATGAAAAGCACATTAATGTTAAAGAAAGAAACATAAAAGCATTCTTGAATGAACAAAGGCAATACTCATCTAAGTGACTTTTGCTAGGGGAGTTCGTCGTTCGGACTCTCGTTCGTGACATATAATGCGTAAGCTAGTGGTTTTACCATATTAGATTTTTGGATGGTGGGTTTTCTCTGTATGTCAATTTGGGTCTCCCAACGTTGTCTGCAATCGGGGACGTAGGTGACCTTTTGTCTATAGGTGTATCCGAATAGCCAAACTTTGTTGGACGTTATAACTTTGTAGGGTGTAGGTGAGTGACACGTACAATGATAAACTATTCGTGATCGTCTTGTTAAAAAGTTAAATACAATCTGGACTCGAGCCTAATTTGTAATTTGTAGCTTATTATAATAAAGGATTTTACCAAACTTTAGTATACTTGCAAGCCTTAACAATATTATTATTTATTATATAACTATAGTACTTTTTACGTCATATAGATGTATAATGACGTGATAAGTATTAGTATATAGATATAATAAATAAGTCTTTAATAAATAATAAATACGAGTCGAGCCCTAACCGAAGTCATTTTAAAAATCTATTTAACAACCGCACTTGTTTACACCTATAAGTTTGAAACCTTAAAACCCAACGCATGAATGCATGATCCATCAATATTCGGTACTATAACAACCAGATGAGATTTAAACTATTGGCGAAATGAATAAAATGTCGCATTTGGCTGTTAAAAAAAAAAAAGATGAGATTTAAACATTCATTCATTAGTTATATAACAAGTAGCCTACTAAAAAATATGAGAGAATTACTATTTGCGTCCCTGTGTTATAGTCGATTTAACTACTTGAATCCAAAGTTGAAAACTTTAACTACTTGCGTCCCTAAACTGAAATTAACTAACACCTTGAGTCCAAATTTCTAACTCTGTTAACTAAGTCTGTTACTTTTAGTGAAAAGACAAAAATACCCCTTATACTAACTCTGTTATCAAAAACATTTTCCTTCCAACCCAAATCAGATCCATATTTCTTCACAAACATTTCAATATCTTCAAAACCAAACCCTAATAATAAATCACCAAACCCCACTTGAATCATCAAAACCCTTAACAATCAATCAATCAACCAACACAAATCATCAAATGAAAGCTGATAAAAAATGGTTTATATCCCTCTTTCTTTCGATTTTTGCCACGGGTATCCTTGAAATGAGATGGAGTGGTGTCGGAATCGATGAATGGTGGAGAAATGAACAATTTTGGGTCATTGGTGGTGTGTCCGCCCATTTATTTGTCGTTTTCCAAGGTTTACTTAAAGTGTTAGCTGGTATCGACACCAACTTTACTGTCACATTGAAGGCGTCAGATGAAGACGGTGATTTCGCCGAGCTTTACCTGTTCAAATGGACAACTCTTCTCATCCCTCCAACAACTCTCCTTATAGTAAATTTGGTTGGAGTGGTTGCCGGAATTTCATATGCGATTAACAGCGGTTAGGTGATTCGGTGGAGGGTGAAGGTTGTGGAAGGGTTAGGTGGTTTGGTGGAGGGTGAAGGTTTAGATCTGGCTAGAGATGGTTAGGTGGAGGGTGGTGGTGCAGCAGTGTTGTGGTTAGAGGTAGGGATGGCAAAAAAACCCGAGCCCGACGGGTATACCCGAAATCCGAAGCATTTGGGACGGGTATACCCGATACCCGACGGGTATAGGACGGGTTTGGTATTGGGAAAAAAATATTTCGCGGGTATGGGACAGGTATGGTATTAGGTGATACCTGACCCGATTACCACCCGATACCCGACGGGTATAGGACGGGTTTGGTATTGGGAAAAAAATATTTCGCGGGTATGGGACAGGTATGGTATTAGGTGATACCTGACCCGATTACCCGAAACTAAATACACGTTTACCCGAAATATATACCCGAAAACTTTTAAGTTTTATATATATCTTTTCTTAACTATTTTTTAGTAATGTTTCATTTTAATAGATTCATTATTTGGAAAATAAACTTTTCGTCTAAAATATATATTCTAATAGCATTATTATTTATATTTATATGCTATGAAATATATAAATACTTTCAAAATTCATACTATAATATATATTTACATATTAAATGTTTCAAAGATTATTATGGTGATGATAATATATATGTTACTTATTACAATTTCATATAGTTTAGATTTTTTAAAACATAAGACTATAAAAGAAAATAGAATATATATATATATATATATATATATATATATATATATATATATATATATATATATATATATATATAGGTAAAGAGTTGGCTAAAAAGTCCATTTTTCCTAAGAAGTGTAAGAAGTCTATATAGGCATTGTGTTTTAAATTTTTGAAGAAATGTTTTAAATTCTTTTTGTATTGTGTTATATAGAAAAACAATAAAATTAACATGTTAAAACACAATCAAATGTATTCTAAGCATTAAATCTAAAACATTATGCGAAGAAACATAATCAGTGTGTTCTAAAGATAATCGGTGTGTTTTACAATTTAATGCATAGAATCCATTTGATTATGTTTTAAATTTTTACTTTTGTTGTTTTTCTATATAATACAATACCAAAATAGTATAAACATTTATTCTAAAATTTAAAATACAATGCATATATACACTTCTTACACTTCTTAGGAAAAATGGACTTTTTACACGAACCCTACCCTATATATATATATATATATATATATATATATATATATATATATAGGGTAGGGATATTGTGGAAACCCATCCTTATATGGTAAACTCTGGAAACTCTGACTTCCCAAAAAATTTTTTTGATAAAAATAGGGCAAGTAATATACATGATTTTAAGCATTTTGGGCCAAAAAAATTAAAAAAGCGCTGAGTACTTTTTTAAAAAAATAATAAATAAACTTTCGACTAATACATGTTAAGCGAAACAAAACATGTGTTAACCATCTGTTAACCATGTGTTAACAGAAGACATTTTAAAAAAAAAAAAAAAAAACCGTTCGGCGCTTTTTCGATTTTTTTGGCCCAAAATGCTTTAAAAAATGTATATTACATACCCTAAAATTTTCATAAAAAAAAATGGTCGGGAAGTTAGAGTTTCCAGAGTTTACCATATAACAAGGGTTTTCTATATAACCTTATACTATATATATAGGGGAGAGTTATCTTGAGAACGCTAAATATTGTGAGAACCGTGAGAACAAGTAAAAAATCAATCAAAATCAAATTTTTTTATTACAAACCTCATTATAATCAAAATACAACATTAATAATTGAATTTTCTTTCCAAATAATTCATCTTTTCTCGCAAAAAACACTTTTAAATTAACTTTTTACACATGTGTAAATGAAACAGTTTACACATGTATAAACAGTAAATTTACACATGTGTAAAAACAAATTATTTTCGTATACGTTTGAATTTTTACGTGTAAATTGTGTTTTTGAGATTGTATTTTAGTAATAAAGACAAATGTAAAAAGAATTTTTGAATTTGAATGGTTTTAGATGCCGTTCTCACGGTTCGCACGAAATATAGGTGTTCTCAAATTAACTTTCCCCCCCATATATATATATATATATATATATATATATATATATATATATATATACACACATGCAAATACCAATGGGTATACCCGATACCCGCGGGTATGCTCTATACCCGACGGGTAATACCCGACAAAAACCCGACGGTAATGGGACGGGTATGGTATGAGATTTTATAACCGGGTATGGGTATGGTATTAGCCAAACCCGACCCATTGTCATCCCTAGTTAGAGGTGGAGAGTGGTGGTGTAGTTGTTCGGTGGAGGGTGGTGGTTCTAATCTGGTTAGAGGTGGTTCGGTGGAGGGTGGGTGGTGGTGTAGTGTTGTGGTTGTGGAAAAGGAGGAAACGACGGTGGCTCACAATGGTGGTTGCTAGGATGGAGTGGTGGTGTAGTGGTGGTGTTGCAGGGACTGGAGTGGGGGTGCAGTGGTGGTGGTGACTGTGGTGGTTGGTAGGATGGAGTGGTGGTGTAGTGGTGGTATTGAAGAGTTTGGTGCAGGGATTGAAGATGGGGAGGTGGGAAGAAGAAGATATAAAGAAGGGTTAGGTGTGTGTGTATGTGTGTATATCTTTTATTTTTTTAATAAGTAGGGGTATTTTTGTCATTTCATACAGATTTAACAGACTTAGTTAACGAAGTTAGCAATTTGGACTCAACATTCCATCTATGGACTCAAGTAATTAAAATTTTTAACTTTGAATTCAAGTAGTTAAATCTAATTCTCTCAAAGAATATATATCAATAAAAAATCACATTATGTTCATCACTATTCACTACAAAATATTTTTTTAGTATCAAATCATCAGTTTCGTCTTTCAAATGCCAATAAGTGTTTCCTTAACGACTTTCCAAGGTTATTATGAAAGATTGTCATGACTCATGACCTGTAACTAGAATTAACACACTGCAACTAAACTGGCCAGAAAATTCGGTTGAATCAAAACCAAGTTTACCTAAAGTCATGGTGGGCCGAGCCATGTACCCTACATGGCTCCATTCTTGCACACACATAGCCGAAACATGATCGGGCCGGGCTGTTTTCTTTTCTATTCATCAACCCATATTACATATCTACCACCTCCCTTCATACCATATATATAACCCCTAGCAACCTCCACTTATATGCAATATTCTAACTCACTTACTCTACTCCATAAATAATCATATCTTTACATTTAATTTGATTGAAATGTCGAGCCGAAGGTCTAGAGGAACTCCAAGGATCACAGACGACCAGATAATCGAACTTGTCTCCAAGTTGCAACAACTTCTTCCAGAGCTTCGAAACCATCGTTCCAACAAGGTATGTATATATCATGTCGCGTCTACTGTTTGTCCAGTGACGCGTCATGATGTCAATACCTTATGAGATATTTTAACCTAGGTTTTAGCTTTGAACATTGATTTATAAATAAAAGGTTGGAATAGCTAGGGTTTTCATATCACTCAATAATATTCTGTTTCTAAATTTGTTTTGGATCATGTCCCTCCCTACTCTTAATTATGTGTACGTTGTTATATATCGGTCATACATACATAGTAAAATAAACTTTTTGCACAAAAATGTTTTTCTAATCGAATAAACTATTCAATCCTACATACGCATCTTAACATAGATAACAAATCCATAAGTTTTTGAAAAAAAAAAAAAAAAAAAAACTTATATACCCCTAATATTAATTCTATATTCATTTTGCATATGTTATTTTTGTGTAGGCATCAGCTTCAAAGGTTTTACAGGAGACCTGCAACTATGTGAGAAGCTTACACAAAGAGGTTGATGACCTTAGTGATCGTCTCTCGCGGTTATTGTCCACCATTGATGATGATAGCCCTCAAGCTTCAATCATAAGGAGTTTAATTAATTAGTTAAGAAAAATAAATAAATAAATAAATATATTAAAGTGATTTGAACATTTTCTTAGTAATTTATATCGATTTCTAGTGCTTTGCAATGAAATCCTACCTTTGTATTTGATTGGTCATATTATGGTTTTCGATAATGATATGTTTGTGTTTATAACATTCGGGCATGCGTTCATATGTATCTTTGTATATCTTTGTATTCGTGTTACATATCTATTCTATTCATTTGTATTTATCTGAATATCAAACGATCCGATATGATAAATTAGCAAATAAAAGGTTTATATTGCGATATCATAGATTCATATCTTGCATGGCTATGAATAAATGGGCAAATATAATTTCATAGTCTCATTGAAAGTTATGGAGGCTGATGTGGTATAGATAGCTTAGATCGAGTAAACATTTTAATGATCAACTTGTGGCATAACGTCAACTCATACGCTATAATCAATATTGAGAATGTTAATTATAGTCACCTTACAGGCATTGTGAGCTTGGAGTTAGTTAATTAGTTAGTTAGTTTGAACGAGTCTATGTAAGCTCATATGAGCTAATGCTCTATACGTCGATAGATAAATACTTAAATAAACGTTGACAAAACGATTAAAATTTTAGCTTCGGTATGATTCTTGATCTCAATTCAACAATCGGTTGTGTAACCTTGATTTGTAAACCCTAATTCAACTAGTTGTAATAGACACAGACAAATTGTTTTATTTATAACAACTTGGAATGCAACACTCCGTGCAATTCAAATCTTATATATGTATTATCTAGCAAACCATTATGGATTAATCATTTGCACAAATGACAAGTTTCACTTTATTTAGATATGATTAAAAATTCTGTGAAAACAAAAGAGGAGCATCAGGAAGTTGTGTATGCGATAATTTAAATAAAATGGGCCCAAAAGGAAGCAAGATGCATAAAGATATGGGCCCAAGGATTTTGTTGGACAGTCAAATGTCACAATCCAACTTCAACATGTAGATATTGGAAATGAGGTGGTCATTTAATACTCCTAACAGGACACTGTACCCAAGAATGTGATGTACGTCAAGTCGTCAACTAAGCTCCCCACCACATAGGGCTGGCAATTTCAGACACGAACCAAAATATCTGATACGAATATATGCGATTTTAACAGGTACATGTATGATCTTAACAGGTTGCGTGTCTTAAACAGGTAGACACGAAATATACCTGTTAATTTTTGTGTCCAAACAAGTTAAATATCTGTTTACCTGTTTAGTACCCATTAAGACATGTTAAGGATTTTTTTTTTTTTTAATATAGGTTGTGGGGTGGAATATTAGAGTTATACCTTTTTACTAGTGAAATTCTACCTTTTTAATGTTTGATGGTACTCATTTAACGTATCGGATTTGAAAACATATTCATGTATTATCGTATTAAACAGGTATAAATAGGTATTATCGTGTTAACCAGGTATATACAGGTTTGTATTTGGGTATGGAAAAAATGACACGATAAGTTATCGTGTCGTGTCCGTGTCTACATATTCCATGTTCGTGCCTTAACGTGATCGTGTTTTAATAGGTCAGGTATACACGATTTGCCAGCCCTACCACCACATAATTACCTTTTTTTTTCTTTAACGGCTAACAAAATAGCAAGAACTTCATTCGGAATCACTACTCGGCAAAATCAGGACCCCTTCCACATCGGCATAGCCAGACAGTGTAAGGAAACGTCCTGGTTCACCAGCTCACCAGTTTTGGGGAAAAAAGTCTCGAACCGGCGGGGCCGGGCTCATTTTTTTTCCCAATCGGTAGGGGTCGTACTCGATTCATATCAAATTTGCTTACGAAAATCGTAAAATTTCACCACTGTGCCCAAAAATGGCAGAGGCCAGGGCACCCCGGGCCTCAACTATGCTTCACCCCTGCACCAGAAAGCACGAGAACGAATAAATCTGTATAACTCATCTCCCTTCATCGAGCGACCAACCACTGGGCTATACCCAGCTGATCACCACAAATTTGACTAAAAATAGAATCACTAGTGGGATTCCTGGGTGATGTGGCAGAAATTTAGTTTCACTCAAATCAATTTTTTTCATTGTTGTATTAGTATTTGAGATAGTTTATGATATCAAATTTGAATACAAATCCAATCAAATGAGAAAACAAAAAAAATGTGACGTCGAATTTATACCAATGTTTTTGAAAAACTATTTAAACGCACTTAGGTGCTGTTTGTTTTTTCTGAGGCAAAAAGTTTGCAGTCTGCATACCACATCTGATGGATAAGAGGTGGATCAAAGGTGTGCAGTCTGCAAGAGGAATACTGTTTGTTTTTTAACTTCTGGGCAACAATTAAAAACATGAACTACTACAACAATCTGAGCAACAATTAACAAACCCATGAACAACACATTTGAACAAAAAACCTGAACATATGAACATTATGAGCAACAACAGATTAATAAAACTCACAAGACAAAGAAAAATCATCTACAACAGTCATGAACAACGCTTATTAAAAAACGAACAACACTGATTTAAAAAAACATTTACAACAATCTTCTACAACGCAAAAAAACTGAACTAAAAAAAACATACATGTAGATCATGAACAACACTGATTAAAAAAAATAAAGTAAACATACTTGTTGATTGGGAGCGGCGGCGGTGGCTGGAGGAGGAAGAGACGAGGACGGGCTGAGGAGGAGGGAAGGGGCGGATGGAGAGAGGAGGCGCGGCGGGTTGGGGAGGAGCAGGGGGAACGTGATGCAGGGAAAGAGGAAGAGGGAGGAAAGAGGCCGGAGGGAGGGAGGAGGAGGCCAGAGGAGGGAGGAGGAGGTTGGGAGCTGGAGATCGATGAGGAGGAGTTGGGAGCTGCTAGTGTTTTGAGGAGGAGAGAAATAGGGGTTTTTTTTTTGTGTAAAGTGTTTTGAGAAAAGGTGCGAAAACAATGGGTTATGTTTGCAAGAGGAAGAGCTCAGTAAAAGCTTTTCAAGTGTTATGTCTTCTAAAAAACAAACGAGTTGTCAGTCTCAAATGTTTGCCCACGTCTGCGCGGTGCAAACATAAGAGGTTAGAAACTCTCCTCACAAGAAAACAAACATCACCTTACATATTTAATTTTTTAAAATTAGCGAATGCAAGTTGTTAGAAAAAAATCCACTAATATAAAACTAAATGTGTAAAGGCTTTATTTAAAGTATAAGAAATAAAATTAAAACTTATAAAGATTAATATTTTATAACAAAATTATTATTCATACTCATGCAAATAAAAAGTACACTAATTTTAATTTTTATTGTTAAATCCGCAAAACCTTTATATAGCAAACATAAGCAAGTCTCTCGAAGAGGGCTGACTCCTAAATGTCTGACCCATGGGCCACGAGGGCAAGAGGGCTGGCTGAGGCCACTGACCATGACCATATTTGGTCATTAAGCAATATTTAAAAATCCAATAAAACTTATAAAAGTAGGCCCATAGTGATGAAATTTACATGTGTCCATTAAGCCATTAACCAGGTATGATCATGGGCTTCATAAATGGAATCATTGAATTATGATCCAAGGGCGGAGGAGCATTTCAGGCCCTATGTGCAGTGTTCGCATATTCTCTAACTTGTTTGTTCAAAGACTATTTATCATAAATTCAAGATATATTTCTAAAACCTTGGTGTTTAAAAAAGTTTTTGAGAGATATGTCCACCGAAAAAGTACATACAATACAATTTTTAGCAAAAAGTTAAAGATGTTTGATTATTATTCTTGACACTTTTCAATGAGTGTAGATAAAGAATTTAGGGCATTAATTTACATTACTTTTCGAGTTCACTAGCAAGTAACAAATAGTCATTCTTTCTTTTAAGCTTGTTAAATTCGGTGTGTCCGACTTCTTAACTTATTTATCAATGAGTTTTATATCATAAAAGAAGTGTTGATAGTGTAGCTTTGGACAAGAATGATTGCAAGAGGCCTATTGATTGTAACATGAAAATTTTCATTTGACCAGTGTCGGAGTTCATCTAATTTGTTGGTTGTCGCTAGCGTTGTCATAGATACTAAATAAAAGATGAAACTAATCGATTGTTCTTTTAAGATGTTCTTTCAAACGTCGATTACCTAGGTACCAATGGGCTTATCAAAAACTTTGGCCTAGGAGTATCCATGTGTGCAAAATATAGGCACGGGAGTAGATTAAATTGTTTTTAAAAACACACACCCAATATGGGTTCATAAAGCTAATCCCCTTATAGTGGAGTGACACCATCCTTGCTTTCCTTATGGGAGGTGGTGAGTTCGAGTCCTACCGGCACCAAAATGCTGCTGGAGGATCGGATTTTACCGCAGTGGGCCTTCAGGCGACGGGTTTTCCCCGAAAACTTGTGTGAAATTATTGGTGGACCCAGATTACTCTCGGAGTACTCATTTATTCAATGGGTACTTCGAGAGTGCTCGGGATTGATTTGTTGACCGTTCAAAAAATAATACGGCTTCATAAATAAAATAAGAAATAAATGAATTAAAGGAACATTTAAGGCCCTATTGAAGGTGTCAAGTCATAATAACGTACTTATGTACCCCAATCGATTCATGTTAAATTAAATACTTTATCACAACATAATTATATCAGAGAGATTTGGATGGTTGATCTGTGTGATTTTCCAATATTGTACTATTGTTCCTAAGTCTTTAGTAATTACACTGTTACCCTAAGTGTCGTCAATTTCCTCGGTTAATAACAAGTAAATTACATTTTTTTTGTCAACTATACAAATAAAATATTAGAAAACGTAATAAAAAAATTCATATTAAACTAACCTCACCCCTTTCTTCTTCCCCAAACCACCACCATCTCCCCAAAGCACCCCCATCCTCGTTTGATTGCAAAATTCGTGTTTAGGAACCCCATATCGTAAACGGAACCTTAGGGCTTTTCTTCAGCGTGTCTAGTAGAGTAGAAGGTGGTTAGTGAAGGTTGTTATGTGGTGGAGGTGGTGGTCGGGTTCGACACCAGTTCACAAGTGGAGCGACGGTGAGTGATGGCGTTGAAGATCGTAAGGTTGATGTTTTGTGAAGGTGGAAATGATGGATGGTGAAGAGAGGTGGGGTTGCGTGAAGAAGAAGAAGAGTTAACTACAAATGTAAAATAGTCAATTCATATTCACTTTTTTTAATGGCAAATATTAGATCTTCTACGCTAATACACTAATAATTCTAAGTTATTCCCTAGCTAAAGATTGTATCTTGGACTTCTCCTCTAAAAGGCATATGCCTCTACCAAATGAGCTAGCCTCACATTAGCCAATTCATATTCACTTAACTAAGTAATTTAAATGATATTAGAGGCAGGAACCACAAGAGTACAGATTTGTTAAAATCAAGTACCAACTATATAATTATTAAATAATTAAAACCAAAAGTTCAATATTTTTAAACCATAAGGACCAATCGATTCTCTTAGATCGATATTAAAACTTAAAAGGTAATGACCGCCACCGGTAAGGATGGATTAAAAAAACGCGTGATTGCTAAAAAAAAAAAAAAAAAAATGTGTGTTGGTCAGACGACAATAGTCTTTACGTGCGTTTACCGGAGCATTAAGGGCTACCACTCCTGTTATCATATAATATGATTCATATTATTTTTCTTAATGATTTACTTTTTCCCAAGCAGAGGAGAAACACATTATTTTATTAAGTTTGACAGCTTAATGAATACTTTATTATAAGCAACGAACCAACTCGTGGTTAGGAAAATAACTACTTGACCTTCAATTTTAAGAAAACTAGTGAGATCTCTCGCGCTTTGCAACGGGTTTTTAGCCGATATTAGTTTTGCTCAATTTCATATCAGTACGATAAAGACATCAACCGAAAACGAATATGGGTACTGATGTTGTTCGGATGGTCAGTTCGATTCGTCATGATACCGGTATTGGTATTATTGGTATTGGTATTCATTTATCATCGCATACGGAGTTTTAGAAATGAAACAATATCGAAACCATAAAATGAATATATGTACCGACGCCGATGTTTGGAGTTGCGGTACGGTAGGGATACCACGTCAGTTTATCAAAATCGAAAACCATAAATATAAATACTAGTACCGGTACCAGTGTTGATCGGTTTAAAAACTAACGTAATAACATAATAAATATTGAAAACGCAACCATGAAAATGAATAAAAGTACCGGTAGCGATGTTGTTCGATTCGTTACAGTACGACAACGATACAATTTCAGTTTATAAAACTGAAAACCAAAAAGATGAATACTTGTACCAATCACAATGTGGGTCGATTTAAGAAAAAAAAAACAATACCATAATAAAATAAAATTTGTAGCCTGAAACCATAAAAATAAATACAGATATAGATACATATGTTGTTGGATTCGGTACGATACGGTATCGATACAATGTCAGGTCATAAAACTGAAAACCATAAAAGTAAATACCGATAACGATTCTTGTTTGGTTTAGAAATTAATATACTAATATAAAAAATATTTTTTACTTTTTTTGGAAGGCGAATTTTTTACTATTCATGAAAAGTTTTAATTTATATAGATAAGATTTATAATTTAAACTATTAATTTCAACCAACTCCTATAAAATAGGATAAAACATGTTTTTAAAAATAACTAATTTTTAAAAAGGTGAAGAACAGAACTCAAATAGTAGATAATAAATGCTCACAAGAGAGAATCAAACCATCTCTGCTAACTCTTTTTCAAATTTGATAAATGTTAGTTGATCGTATATTTTATTAGAGTTTTATGATTCAGAGTATCCTTTCTTATTTGATCCCTTTGAATTCCATATTCGAAGTTGCGATCGAATCTATTCATTAAAAAGAATCGATTCAATACATTTCTTATGTACCTATGGGTGCTATGTTGGATTTGAATCAGATTTCGGATCAATCTATATTGATTGACTGCCCCATTATGTTGTTGCTAGCAAATACCACTATTTTTTTTTGTTTTGGCTCTTCCAAATCATTCCCGCATGAGATCCGAGCCCTTTTTTCTGATCCTTCGATAAAAAGATTCATTCTCTTCATAAAAAAAATAGGAAATAAAACCAATAAAGATGTCGTTTTCCATTCATACCTGGAGTTTGAATACCTCATTCAAGAATTGTTTTGGATCCAATCCATATGAATCAATAGAAAAGGCAAATCTCTTATGATACACTAGATCCGGCTCGGTTATTGATAGAGTGAATAAATCTGCCATTTCTTGAAATCTCTCTTCTGATTCAAAATCGTGGTGTAACGTGTATCCTCCCCTGTTCCGGTTATGGAATAGATGAAATAAATAAAAAAAAATGGATTTTTGTTCATGAATGAAATCTTGTTGGAACTGTCCATATCCGGTTCATCCTTCGGAACCATATCACATCCCGAATCTAATGAAATAGGATGAATCGAGACGGTAATTTGTAAATACGTAATCATCTTGAATAGTTTCACCATTTCTTTATTTTCCGATCGCGTGAGAAAAGAAAGATCTTGTTGTTTCTTTAAAATTTTCTGATCTCTAGTGGACCTGTCATGTAACATTCACAATCTTTTCAATGATTGGTTACAATTTTAGAGACCTAAACTGGCAATATTTCAAAATCGCATAAACCATAATTTAACGTAACTTTTGGTGTGATATTGTAACAGCACGAGTTAACAAACTTTGTTTTTATTATTATTATTATTATTATTATAAATCATATGAATTTATTTAAATTTTATTTATATCAATACTTTAAAAAACGTTAAAAAATCTAAACTTTTGATGTACATAAAATGTCCAAATACAACATCTAGATAATCCTTGGAAACAAATGAAATTAAATAGTATTTATGGTTTCGTAAAAGTAGTCTTGATTAAAGAATTAAAATTTTTTAAGGAGAATTTTAATGGTAACATAAATAGGATATTAATAGCTAATGCAAAGAAAAATGAAGTATACTGTCCGTTATACTTTTTTGAGTCAACCCAAGGCTCATTATGGTAGTAATGACCCACAAATTTGAATATTATAAATATCAAATTATATTCTTGAAACTAAATTTGGTCAACCTCATATCTCCGTACTAATCTCTTCGGTATCTCCGTTGAAAGATTTGTAACTTCTACAACAAAATAATCCATGGTAAATTTTCTTATTCATCAGCTACATGATTTTTGTAACCAAATGGTGTTCACCATTTTTTTTCGCAAATAGGCAATTAGTTATAAGTGAAGAAGATGAGCACTTGTGGGTTATTTAAAACCATAAAGCCAATACGGAGTACATATATATATTTTTTTCACAAATTAATTTTTTTAATCTAAATGAGTTTTACACTTGATTTGTTATATGAACGTACAATATTGATTTTGACATGCACTTCTTTTCAGTTTTATGAACAAGACTAATAATTTTTATTAGCCATTCTTTGAACCAACCCGTGAGATCTTGGAAAACGACATATCAAACACCCACATCATGAAATCGGTTCACTAGATTGATTTTGATTCTTTTAGGACACTTGATGAATGAGCCAACAACTCGTATAGTTTAATTAATGTTGTGAAAGCAATAAAATAGATAAATCAAAAGTAACAAATTTCGCACGAACACCATAACTATAAAATAATATTAGTGGATATTAAATCATTTTGTTAATCCACTTATGTGCAAGCATAAGTCTATGATTCTTCTCTAGTTCTTGCAAGTTCATTGTCTCGACCAATGTGAGTATACTTATCCCCTTTTCATTTTCACACTTTTGGGGTGATTCACGTACACATATTAAATGTACACATGCACTTATTCATAAACGTTTTACATACAATTCATATACGTGTTATGCTTAAATTCTTGTGCTGTGTGCTTAAACATAAACGTAGTATACTTGCAATCATTACAAAATCATTAACTTGGCTAGCCGACTTTAACAATGGATAGCGCTATTTGGATTGACAACTCGCCTAGTGGAAAGTACCTATGGTGGTGGGAAGTCCTAGGTCATTGTTAATGCTTTAATCTTTGTCACAAAAGAGGTTTGATTTTGACCCGCGTTGTGTACTTACGTGTTTTTCATATTTGCCTTTAATGAATCATGACACATGAATTGTAAAACATATTCTTCAAACTTATTTTATACGTATACAAACTGAGTATGCTCACCAACATTATTTATGTTGACAAAATATTCTTGTACATGTTTCAGGTTGTTTGTTGAGATACTTCATGTAGGATATTTGGACTTAGTAAAGACTTAATCGAGTCAACATGTGGAAATTGTATTTGTATTTCATGAATTTTGTAATTGTACTTGAAGCATTGAATAAAATATTTACACTTTAGTACCATGAGCTTTTGAACAATCGTCATTACGTGGCAATTTGATGTTTCTGCCATCAGTTGAGGTGTTACATGTCAGTAGGATTCGAACCAAGATGAAGTTCTGACCATCTGTCAGAGAAAAAAGAACGAACGGATCTTGTAGGATTCCCAAGAATTTCTTCGATTTCTTTCGGAAGCATATGAGTAATCATCTACTTCTCACATTCCGTGAATAGCCGGGACATTGAGGAATATCCAGAAAGGAATTTCGGGAATCGGTTTGACTATCTCTGTTCCTTCCGTTTGACGAAGGGAAGGATCCCAAATAATCGATCTTTCTTTTAGTTGTTGAATCTCTCTTTGATTGAGCAATGTGTGATATTCCGAATCCTCATTACTGATGGAATCAAAATGATCTCTGAATTGATCAGAAGATCCTTTCAATTGGCTAGAATCCCTTACTTGAACGAAACTAGATCTTGTGGAATCATATTGAATATTTGACGATAAATTCCGTACCTTGCGAAAAAACCGATCCTTGTTTACCAACCACGCATTGTCTAACCAAATCAAATTCTCTCTCGATACGTTCCTCAAAAAATCCGATTCGGGGGGATTATTCTCCCCAACTAACGAAGAGATATTGGCGTAATTGCCACATATGATCCATAAATGGGTTGAAATAAAACATTATGATACTTAGGTTTTTTGCCGCAAGTTACGCAAAAATAATAGAAATGTGCACACTATATTTTAACAAGTATTCATAGAAAGAAAACAAAAGAAATGTGCACCGCCACTTACAACTGATTGCAGTTCACCACAAAAACCATGTACTCATTATTACACAAATCTTAATAAACCAAAGGTATGTTACTGTAACAGACCAATATGAACATAAACATCACTCTTATGTAAACTGTATGGTCATTGCATATCTACATAACCGTGTCATTGAAGACACATTGCTAAATGATAAAGTTCATTTACATGAAAAAAGCATGTAGCAATAATATGATATTGTATAAACTATCATATAAAGGTATTTGTCCATTTAGAAATTAAAAGTTGTGATTTGTAAGTTTGTAATAGACTTACCCAACTTGACCTAGCAGTTAAAAATTGCCTAATGTAGCCAGTGAGTCGAACCATCTCGTCCACTTTGCCGCTGGGTAGACGCATATATATGAAAAGGGTTTATAATAAAAGTATCATTATGGCAAAGTTTTAAAATTCATACAAGTTTAGCTAAGATAAGATTATTCATTGTGGTAACAAAAATTATTATATTTCATGCCATTATATGAAATTTGTTCAAAAATATTGTTATCCCGTGTGTTTATTTAGTTTGGGTGAGTTCCATTTCATATAAAAGTTAATTATCTTATAGGGTCATTTAGGGAAGAAAAGTGGTAAAATTTAGAAAATTGTAAACAAGCCCTAGGTATGCCATCTTAACTTTAGACAATTTGAACATATTTACCCATGCCTCCTCCTTTATAATGTAGTATAGATTATAGATAGTATGTAAATAAAACCAAATAATGTCATAGAAAATTTCAATGAATACAAATAATAGCAATAATTTAATTTAAATATATAAGAAAACATATATTTTTAAAACCAACAAAGTATGTAAGTAAATGCATTTTTTATGTGAAAGATGTTAATATGTTTTCATACACCATATATAGTAATTCCACTTTAAAAAAGTTTTCTTAAAACATGATGTGTGGTCATATGGCACAAGTCCGTCTATACTACAACCGAAAACTATCTTTCTAAATAAACATGAAATTATGGTGGATATCATCGCAGAGGTGAAATCGTGTAGTTTTTTTGTGGTACAAACATAGACATAAAGATATTATAGATATAGATTAATGGTAATTGAAGATTATGATAAAAGAATATGTATAAATAGGTTTTGCATGAAGGGTAGAAAGGAAAAAAATTACATGACATTTGGGTTTTAAGCATGAGACTTTTCCTATGCCATCTTAAAATTCATGTAAAATGATATGTGAAGAGTGAAGACAATAAATGTACAAGTAACAATGCATCAAAGGGTAATATGAGAAAGATTTATATGACATTATAGGTTTAAAGCATGTGTCTTTTCAAATGTCATCTTAACTTTGACAATTTGGACATATTTGCCCATGTCTCTTGTGACACCCCAGGAAAATCCTACATCGGTCGTGGCCATGAGAGATCTTTGGTTCATAAGTAATGTCTTGCCTCTTAAATCACCAACGCCTCTTGGGGCTTAATGTTAGTGGATGAGAGGAGAACTCCACAGTTAAGCGTGCTCAGGTGGGAGCAGTATCAGGATGGGTGACCTCCTGGGAAGTCTCTACCAGGGCAACCCAAAAACAAATTCGTGAGCTCTAGATGGGGCAACCCATTGGGGCAAAGCGGACAATATTGGTGGTGAGAGGGACCGGATGTTACAGATGGTATCAGAGCCACTCCTGTGTCGTTTCGAATGGTGGGTGCATACCTCATCAGGGACGACGAGACTCTAACAGGAGGTGAATGTGACACCCCAGGAAAATCCTACACCCCAGGGCAACCCATCGGGGCAAAGCGGACATTATTGGTGGTGAGAGGGGCCGGATGTTACAGATGGTATCAGAGCCACTCCTGTGCCGTTCGGGATGGTGGGTGCATACCTCACCAGGGACGATGAGACTATAACAAGGGGTGAATGTGACACCCCAGAAAAATCTTACATCGGTTGTGGCCAGGAGAGATCCTTGGTTCATAAGTAATGTCTTGCCTCTTAAATCACCAACGCGTTTTGGGGCTTAATATTAGTGGATGAGAGGAGAACTCCACAGTTAAGCGTGCCCAGGTGGGAGCAGTATCAAGATGGGTGACCTCCTGGGAAGTCTCCATCGGGGCAACCAAAAACAAATCCGTGAGCTCTAGATGGGGCAACCCATCGAGGCAAATTGGACAATATTGGTGGTGAGAGAGGCCGGATGTTACATCTCCCCCTTTATAATGTAGTATAGATAAACATTACAATATTTTGTTTTTAAATAGAAGAATATCTTAGGGCATGTTTGGATAAACTTATTTAAGTCCAAAAGGACTTTTTTTTAAACGGCTAACGAAATTCACCAAAAATTCCCTTCGAAGTCCATACTTAGTCAAATCAGGGCCCCTTCCACCCGGCATAGCCAGACATGTAAAGGAGCTCCTGGTTTCACCAAGTCCACCAGTTCCGGGGAAAACCCGACTATCCATCCGCCCAAAGGCACAACAATGGAATAATCGGTAAAACTCAGCGCTCTTAAGAATCGAACCCATGACCTTTCAGTCATGGGTCTTCTATCATTAAGCCACCATACCACTTCACCATAAGGTGGTTGGTGTCCAAAATGACTTTTAGTTATAGGACTTATTAGCTTATGATTTTTCAAAAATAAGTTTTTAAAAAAGTGTTTGAATTAGCTTATGTGGTAGGTAAAACCAATAAGTTATTTTGTAAAAAGTGTTTGTTTTAGCTTATGTTGTGTATAACGATATAAGGAGGACATGTGGGTATTATATTCACCAATAAGGAGTTTTGATAAGTCACAAATCTTTACTTTTTCAAAACAACTTATCAAAGACCAAATGAAAAGTTAAAACAATAAGGATTTTTGGTTTGCCAAACACTTTCTCTTAACTTATTAGGGTCAAGTTATTCTACACAGTGTAACAAAAATGAGAAAGGTGAGAAGGATATAAAAAACACAATAGATCACGAAATATGACACAATGAGCCACAAAATATAATACAATGCCGAAAAATATAACACAATGCTGAAGAAAAAAACACAATGAATCGCAAAAATGACACAATGATGAAAATAAGAAAAAAACACAATGTTACATAAAAGACACAATGATATAACGTAGATTCTAAAAATACAAGTTAAAAATCCAAAAAAGTGAAAACCTAAAAACTAAGATCGTAGGGTTCGATAAGACGGTTCCAATGCCGCTTGAATGAGTTCAATCGGACTCCTTTTAATACCCTTCCCACGACTTCATATTTTTCTTTCACTGTGTATTTGAGCCTAACCCTATCTTATTAACTTATTGAATAATTTATAAGTCAGAAGAAGGTAAAAAAACGAAGAGCCAAAGGTAAAAAAAAATGGAGAGACAAACATCCTCGGTTATTTTTATTATTAAGGGATGGATTTTTAATTGTGCTAAATAGAAAATACCCAACTAAACCACCAAAAACGGAATTTAATTTTGACTTTTTGAAGCCCCTTTTTTTTTTCTCTCTTTGTTATAAAACAAATGAATCATAGCGTATGCCCACCTATTACTTGTTCAAAGTTTTCCATCTTTTAATTTTATAATTGAAGTGCCCGTTTTTCAGCAATTTCAAATTATTACACTTAAAACAATCTTATTAAAATGTATTTGTTTCAACCTAATAAATTATAGCCTTGAAATTATTGTGACCAACAACTTCTCTTTCTAGGGTTGGTAGCTAGTAATATTTTGTCATTATTTCGATGAAAAGATTAGTAGGTGTAGATTTAAAGACATATTAATCAACATAAGATATTCATCTTTATTTAACAGGTGTATGGTTCATATCAAGAGAAGACACCTAAACAATCCCCTCTAGTGTATATACGAGTTGGCTTTCAAAGTTTGTTTCTATCTTTAGCATCGTCGAGAAGTACATGTATTATCAGAAAAAGTTAATCGCATTTTTGGATCGGTTTGAGTGGATCGTCTAGCGAGTCCGATTTACTTCTTGTGTGTTGAGTCTGGGATAGTTTGTCGTAATCCGTTTAGTCTTGCCAAAATTCTACACTTTGAGAGACAAGAATTACACTTAATGTTAATGACTGGATCTAGACCAAGATTTCAGAGATAATTTTACATAATTTTCTTGGGTAACATAATAAAAACGCGTAAAAAAATAAAAATACACTAAAAATACACTACGCCAAAAAGTTAAGGGGTAACTAACGTTGCCCCTACTAAACTTCTAGATCCGCCCCTATTCACAAGATATGAATCATGACTACTTGAAAGTTAAAGTAAAAGTGTGAAACCAATGTGCTAAAATGCACATTCAACTTCTACTATTGAAATCATATGCATATTTTCTTTTTGTTTTGCCTTTTAACATTTTGATATATGCATTGTGTCATGGTCTACACATACAATAATTGAATGCCTTAAAAGGTCAAGACCAATCTTAAGGAGACAAAGAAGCCCACAAATAAAACCTTTGATTCATCATCAATAATAGAACAAAATCAATCAATTAGATACAATGCATAAGGTGTAACGCTCATTGTAAAATTTATAAACTATATTAATTTTTTTACACAAGATTTTTAACATGTTTAACAAGGTATAAAACCATACAACTCAACTCCAAAATTGGCAAGACAAAATAACAAGTCACTAAAGAACATTTTTGAACATATTACTCAAAATCAATCGATTGTTCAAAAATTTATATAATTTCCTCAAGGAAATTAAAAGAGAACTTGACTATACAATAAAAGAAAACGAACGAAAAATTAATCAATCGCAACAAACCGGACACCTTACAAGTCCATTTTCGTTGCAGTCAGGACATCTTTGAAACCCATAATCACCGCCTTCCTGTTCTTCGTAATCCGACTCGTCACACTCCTCTTCATAATAAATCTTACAGCTACCCGAACACGTCTCACACGGTACAAATCTTATATCACCACAAGCCTCACAACCACCAACATATCCTCCAAAATCACCATCACCGCCACCCGCCATCTCACATCCTTCCACCGCCTTCTCAAGCTCCCCATCCTCATGCAACCGCCGAATCTCCATAGCGCCACCAATGCACTTCGCCCCAATAAACACTTTCGGCAATCCACCAATAAACCCGCCCAACAACTCCTTCAACTCCTCCTTAAAACCCGAATGCATCGACACATCTCGCTCGTCGACTCGAACCCCTGTCGCCTTTAGTAAGTGCCTCACATGACAACAATCCTCGTATGTCTTCCTAACTCCCCTTAAACTTGTGAAGTACAACACCAATTTCTCCTTGACACGTGGCAGAGTATTAACTTTACCGTTTTGTAACGATTTATCATAATTCGTTATATCCAATAAACATCCATCGTCCGATAATACCTCTTTCTCTTCAACTGACTGTTTTATATAAAACGGATTCTCCGGCGATAATAATTCCAATGATTTCCTAAACTCCGATGACACCGATGTATCATTTGAACTCATAATTGAATTAGAATCAGATGCGTTATCGGATGTTTGTAAACACGTGGGCTCTTCCGGCATATTATTATTATTATTATTATTATTATTATTCCGGTGAGTGTTTCCAGGCGAAACGGTTGAAGGGTTATCAAGAGGAGAAGTAAACGAATTGGGATTAACATGAAACGAGAAGCTACGAACATGATTGGTTACAGATTTAGGTCTTAAAGGGCTAGTATCATCTAACCCCTCCATTAATTCCCAGGCATTGATTGTCTCCGGTTCACCAGGAGGTGTTGTGACGGGTGTTTTCGGAACGAGTTTCGGGATCTTTTCTTCGATCATTTTCGACCATGTTTTGGCATCGATGACGCTAACAGCGAATTCTGTATCATCTGGTTGTGGGACAGGCTCTGGGTGATGGTTAGGGTTCGATGGATCGAGCTGGAGGTAGCCGAGGGTTGAGGATTGTAAGGCGACTAGGTGGTAGGTGTCGCCTTCGGTTTGTGGTGGGTGATGGACGTGCATTGAGTAGCTTCGTGTGACTGGAGCTCGACAGTTTCGGCATACCGGTTTTTGTTTTGATGTTGCACAGCCCATTTGGAACCAACAAAGGTTATAACAATAATATGATATGTTATTAAAATTGGATGCAATGATATGTTATATAACAATAATATGATATGTTATTAGATTGGAATGAAGAGATGAGGAAAAGAAGAGATTGCAATATGAATGAGTTGGCAATAAGGAAAATGATGAAAGGGAAAAGATTGTGAATAATATGGATTATGTATGGAAAAGATAAAAAGGGATGGATTGGATTGGAATGGATCGGATCGGGTTGAATCGAGTGAAGGAAATGAGGAATTGATTTGGAGAGATGATTGAATGGGAAGAAGAAAACGGGGACAAGTTGTGAAAAGGAAGAATGAATGAGTGGTGATGATAACAACACTCCAACACCGGCTGAAGCCTTCTTCAAGTCGTGGGGGACATATCAACTATAAAATATAAAATTATTAATAATAATAATAATAATAATGAATATAAAGGAAGAAAGAGACAGACAGAAAAGAAATTAGACGGTGAGTGTGTGAAAGAGGAAAGGTGTGAAGCGGGAATTATTCCATGAATGACTCTTTCCTTCCTTTTACTTCCCCGCTAAAAGGGTCGATCATAAAGGGTATGATCTTATTATTATTATTTCAACTCCTACTCTTGTAGTCTTGTTCAATGGGTGTGAAGTATAGCATTCTTTGTTTTTTTTAGAAAGGTTTATTAAAAAAATACACTTTTTACATTAGAATTACAATATGTATGGTTTTCTATACCTTTTACAAAGAAAAAGGTGTATTGAAAAGATGACTTTGTGCATTGCTAAAATTGTAATATATGTGGTTAATTATGTTATATTGGGTTGTACTCTATGTGTTGTATTTTTGATAAAATTACATAGTGGTAATCCATATTGAAGAATAAGAGTTAAACTCAAAAGGTAGACGGTTATAATCATCAATCCAATATAGCTCCAAAATAGAGTGTTAAGACCTAACACTGATTAAGACTCTTTATATTTTGAATTACATGGTAGAAGTGTGTTTTTTGGGTTTAAGGTAACGGAATAATGGTTATATTTAGATGAATTGTTTGATTTTTACAGTGATGTAAATAACACTAAAATGACAAAAGTCAGATTTAAGGTTTGTTTGATAATGAAGACATTAACAAATTTAACTTTAAGTTGTTACAAAACAAAAGAGAAGCTTGCAAATGAACCTAAATGAAAATTTGCAATGACGCTTAGTGAATTGTTGTTGACGCACAATATTGGGGAGGATAGGGCTAGTTGTCGTCGTCGGTGGTTGCGTAAGGCGGTAAGGGTGGATGGTGGTTATCGATGGAAGATGATTGTTGGAGGAGGAGGAGGATCGAGATTTTTTTTAAATAAATAAGTTATATTTCACAAGTTGCATGCTACGATTGGAAGAAGAAATAGTTTTTATGTTTAAAATAAACTTTAATTGAGTTTATACGGTATAACAATTTAAATAAAATATTGTATTACTTCTCAAAACAAGATAATAACACATCACTCGCACCTAGGACGGCTCCATAGTTTAATAGGTTTTATTAAGAAATGGCTTTAAAACTTGAAGCAAATTTTGGCCGAGTGATTTGTAAAGTTAGGATTAAAAGTTTAATAACATTTTTTTATGATTTGAGAGGAGAATGTTAGTTTAATAAATAATCTTTTAACATCACTTTTTTCTCTTGTTAATGCTGGGTGTTATATTTTTTTAAGATTCTTTACATATAATAATTTTTCTTTGTCTTATTCATCAATATGGAATGACAATTTATTAAGAAAAAAATTATTTCGAAAATACCTGAAACTAAAATTCTGCTTGATATATCAAAAGGGCTCGGTCTATTCCCACCCCCACCCCCCCCCCCACCTTCTATTTCCACCCCCTCAAAAATGATTTTGAATTCGAAGCGCCTTGCTTAGGCCTAAGCAAGGCTCTTCGGATCAATTTTTTTTTTTTTTTTAATCTTTTGAGTTAGTTTTTTGTTTTTTTAATATAATTATTATAAAAAATGTTCTTTTGACAAACGTCTGGCTAACTTGAATTTCCTTTGGATCAAAATGTCAACTTTTTCCTGCCACCCTCGTATGGTTTGGCTAACCTGTCCAGTTATCAATCTCACTGTCCAACAACTGAATTTTACTTGCTTGCATGAAAAGTAATGATCTGAATTTTACTTGCTTGCATGAAAAGTAATGATCAGGAACATTCCAAATAACCGTCCAATTTCAGCTTTTGTTGAACTCATGATATATCCACCAAATCATTTCTTCAAGTTCATTTCACCAAAAAAGGCATAACTGTAATGATCAGAAACATTCCAAATAACTGTTCAATTTCAGCTTTTGTTTAACTATTGTAGCAACTTCCATAGAGAAGTTATCAATCTCACTGAGATGATATCTTCTCTTTAGGTTTTGGAATTAATGAGACAACTTTTCAGTTGTTATCCGAGAGATAGCGGTCAACGATTAAGACAACCTGAAAACAACCGGATACCATGGATCAGAGAGATTCAAGCTAATTAAACTCATATCTCAAGCCGGTGCAAGTTATGTTGTAGCATCTTTGATCATCTTCTTTGTAATTACTTTTTATGTTTCGGGTTCCCTTCCATCGTTGACAGATATCTCTCTGAGATGATAAAGGTAGATCATGGAAAGTTGAACTCAAGAAAACAAAGATGAAACCGATTAATGTTCTTTATATATGAATAGTGACCCTCTAGCAATATTTGTAATTACTTTCTATTGTTTTAGCGCCGATCCGATTGTTAAAAGTATCAAGACTATGAAATTAGTAAAACAACTGAATTTTACTTGCTTGCATGAAAAGTTCAATTTCAGTTCAAACTTTTCAAACACCTGCAACATCTCAAGAGTCGAGGTCCTCTGAAAAAGACATCGTAAAATGAACTTTTCATGCAAGCAAGTAAAATTCAGTTGGTATTAATGGCAAGATATGTGGCTTTAGTACTTTACGCAGGTTTTTTGACAACTTTTTGCTAATACACACAACTTTTTGCTCTAGTGGTGTGCTCTACCTTTTTGACAAACACCTGACTAACATGTCCAGTTATCAATCTCACTGGCAATCATCGTTGGTAGCTATAGGTAAGAACATTGTGGATGATGATTGTTTATCTATCTTCCCATTGATTTCAAAGGATATTCATGTGAGAATGATTTCGTTACTGTAATGATCAGAAACATTCCAAATAACTGTAATTAGCTTGAATCTCTCTGATCCATGGTATCCGGTTGTTTTCAGGTTGTCTTCATCGTTGACCGCTATCTCTCGGATAACAACTGAAAAGTAATTACAAGAAGATGATCAAGGATGCTACAACATAACTTGCACCGGCTTGAGATATGAGTTTAATTAGCTTAAATCTCTCTGATCCATGATATGAGAGCACTAATCCATCGAGAACTAGAGAAACAGAGAATAAGAGAAGAGATAATAACATATGAGCTACAATGACGTCGTGTTTTGGAAGCTACAACATAACTTGCACCGGCTACTTTTCAGTTGTTATCAGACGACTACTTTGATCAAGATGACATACACCTAATTTACACATATCCTTTGATGATGTCAAGTTTAAGTCATTGACAATGTTTAAGGGTTATTACTTTGTTTAAGTCATTGACAATATTGAGGGTTATTACTTTGTTTTTTAATTTTTTTTTAACTTTTTATAATTATTAAATTAAAAAAAAAACAACTCAAAACATCAAAAAACTACCAAAATAAATTACCCCCTCCAAGCGCCTCGCTTAAGCCTAAGCGAGACGCTTGAAGGGGGTTTAAATAGAAGCGGGGGGTTTAAATATCACCACCCATCAAAAATCAAAATAGACTGAATCTCCCAGCACAATTTTCGCTGCTTTGACCAACCTACATTCTCAAGTAGTGACTTCGTCATTCAGAAGCTTGGAAGAAGTAATGATGTCATAGCGAATTAGTGACCAAGAACAATTATATATATTTTTTAAATTCTTCTAGAAGACTAAAGATTTATAATTCAACTATATGTTTTTCAAGTTAAATAGCCCCCGGTTTTCTATTACCGTGCATTTACTCTAGAGAAGCTTGCCTCTTATGGAGGGTGCAACATCTGTCAAGTGGTAGGTGGCAGGAAATTTTCCGGGTGGAAGCCTTAGTGCCCCTTTATGCGCAGCCTCGACTCGCTTGTGGGCCGGCCACTCTCGCGTCAGCGTGGACCCGGTTAAGACAACATAGTCTGACCATTATAGAGTGGCTAGAGGATCCCCTTCTGAAGGGTGGTGATGAACTCTGCCACAACATAGAAAATCATCTTCAAAAAAAAAAAAAAACATCCGGTTAATGTAAGAAACATTTAACTTCTACACTTTTCCCTGAAAACATTTCGACTAAAATGTTATTAAAGCATAATTATTTTATTTTCTACTCTCTTATATCAACTTTTATTTCTTCAATCAACTTTTATTTCTTCAAATTTAATTTGTTTATGAAAAATAATCAATTTATGTTGGAAAATGGAAAAATAGGTGAATGTTATTTTCACACATTTAGAAAAATGATTTTTCCTAAGTTTTGGACAAAAATATATATTTGAAACCGAGGTTTATTTATATATTTCTTTGTGAGTTTATGTTCTATGTTGTGAGAGCTCCGAAACAAACCAAACCGCGTCCAAAACAGAGCTAAGATGAATGAGATATCAATGCTCAAAAGTAGAGGAGTGGAACAACTAAGTTGGGAATGTGAAATGGAAAATGGCAAGAACTTGTCCTACATTGGAAGGGAGATGAATCTTGAACTTGTTTATAAGGAGGAACTTCCCATGCTAAGTGTTCCATGGAATCACACACTATGAAAGTCGTGAAGGGTAACTGGTGCGCACATGGCGTGGGTGATGTGGCGCTTTGATGGCGCTCCGCTGTGACTTCCACTGATGCGTGGCGCCTTGTCCTGCATGGCGCGCGGGTGGTAACCTGCGTTTGCGTGGTGAGTCAGACACCAGTGTGCCTCTGACGCACACAAACTCCCAACAGTTCAAAACTGCAGTTGTAACTGACGAGTCAACAACGTTGACTGGGAATTAAAGCAGCCATTAAATGACATTTAATTCTCTGTTTTAATTTCTTTCAATATGTTACAACTCAAGTTCCATATAAAATCCAAGGCTCTTGAGAACTCATCTCTATACTTCTCCTCTAAAATAATATTCCAGCAATTTTCTACTCCTTTCTTCTTTTGATCAATGTACTCTTCGGGTTTAGTGCTCACTCTGACAGGACACACTGCTTCGGCTGTTGTATCCTGAAAAACAAAACGAGACTTCGGTAGGCTCGGAATTTGTTTTAAGAGCCCCGTGTCTAACACGTCTAACACGATCCTCAGCCACAATATTTCTATTTTCTCATCATCTTCTTGTATTTTCTTTTCATTTCGGTTATAATTGAATTTTATTTTATTTAATTTCCTTTGCTTATTGTATTGTAAAAGTAATAAAAATTATTTATTTCTTTTATACGCGAACGGTTCTTACAATTTAAAAAGAATATATATTTAAAAGTTAAAAGGGTTTTTTTTTTTCCATCCGGGATTTTACCTTATCGCCATCATCATCACCTAAATTCCAAATGAACTCTGATTGAAATATGATAGGCTTCTGATTTATTATTTTGACTAGTTTTTATCCCGGGAGCGTCCCGGGTTGAAATATCTAATATGACATAATAAAATATATTATTATTATTTTAAACAAATCTCTGTCATAAGTTATCATATTCAAATATAAAAAACGAATCTCTATGCTGGGGTATAAATTTAGTGTCATTACAAATGAATTCGGAAGTTTGTAATCGATCATTCTAAAAAGAACTAACATGAAATAAGAAAAAAAAAGTTAATTATTGAAATATTGAACGCATTAGTCTAAGGGTTATGTGATGCGTTAAAAAATTCATGGGTATATGATCGGGTATATAGTTCGGGTATTTGGGTATGTTGTTTCGGGTAATCGGGTCGGGTATCACCTAATCCCAGACCCGACCCAAATCCACAATTTTTTTAAACTAATCCCAAACCCAACACAATACCTGTCGGGTTACAAAAAATAATCATTTTTTCTCTGTTTTTTTTATAGCACTATGGTACTCGTTGGAAAGATAATAAAACGCTCGTTAATTTGGTGTAATTTTTTTCTTTAAAAAATCTCATATATAAAAGATATTAACGTTTAAAAGTTATGGGAGGAAACATGATAGAAAAAAATAATAAAGTCTTAATATTTAGATTTAGTAGATTAGATATTTAATAGATTAGCTTAAATATTATAATAGATGAGGTTAAATCATATTTATTCCTTTTTTTAATTGGTTTACACTTGCCACATCACATCCTATGTGGCATCTCTCAAAGGAGAGATTGCATAAAGTATGACATGTAGGATTAATCCCTTTGCAATATATATATATATATATATATAGAGATTGTTATATATAACGTGGTGGGTGCCACGAGCGGTTGTGATTAAAAGTCCTACGACGGCTAGTTTTAAAAATTCTTTCAACTACGCGCTTATATTTTAGAAAAAAACATAAATATATTGTGGGGAAAGTGAATATGGTACTGTTCCACATGTAATCTTATATGTGCAACCTATCAAAATTACGTGGTTTTGATAAATTTCAATTAAAAATATTAACCTTGATTGTTTTGAAAACAATATATGAAGTATGATTGAAGATTTTGCTCGTTCGTTAACAAAATTTTTTTTTACCAAAGCTACGTAGTTTTGATTGGTTGGAGACTACTTAGTGGAAAATCGGCTTTGAATGTGTAAGCCATATATTAGTGTCACCAATAAAATAATTCTGATGATTGTACATTTATTTATACATATTCTCTTTTATGTTCTAAGATTATATCTCCGCTTTTCTGTTCTAACAAAAAAAATTACCAAAATGATAATGGAGATTTTGCTCGTTCGTTAATAAAAAAAATCAAGAGAAGAAATGTAAGAAACATGGAATAGTGAGACTATGGGCCATGGCTACTCATAGGGATTTGGTCGAGTAGTCTCCATTATCATTTTGTTAAAATTTTTTTTGTTAGAATTGAAAAGCGGAGATATAATGTTAGAACAGAAAAGAGAATCCGTATAAATAAATATACAATCATCAGAATTATTTTATTAGCGACACTAATATATGGGTTACACATTCAAAGCCGACACTATTGAGTATATATCCAATCAAAACTAGTTTTTTGTTTGGATATATACTCAGATAATCATGGAAACTAATTTGTGAAAATGGTTTTTAATTGAAATTTACCAAAACCACGTAGTTTTGATTGGTTGCACATGTAAGGTTACATGTGCAACAACACCATATTCACTTTCCCATATATTATGCGCCATGGTTAGATCAAATAGACAACACTTTTTCTAAGAAGGTGAGAAGGATTGTCGTCAATTGATTTTATATTTGAAGGGTTAAGATTAGTTTGTTGGGAAAAATATAAATAATAAATTAGAGGAATGACATAATAGGAAAACCAAATTTGTTGGTTTTCTATCTCCACATGTAGTGCAAGTGTCAATTCCCCCATCATTTTAAAACATCTATAACTTTTTCATACGATATTCTTTTTTTTTTAAATTTCAACATATTAACAAGCGTTTTTTTATCTTTAATATGAGTACCACATTGCTAAATTAAATTTGAAAAAAAAAATCCGAGTTAAATGAGTTTTCTTCTTTATTGTGTCTTCTGCTTGTTCATTGTGTTATAGTACGCACGTGTGCTTTATAACTAAGTTATTTATGTTTTTTTAGTCTACACGTGATTTAACTTTGTCCATTGTGTTTTTATTATGCTTTCAATTGTGTTTTACGCAAATGAATTTGTATTTATGGTGTACATTGTGTTTTATTATGTTGTTATTGTGTTTAAGTATACTATTCATTGTGTTTTAGTTTTCTGTTTATCGTGTCTTTAATATTTCGTCATTTGTGTTTTATCAGACTTTTCATTGTGTTTTATATACTATTGTTCATTGAATATTTAATTGGTATTCGTTGTGTTTTACGTTATCTCCATTGTTTTTACGCAATTAGGTTTTTGACTCTTTTTTTTTTTCAAAAGTATTTAATTGGTATTTATTGTGTTTTAGTCTTATGTTCATTGTGTCTTTAATGTGTCGTCTATTGTGTTTTATTAGATTATTCATTGTTTTTTTTACCATATTGTTCATTACATATTTAATTGGTACTCATTGTGCTTTATGTTATCTTCATTGTGTCTTACGCAGATGGGTTTTCGTATTTTTCAAAAGTATAACAATATGGTACTCATATTAAAGATAAAAAGAAGCTCAATTTTATGTTATAATTTTTTTTAAAGATGACGTATAGAAAAGTTACGGACGTTTAAAAATGAAGGTGAAAATGACATATGACTTGCATGTGTGTATTCTTTTGATAAAATTACCCTTCCTAATTGTTTAATCATTTGAACACGTGTCATTTTCTAGTGGCTTTTCACTTTTCTCATTTTTTGTAGCATTTGTAAAATAACTCAACCCTATATGCTATATCCCGTGTATTACACAGTTTATTAAATATAATATCATATAATTAATAATAATAAAAAAGACTTTTGTTTACAAAAAAAACACATACAATACACGATTGAATAAACATATATATTATGCTAATAGAAAAAAATATAATATAAATTAATAACATATACAATCGTCAAGATATGTATTTAAACAGATAAACATTAACTTGAAGATTATAAATTTAGCTAAGTTAATTTTTAAATGATTATTTTTTTGGGTGTTGCTAAATGCACTCCCCTTTATCTTATTTTTACCGAATGTACTCCCCCCCTAGGTTTTTGGATAAATACAGTTAAACCTTTTATTTTGTAAAGATTTTTAAAAATCACTACTTCACCCCTAAATCTTCTCTCTCCTAATTAAAATAATTATATTTTTATCATTACATTTTCTCTATCCTCACTCACAACTACTTACAAAAATATTAAAATATATATAGGGGTGAACAGTAGTTTTTCATATTTAGGGTGAACACACTCACATACATTTAGTGGATGAGATGTGAGTGCTCTTACACTGCTTTAGTATCCTTTTTAACAATAAGGATGTTATGATGGGTGTAATTTAACAACTTTAAAAAACTTATTTTTAGAAAGGAGGTGTATTTAGCCCATGCCTATTTTTTTCCCTATGGTTTCACTCAATTAACATGTCCATTTCACTACCTTTATTTTTTGAGATACTTGCCTACTTGGGGTACTGCTGATCTCTTTCGTCTAATAGAAGCATATACTTTGATCATTTATGGATCGGAGAATCGTGGAAAGGATGCAGAGCGTATTAAATTTTTTTTGGGAAGGTGTGTTTCAGCGGAGAATCCGAACGACGCACAATCCCTCACCCCAGTTCGAATCCAGACCAAACGTGGGTGTTGAATTTCTCACCCCTTAGTGCGAGTGGGGGGACTCGAACCTGAGACCAAGCCCGGGCGGGAACCTCTCTAAGGAGTAAACCCTCCCACTTCCGACCTGCTGGGCTGGACATCATTGACGTAGAGCGGATTATTTAACATCCGTCGAACCTATATAGATCTTTTTTTATCATTCTAACCCTTAACTACTTTACATTACTTCCGTGACCGTTATAATATTAGGGGTTTCAAGCAAATGCTCACCATACAAATTTGAGTTTAATTAACAAAATTCTTGAAAAAACTCATTCAAACCACGCGTATTTAGATGATTCCTCAGCGATTGTTACAATATACAAATGATGATAATTTTTTAACAGGATACGGTTTTAGACTTTAGTTAATAACAAAGTAATGATTGAAATTTGAAGCATATATAAATTTTGCATTTGTTGAAAAAATAATGAGGTAAAGAAGAATACCGAGAGAAAGTGTCTGATCTGGTGATGATGTTCCACGTGACGAACACGTGTATACATTGTGCTGTCATTGCCTTACGGCCCATCTTTCCAGACATGAAAGTTCCAATTCCAGTCCAGAAACCCAAACCAAATCTTCTTAAATTACAAAAACACCCTTCAACTTTTAGATGTATCGTTTTTCCAGGAAAAAGTTAAAAAATATCACCCGTGAAAACATCGCTTTTGGCCCTTTTATTGTTCGCAAGTCAGTTTAAGATATTTGTATTTTTTTTAAAGGTTAATTTCTTCTAAATCCTGTAGTCTGTGGGACTTGAACCCAATACCTTTCACAACTTAGGTGTTTTAAAGGCTTTGCCTTTGCCAATGGACCACCATCCCATTGGTAATATACGACGAATACACTTTTGCTTAAAACAACTAGTAGAATCTCCGTTAAGATCTACTAAAGGTTTTTTTTTTTTTTTTTTTTTTTTTGCTAAAAGTGTATTTTTTTTAAATAACTTTCATTCACACAAATGCGATAAGTCCTTAAAGCAAGAACCGGCCGGAACGCCAATTACATCAATCCAAATGGAAACTTACACCAATCATGCCAATCTATACATTTAAATCTAGATCGATTTCGAATAAAAAAACGAAGGTGACTTAACCTTGGCGAACACTTAGAATGGTTTCACTTTTTTGCCTTGGAATATCCATTCATTTCGCGCAATCCATAAACACCATATAGTTGTAAAAACAATACAATGCGCGACCCGTTTGTCTTGCTTTGGAAGCTGCAGCCGTTTCGCAATCAACAAAAGATCCCTGCCCTCGAAGGCGTAAATTGGTTGCAACTTGCACCAACTTGAAACTCGCTGCCACACTTCTATAGCAAACAAACAGCCTGTAAGAATGTGTGTGGTTGTCTCATTAGGCGAGCTGCAGAAATCACAAGCTGACGACTCTAACTCTACACCGCGCTTGATCAACTCAACTTTAGAAGGTATGCGCTCTTGTTCCGCTCTCCACGCCAAAATGCCACACTTACTCGGCACCCAACCGTCCCAGCTCATAATAAAACTCAGCTGCACAATTTTACCAGAAGCAATCAGACGCCTAGCTGCCCGCGACTGAGAAAACTCTTGTTTTGTCGCCCATCCATTTCCATTTATCTGTCCTGTCTGTTCTGTTAACTTTGTATAGCATCTTTAGCAAATCATACAGCTCTGCTACTTCAACCTCCTCCCTAGGTTCGTGTTTCCAATTCAAAAGCTTTGTTCCATTCTGCCAGCTAATGCGGTTCACCACATAAATCCATTTGTATTGTTCAAGCTTAAAAAGGTTCGGAAATTCATACCGTAGTGTCAGTCCATCAATCCACGGATCACACCAAAAACGCACTATTAAATCGTCCCCTACTGCAGCAAGAAGAAGGTTGTTATGGACTTTCCCATTCGATAGTCATCTTTCGCCAATTTTGACTATTTCTTTCCAACACCCACAACCCGTTTGTTTGAAAGGAAGAAACGACTAAGTTCTTGACCCACCATGGCACTCGTCGATGACTTTTCTCCATAAACTTTCAGATTCTTTTTTTATAACGCCAACCCCATTTGAGAAGAAGAGTTATATTTACATCCTCTAACCGATTAATACCCAACTCTCCCAACTTATTAGGATGCGCCACTCTCTCCCATGCTACCCAGTTTATCTTATTATCACTGTTTTGGTAAAAAAATTATCTACTAAAAATAATCTTGTTTTCCAAATTAGTTAAAGTGAGGTAGAGTGCTAGTTTGATAAAAACTATGTGTTATTCTCAGGATGGTGACTTGTTAATATAAACAAATTATGAATTGACAACTATGTTCGGGATGGTGATGAGAAAATTGAGGATGGACAGTTGTATCCTGAGGATGCAACTATCTGTAACAAGTAAAGTAAAGGTAAAACACAAAGAACAACACTCGATGTACGAGGAAAGCCCTTGATCAATTGTAGATCGCCGGCATAAAACCTCGGGAGGAGTCTAAGCCCCTGCCTTGTTTGTTAATATTAAAAAATGGGTAAAAATGTTACAACTTTGGATGAATGATGGACGAGTGAGCTAAGATTACAATGAACTGTGCTAAGTGTGTGTGGGTTTTTCTATGAGTAGCAGAGTGTTCGTGTGTTTCAAGTGATAGCAATGTGTCCTATTCTCGTCCAGCATTCCCCTATTTATACATGAATGTAAATAAGAAGTCCCGTGTGATCAGCTGGTTAGTTATGTTCCTTGAAGTCTTCTTTGTGACTGTTTGTGGTTGTTTCTGCTCAGGTAGACGTTGTAATAACGGTTTCCACCTTCTTCGTCTATTTTTAATGCATGTCGGTTACATCCTTGACTCTTTCCTTAAGCTTAAACTTTGGTTTGCAAGTGTAACTCTTCCTTCATTAACTGTTTTGACCGAGTCATGATAATATAGATGTTGGAAAACAGTTTCGAGTTTATATTGTAACTTAGCCGTTCATGCAATTACATCATATAAAGAGAATTCGTTAGTACATCCTCAGGATGTGCACATGTTGAAACATAGGTATATCCTGAAGTCTGTCACATCCTCAGCATCCTGAAGACATTATATTGAGGATATTAGGTAAAATCATTCCGAGGATTTTCACCACCAACAATTGTCCCCAAAAATATGTTATCGTTAATTTCTTAACGGTAGAAATATTTTTCCCAATCAATTTCTCGAATAAGCATGTTTCAACCTTTTACGAAGTTGCAACGGCTATTTTTTAGGCTATAACTTCGTGATGACCGTTACATCCATCATATCCTACCGCTTATATCTAGGTTTCCCTTTCTCCTTTATAATCACACAATATTTTTTAAAAAGAAAATTATTTTCCCTTATCTCTTGCTTTCTTCTTCTCTTTAATCCTGCAAAAAAAAATTTCTAAAACAAATAGTGCATCTGGGAGTGTTGGAATCCCTAAGGATTTCACACCTCAGAATTTGCTCAAAGAACCTGACCAAGAAATTTGCACTTTTAGTGATAGGGATATTCAATCCCTTAAGAACTCTGGGGCCTTCCCTAGTTCGGCTGTTTTTCGTCCCTATGACTCAAGTGGGAAATCTGATTGGAAGACGCGCCTTGTATAAAGAGAAGTAATAAATTGGAAGATTTTCTAGAACCGATCTAATTAAAGTCACACGTCCACCAATAGAAAGCAATTTAGCTTTCCATGACGAAAGACGCGCTTCCACCACATTAATAACTGAGTCCCAATGTTTAATCCGGTTCATATTCGCACTCACTTTAATCCCAAATAATTGAACGGAATCGTTCCACGTTTACATCCCAACACACCCATCATATTATCCACTTCAAAGTCCTCTGTTTCAATTCCAAACAAATTGGATTTATGCAGATTAATCCTAAGGCCCGAACATACGTAGAAGCATCTAAGAACATGTGTCGTTATCTCCAAATTTACACAAGACCATTCCCCAAAATAAGTGCATCATTCGCGTAAAAAAGGCGAGTCTACCCCCGAAATGTTGGTTTCCGTGAATACACCAATATATTTAGCCTTATTCAACATCCACGAAAGAGCCTCCATAACAATAATAAACAAAAACGGGGATAAGGGATCACCTTGGCGAATACCCGTTTCACACTTAAATTCAAATGTAGGGGAACCATTAACTAGAACCGCCGACCTAACCGATTTTAAAATTCCTTTAATCCATTGGCACCACTTTGTAGGGAAGCCCACTTGTGACATAATCTATACAACTAATATATGAAACTCAATGTGGACACATGGCACTCCCATGTTGATCCTTCAATTGTGTAGCCTATCAAATTGTGCCACATGGCACAACCATGTAATTTATAAATTTTTGTTTTTTCTAAAAATCAATAATCATTCTCATTTATTTTTGGTCAAGAATCATTGAATATGATTAACTTTCCTAAACCTTCTCCTCAATTATACAAAACCGATTTTCTAATTACTTTCAAACCCTAAACCAAATCAAACAACAAAGCGCCTCCTTCATCTCCTCTCCTTCAAGGTATCGTCTCTTCCAATCTTTTGTAATGTTATCGTTGTTCATCTATCACGTTACTCTGTTTTTTGTTTTCGTTTTTTTTTTCTGATATGATTATATCTTAATCTTTCATGGGCGATTAATGTTTTTGTGTCTTTGTTTTAACTGATAAACTATGATTTAGCTTTCAATCTTTGATTTTTCGTGTATTATTGTTTAGGTTTAATAATTTTTAAGTTTTAGGGTTCATGTTTAGGTCTAATTGAATCTGTCAAAATCAAGTTTAAGATGATAGCTTCAAATTTATAAGTAGTGATGGATGATAATCACATGTATCGGAAAGGATTTAAAAAACCGTGTTACGTGTGAAATTCAAAAAATAGTTATAAGTGTCTCAATGGTTTTCAAGTTTTTCTAAAAAGTAGTTATATATTAAATATTCTAATCTAATGTGAGAAAATAAGGAGATCCGATGACTTTCATGATGAAATAAAAACAAGGTATTTTAGTTGAATCAATAGGATTGGTCGGGTGGATTTATATATAAAAACTTTATGAATAATTTAGCTGTTTGCATTGATACAATTTGAACGATATTGATTCATTTAAAATGTTAGATAACTATGACATAATTACTTACCTATATATTAACATAATGATATTGTAACATTTTTTAACATTTGCTCTGTTTTTGTAATTACTACAATGATGTTTTCGTTCATGTTCATAAGTTCTTATTCGGCTAAGATTGTTTAAAGGGTTCAAGAATTTTCATCAATTGTTTTTATTTTTTCTTGAGGATTTAATATAATTTGGATCTTCATATGCTTGAGAGAATGTTTTTTAGTGAAACTCTTTAGTTTGGTTGGTGATTGGATGGATCATGGATCTCGGATGTGGGTGCACCCGATTGCATCATGTCAAAATCGGAAAGTGGTTTAAATTTTTTTAAAAGAATCTACAATATTTCCTATTTTCAAGCTTCTAATTTTATAGAATGATTTAAAACTTCCAATTTATGGGGATATGGAATTGAATGATATTATTTAATGTGGATATAATTTTATGGTCGTTTTTAAAACTTCCGATATAGCTGTATTATGTGTGTTTGATACATCCAATTTTATGATCCTGGCGATTAATATACTATATCCTTTTTCTTTTGAAACTAGATTGTTCTTCCAATATGCCTTAAACGCAAAAGTCATGGGTCTTTCTTAAAACAAAATCAATTGTTGTAGGCACGTCACTCAATCGGTTGTAAGTTTTCCTTCTCCTTATTATTTTGTTTATTAATTGTTCAATTTCCTAGGTTACTTTTTTATATTGTTCAAATCTTTTTTATAATTATCCTTGATTTATTTTCTCAAAATTAGATTTGTATATTAATCAAAACCTAAATTTTGGTAAAATAATTATATATTAACTATATTTACGCCCATTCCAAAGTCAAAGATTTGACCATATAAACAATTGTTAGTAGTCAAAACTATATTTATTACACAATTTGATAAAAAAATTTAATCTTGAAGTTCTTATGTCAAAGTATGGCAATGTTTGACTTTTATATGTATAGATTTGTGATTTATCATTGTTGAATAAGATTAATTAGTATGTTTGAAAACACAGTAATTTTTTTCGTAAATCACTAACAAAAAATCAAAGTAACGATTTTTTATGTAAATTACAATCACTCTAATTGTAACTGTCAAACTATTTTTGGTAGATTTTAGACTTTAACATTTTCATCAGAATTAATTTATTTTTATACATTCAAAAATTAAAATTTAAAAAACATCCGTTTTTTAAAGTCAACTACATTTAAAGAGACAAATAAATGATTAATTATTTGATTTGTCAAATTACTATTTTTAGGTTATAATTAGCATTTATCATAATTTGCACAATTTTTGGAAACATCTAATTTTAATAATTATGAATTCAATTTGATTAATAACTTTAAACATAATCAAGTTATTATTAATTATTAATCGTATATATATAACCGTTTTATAAAGAAACTTAAATTTGTATTTTTATAAAAAAATTAATACGGCTAATTTACCTTATATATAATCATTTTTGTATATTTATTTTTGGTAAATAAAGTATGTTTACATATTATTTTTGTTAATCTGATTATAACGAATTATCAATTTCAAATTTTAAATTAAAATTCGAAATATTTAAATTCGAATTAGACAAAATTTCAAATTTTGTTTAATAATGGTAAGAAATTACACATACTAATTATCCTTTTAATTACACATTTTGAATGACTTAGTTTTTTAAAAAATTAAAATTTTGAATTAAAGTTAATAATGGTAATCATTACATCTATTTATTATCTTTAAATTATGATTTCCTAATATATTTAAAATTTAACAATTAATGTAACTTTCTTAAATTAATTACAAGTAAAAATTAAAATTTTAAATACTAGAATTTGAAATTATAGAATTCCGTTAAAATTCAAATTTTGAATACAAGAATTTGAATTGATAGATTTCAGTTAAACTTTATAAATATTCAAATATTAAATGTTCTATTTAACTATATAACTTCATATTTTAATATTTATAATGGTAACAATTAGACTTAATTATAACATTTAATTCGAATTTTGAATGATCTGACTTAAACGGTGTCTTACTTTTAACATTTTATCAGAAATATTTTTCACTTCTATTTATGTTTTACTAGATAATACTCCTCAAATACCATCTGATAACAAGATTCCAGTGAATATTATTAATTGCTTAACATAAATAAATCTGGCAATTTAGAACTTTATATACAGATTTTGTTTCGTAAACTATAGTGTAACTATTTCCTTCAACTCTGTCAGGTATGTCTATCAAATTGTACATAATCATTCAGTTTTTTTTTATTCATGTAATGTTTTATTACTTACATTCTATTAACTTGCAGCTTTATGGATCCGAACAACATTACGTTTTTGAATGACATCAATTGGAGGATGTCTCAATATACAATCAAAGTTAAGGTGCTTAGGATCTGGAAGCGACCAAACCGCAAGAATCTTGCAGAAACTCTTTGTCTAGATATGTTTCTGATGGATGAACAGGTTAGTGTTTAAGGTATTGATTTTTTCATTTATGTTGTTAACATGTTATTGTTACTAATAATTCTGATTAACTTTATTTTGTGTCGCTTTAATAGATAGTTTCATTTTAACCAATATTATGTTTATATGCAGAGGGATCAATAAACTTATTGTTAATAACACTAACAATTGTTAGTACACATAAAGTACACGTATTGTTAATAACAATAACCATTAACTTTTTTAGTTTATAATTAATATTTGAAATATTAAATTCAGAAATTAACAACCGCCACTTTGTAAACTGAATGCAGAAACCAGTCTTTTCATCTGATCATACAATTAATAGGGTATCAAATATTAATTATTATCAGTGTTGAAAATCGATGTTGTCCCTTCAGTTCTTTACACGTGTTTTATTATATGTATATAATCATAATCACTAAACATAAATCACAAATCTACTTTCTTCAAAATAAACACACACAAGTTCTAAAAAAAGATATTAAAAATGGAAAAGGTTGTGAGTTGGAGGTTCTGCCGAATCAAGCGTAGATATTTGGTAAACATGAGTGACAATACCTGTTTAGTTTTTGGTTCAAGAAAGGCGTTTATGCAAATGGGAGAAGAGTTTCAAAGACAAATGTATGAGTTTGGAAGAATCATCAGGTTGCCAAGCATTGAAGAAAGCAGACTGGTTGGTAAGTTGGAAGAAATCTTTGAAGTGGATGAGTTTGATGAAGTTATGGAGGTATTTCATGTCAACAGTTGGTTTTTTGTTGAAAATCTAAATATTGCAAGTGTGCAGTTTACCGATGGTGAATATCGGTTGATGTCAAGAGATGAAATTGAAAACTGCAATGACTATGACTTGCTGGTGGAACTCGATAAGGTACGAATGTTTAACAGCAGTAGAAGCACAGCGATGTTGAACCTGGAACAAATGATTCGCCTAAAACTCATGAATCTGAAGGAGGAACGGCAATGGTGGAAGCAGAGGAGTCATCCGATTCTGAAATGGATGATGATGAAGAAGCTGATTAAGTATAGTATGTTTTATATGAACTTAAAATACTTTTTGTTGATATGTATTGAATATGTTATGATGCAGTTTATTAACAACTTTAGTAAAAGTTGAAATTTTGATGTATATTTATTATAACAACCTTAATCAGTTATGGTTATAATCTATTGGTTTTGTTATTAGATTAATATTTTTCATTACTTTTATTTGAACTTGGCTTTATGTTGTAAATAGAGTGTTCCAATAATTGCTGATTATAATGATAAAGATGCGTTGATTAAAGTGGTAAGAATAGAATTTAGAAAATTTATGAATAGATTTTAAGTTCATAGTGAAAGTTGTGAATAGAGGATGTGATATGTACAATACATAAGTAAAATATCAATATTGATTTGATTAATTGTTATTAGATTCTTAAATTTTAAAAGTTTATAAAAAGCTATGTTATAGTCACACGTGTACACACGGTGTATACCCAAGTCAAATGACAAAATGCCAATGATATGTTGGTGATAAAAAAATTTCATTTATTTAGAATCTTTCACTCGATTAAACATCTTCACACATTCAAGGTTTGTACCCGCGTTAACACGCGGCAAATACCCGAGTAAAATGAAAATGAATATAAGATGATATTAAGTGAGAAATTATAAAATACATACATGCTTGTGTTGTATAATGGTTTGTGTAACGGTACGAGATTACGAATCACCAAACTTGCAAAGCGTGTTATTGAAGCCAAAATCATATCAGGTGGAAACATTGGTATCAAAACTCTTATTCCTAGAATAAATATGATACCATCTGATATCAAGATTCCAGTAAAGTTCCAAAGGCGTCAATTTCCAATAAGCGTATGTTTCGCAATGACTGTCAATAAAAGCCAAGGACAGTCTTTATCTAAGGTTGGATTGTATTTAAGAGAACCTGTATTCTCACATGGCCAACTTTATGTCACATTGTGAAGAGTTAAAAGCAGGGCATGAGTGAAATTACTTATACTTGATGGTGATGGGAATGTGAAAACTAAAACCAGAAATGTGGTGTATAAAGAAATATTTAGTGATATTTGAATAAAATTTGTATTCGTTGTTTTATACTTTAATACAATATTTATACTGTATTTTTCTTATACGTTATAATTCTCCAACTAGAAGCATGTTGGTGAACCGCATGTACACGCGGGCAAAAATCTAGTATCAATTAAAAAATTCCAATTGACATTATCATATGCCTTTTTAAAATCTATCTTTTAAAAGGAATGCCTTTTATTCTTCTTCTTCAACCATTCCACAATCTCATACACGATGAGAGGGCCATCCAGAATAAATCTGCAATTTGTATTCAAAAACCAAAAGCCGACTTTTCAAAAACAGTTTTTCAAACTATATCAAAAGACCAAAACATCAAAAGACCAAAACAGAAAGTGTTTCTAACAAAGCAAACAACTTATAAACATATTATTTTTTTAAGAAGCTAATAAGTCAATAGCTCTGTTTTTCAACTCAATTCCAAACATGCTCTAAATAAATTAATAAAAAGAAACAACAAAAGCCTATGAACGTAATCAACGTCATTCGTTTTTTCTTTTGTAAAAGGTACATGAAACATGGAACAGTGGATGTGTTCCTTTTTGAATCTTTTATTAAAAAAAAAGAGAGTAATGATTCAATATATTTAATTATCGCCATCTCTAGTTAATATATATGATTTTAAATAAGTTTATTTTTTTATATAATATGTTTTATAAAAAGATATTAATTATGTTAATATAGAAGCGATATATAATTTAGTTTTAAATTTTGAAATAGGTTAAACCAGAAAAGAAATGTATGTCACTATGTGCAAATTACGTGTATAGAAAAGTGATCCCTAGTTTAACAAACCCATTAGTAGAAAAAAACTCACCGATTCACATAAATTCTTGCATTGAGGTTGAAATTGGTAGTCATTAACAAAATTTTAAAAACTGAGTTAAAAGATTTTTCTAAAGACTAAAAGGTACGTTGTCAACTGGAAAGCATCATGTCATTCATAATTCATGTTAGGATGATATTTGATCTCTGTAAAGTGATTTATAAGAAATAAAACATTACTTTTGAAAGGGCAATTATAACTAAACGTTTATTCTGTCTTATACTCCCCCAATTCCTTTATTCCACTCATATTTTTTATTATATTCCTTAATATAAATTTTTTAAAAAAATAAAAAAATCATTCATCTTTTATTTCACCCATTAAAAATAGTTGGTAATAAAATTACATAATCTAAATTAATATATCTTATATCAAAATATCAATTTATAATTTTAATTTTTATTACCAGTTATTTAATGTTCTTTTTTTTTTTTCAACTTGAAAATCAAATTCATTCCAGGACAAAGAAAATTACATTAAGATAGCGGGCAGGCGGGCAACAAGCTGCGCCGCCACCCCTTTCTGGATAGCAAATCCTAATCTACTAAAAACATAACCATGTCCACCCGGAGCCGAGACACTACTGTGAATAACCCGCTGGACCCTGGTCAAGAAACGGGTAGCCTCCGGTGCCAATGAGCCAAAGGTATCAAAAGCCAAAGGTACAAAAACGTGTTGGTTCTCCTCGCAGGCTTTAGCATGTTTTTCTACCTTCTTTGCCTCTGCTTTCCGGACCGCTTGCCCTGCAACAAAGCCACTATCCCTCAACCCAACTAGGGGAGATACACCCGTCAGGTCAACACAAGCATGCTTCCCCCCGGCCCACCCAAAGACAAGGAGATCTGCTGGTCGTAGGGTGGATCTCCCTTCTGCTGGATCCGAGAGGAAGTTTACAGGGGCCTCCTTCTTGGCTGAGATCCCAGCCCGTCTTAAAATGTCCCACAGAATGTCTCGAACCCAATCATGCCGATATTTAAAACCGGGCAACTCCTTACAATGAACCGCGTGTTCCCCGTATTCATCCAGACAGGCCTTACGGCACATCGGACAGATGTCATCCTCCTGGTACATTGGGATCATCAGACGATATTTAAGAATGGCCCTGTATTCAATAGCGGACATGCTTTGGCCTAAACCTTCGATCGGGATAACAGTTAGGAAATCTTGGACGTGGGGGGTTTGCAGGCATTCAATAACTGCCCTCTGACGGGGGGACAAACCAAAAACTTCACCCAGGTTCTGAGCGATTTTGCCATAAAGGGCATTCGCCAAGTTGGATCAAATGTTCTTTTTATTCAAATTGTGAATACACAAGTCTAGCTTTGACCTATGAAAAAATTCTACAAGTTGGATCAAATGATTTCTTTCATTTATCCTCAAACCTGATAACTTTATATCAAAATGTATAAAATCTATTAGTTATGACGGTATCTTAGTATCATAACAATCAAATTAGAGGTATGACTTATGAGTTATGTGTAGGTCTTTGCCGTGTTTTAATAAGGAATTACATATTTTAATTATACAACACAATAGACACATAAATGTGCAACTAGTTACCTAACATGGAAGCGGACAAGTTATTCATTGTTTTTCTATAATAATCATTGCTATTTAGACTTTATATGTTACAACTTACAAGCACTTAAGATCAATCTATATTTTATTAATCTAATCCACTTCGAGTGTCGTAAAAGTAAGATTATGAATTGGGTTCATAAAACAATCATCAACGTAGTCTTCATTATTTTTTATTCACAAAACACTATCAATATGAATTTTAGCTAAATTATTTTTTAATCTTTTTTTTACCATACTATACATTTGTGTAACACAACCTTACAAAAAAAAAATACATTTGTGTAACACATCCAATTTTAAATAAATAAGCACGAGTTAGGTTTAAATAGAAACCATGGTCCATAGGAATCATTCGTTAGATCTACATGATGAACTTTCCTTACACAATGTGTCATTTTCGTATTTAAGTTAAAAGCACGCTAGATCATAATACGATACACCAATGAATGCATTGTAGTTTTTAATATATAGTGTTTCCATGGTAATATACAATATATCGTATGTTTATGATAATGTACTCATTGATGATTACACTATAACTAGTTGATTATGAAAATAACACCATGTTTATAAAGTGCATTCACTTGTATTCACCAATGAGTACATGTATGCAAATGCATTTACCGTTGAATTTAACATGTTTTTACTCTAAATCCCACATGTATAAAAATTATCCATGAAGTATCCAAAAGATAAGTTTTGCATTTGAATGCTGAATCTAGAAAGGAAAAAAAGAATATGTGAATGATGGGGACCAGGCTGGTAAAGAAGGAGATGTATAATTATTCCCACGTACGTACTCTTTAATGATCTATAAATATGGTTTGAGTGACCACATGCATCATATATGGATGACCATAAAGATCATCGACAAATGGCATGGAAAAAAAAACCTAAATAAAAAAGGAATTAAGTATAACTTGTAGAATGAATAAGCTGAGTTTGCACGTTCCATTTATTGCATGCTACATTTTTTCAAATTACATATAAAATTTAGTCTGGTGTTGGCTAACTATCTCTGACCCACCCCAAAACTACTAAACTAGCATTCATAATGGAGACTTTTTTTTAAAGCATTCATGTCACCATGTCACGTTGCACTAACTTTGCCCCTTTGCCTCTTTTATGATATAAAACAAAACGGAATTAAAAACGAATTTCTCTCTACTTCTCCTCTCACACGTCCTGTTTTTTAGAAGGTTTTCAGTAAGACCATACGGAGTGGAGGGGGGAAAGAGGGGCATGACGCGTCGTGTGGTATTTGTAGGACCTATGTTTGAAAGGTGAAAACTGCGAGGAGTGAAGAGGGGAGGAATATTATTATAATTAGTGTGTATGTTAAAGTTTTAAAAAAAAATCAGCCAATCAACTCCTTCGAGTTGTGATTGCAAACATTGTTTAACTATTACCAACTCATATCATTGTGTTTTTAGTTACCATGAAGAGTTGATATTGGTTCAAGATTTTCTTGTTGTATACTTGTATGAATAAAAAATATCCCACCATAGGCATTCATGAGTAGTAAGTCGGTAGGCCTGTAAATGAACCGAACGAACACGAACACATAATCGAACACATTTTTGTGTTCGTGTTCGTTCATTAAGAAATTTGTCGTGTTCGTTCATTTAAAACCTAAACGAACAGTTCATGAACATAAACAAACACAAACAATCAATATAAATGAACACAAATAAACATAAACAAACACAAACAAAAACAAGTTAATATTGATTCATCACAATTCAACCAAGTCTAATACATCACAATGCAACCATAACCAATATAATATGAATTAATGTTAGTTAACAAAAGGGAAATATATTGTATATAATATGAATTAAGGTTACTTAACAAAAGGGAAATAAATAATAAAAATAAAGTAAAGTTTAATTAAAAGAACACAAACAAACAAAAATAAACGAACAAACATAAACGAACATAAATGAATGAACAAAACGTGTGTTCATGTTCGTTCATTTATTTAAACAAAAGAACATAAACGAACTTCCCGCCAAACAGTTTATGAACGTTCAGTTCATTTACGGGCCTATAAGTCGGAAATCACCCCTTATGTATGACTAGACATCACTAACGGACCCAAAAATAATTTGCTCAAGTCATTTTTTAGATATGTGATGGTGAATCGAGGACACTTTTCGTATGTTACATGTTTAAACAAGAATCGTATAACATTGACAAACTCTACATGCTCGCTTGACCCCTTTACGTAGCGCATGAGTCTGCCCTTCACCTTTGCATGACATTACATGGGTTTGGAAGGATCACTCTGGGTACCCTGAGGTGTTAAGGAAACGTGCACCTCAGGTCCGCCTCATGTGAGCCTTAGGGGTGGGGGGATTACTGGATTAGGGTGTTTAGATGTTTTAGACTTTACTCGGTCAATTATTTTATTTTTATTAATATATAATTTTTTATGTTTTTTTATTCCGCCTCAGTGAGGTGAAGGAAAATTGCCTCGAGGATTGTTTCCATACTTTTAAACTTTGGTTGAAACTAGTTGTGAGAATGTGAGGTGCGCTTTTCTTTTATGATACACGGATTTATTCAACTATAAAATGGATATATTTTTTTAAAACATAACTTTTTTATTATTATTTATAGAAAAAATTTATTTATCAATTCTTGTAATACACGAAATTGTAACATACTATTATAATAATAATAATAATAATAATAATAATAATAATAATAATAATAAATAAATAAATAAATAAATAAATAAATAGTTTTATAGTTTTGGTCCAATTTGTTCAACTAAGTCAATTTACAGGGGAGTGAAACGTCTAATCTCTAAAAATAGAAGCTAATTTTTATACTTACTTCAAACTAGAAAACATCATTTCGTTGCACACCGAGTTACAATCACAGTGTCTTCTCTTCATCGACGATCGATTAATAATATCAAAATCATTACCCAAAAAACAAATGCAAACTTGTTGATGAGTTGACTCAATCACCACAAACTTTTCGCTCAATCATCATATACTTGAGGTAACCGATTATCCTTGTTTGTTAGTTACTTAATTAATTACTGTTCATATATGAATTGAATTATTAGGGTTTACTAAAACCTAGTTTGTTGGCCGGATCCTTGTGTTCTAGGATATTTTAGAGGTGGTTGTGGTTGTTGGTGAGATGGTATTGGTATTGGCTATTGGGGATTTACATATCCCTCATAGGGCACCTGATCTACCTGCTAAGTTTAAATCTATGCTTGTTCCTGGAAAGATTCAGCATATTATTTGCACTGGTAATCTCTGTATCAAAGTAAGTTATTGTAATAACTTAATGTTACTGTACAGTATTATGCTGTGATAATCTATGTTAATGTGAGTCTTGTTAGGAATCATCTAAATGTGATTGGTTGTTTGTGTGTATTGAGTTAGTTTACCTTTGTTTTGGCTCTTGTTTTAACAAAAGGGTTAGGGTTTAAGCATTGCTAAACCATTTGCTAAGAACTTTGCTTCTAAACATCCGATATGCATGGCATATACAGAAGATATGAAAATCCAAATGGCGAAAGATAATGAGCACGATATTTGAGTTTCCAACTTGAGTCTCTAGTCATCCAATATGAAAATCCAAACGGCGAAAGATAATGAGCACGACATTTGAGTTTCCAACTTGAGTCTCTAATCATCCAATATCAGCCCAATTCTTTTCTTTTTGCTGTCTTTGTTAGTATGTTTATTTTTATAAACAAAATGCCAAGTGAATATATTTGTAGTATCAGCCGCTTTGTGGAACAATAGGTTGAAACCATGGTTTCAAAAAACATTTGTGGCGTGCGCCTTGAGGCGAGGCTCTAAGAAAACGAGTTTGAGGCGCGCCTCATGGGGTTCAGTTGTGCACCTCAGGTCTGCCTCATGTGCGACTCGGGGGGGGGGGGGGTAGGGTGTTCTGATGTGTTTTTCTGATGGTTTAGACTTTTGGGGTCAAGTATTTTATTTTTTGATGTTTTAGACATTTTTTTTGATGTTTTAGACATTTCTTGGTCAATTATTTTATTTTTATTAATATGTATAATTTTTATATGTTTTTTTTATTCCGCCTCGGTGAGGCGAAGGGAAATAGCCTCGATGATCATTTCCGTACTTTATAACTTTGTTTGAAACTAGTTATGAGGTGCGCTTTTCTTTTATAATCCTTGTTTTCGAATATCTTTTGGGCTCTTAGCATTTATATGTTGGTAATGTGAATTTCTTATCTGTTTTTTATTTTGAATTTGGCACTTTATCTATCATGATCGCCTTTTTTGTTCTGCATGCCTTATCATAATCCTTTTCTTTAATTTGCTTACTGCTACTATTATCGAGTCTAGCTGCCTGTTTTTACCAAATGTTAATATGTTTTATATATTGGCCTGGCTTCTCATTGCATTTTCTCTGGTTTATACTTTATATGTCTCCATGAGCAGGAAGTTCATGATTATCTGAAGAGCCTGTGTCCTAGTTTGCATATAACTCGAGGTGAATATGATGAAGATTCTCGTTATCCGGAGACCAAAATAATTACTATAGGCCAATTTAAGCTTGGATTGTGTCATGGTCATCAGGTTAGTAATGTCACCTTGAACTTGACCATTATCAAATATTGCTTTTAGGATTTAATACCTTGAAAATTTATGTAACATGATGACATCATACTAATTCTACAATCATGCAATCTTTTCCTCTTCAATTAACTTTTCAGTTTGTGAAAATGACTAAATGAAAAACGAAAAAAAGACTATGTGAGGATGATGGACTAAAATTTTGAATATTATTAAAGTCATCTTAGTTTTGTAACCTTAGTTAACACATGCATGCACACTGTGGATGAGCTCAGTTCCGAACCGTACGGAACCGATATCCAACCGACAATACCGATACCGATTTTCGCCAAAACTTGGTACCGAGTTAGTACAAAAAATGAACTGGTATCGGGTTCGGTTCGGTATCAGTATTTTTGGTATTTAATACTGAAATGCTCATCCCTAATGCACACACGTTTAAAACAATGTATTGGACACAAAATTTCGGGTTGGCCAAGTCTATAACATATCGAACAGTACAAACTACCAAAATACCTGTTTTGACCAATCCATGTTTAACTCTTTATGATTAGCTAGATCCACCAACATATGCACCCCTCATTCTTTTTACTCCGGAGTATATTTTGCAAAATACGTGACTTAAACAATACACATGTAGGGATGAATTCATTTTATCTTGGTTTAGACTTTAGAGCGTGTTTATGTTCTGTTTAGGTTATTCCATGGGGGGACTTGGATTCTTTAGCCATGATTCAAAGACAATTAGACGTTGACATTTTGGTTACGGGTCATACACATCAATTCAAGGCTTACAAACATGAGGCGGGTGTGGTCATAAACCCTGGCTCAGCCACTGGTGCATACAGCAGCATTACATATGATGTGAACCCTAGTTTTGTTCTGATGGACATTGATGGCTTACGGGTTGTTGTCTATGTTTATGAACTCATTGACGGAGAAGTAAAAGTGGACAAGATTGATTTCAAGAAAGCACCCACACCCACTGTTTAAGAATGTCATTCACTGATTAGTTATCCCGTTGCTGTTGCTGTTGCTGCTGAGTTTTTTAGGCGTTCGTTTGGTTTCCTTTCCTTTAAGCTTTTTCTTAGCCTTATTTCAGTTTGTGTATGTGATCTATTTCTTCCTTACTCCTTTTGTAAGGAAGTTAAAGGTATAAATGAATGATCATAATCGGATTTGTATTTTCCGTTGTTGATTAAGTTTATAACATTTGGAGGTTTTGTTTGTGTGGATGGTACCAAGTACCGTGACCTGTTGCAGGTTATGCCTATCTACAAGTCGGTTTGCTTATTGAAACTTTTATGTATAATTTTTAAGTTTCGGGTAAACTAAACTACGATGCTTTTGTGACGTTGCTCGAAATTACTCAAAACTTTTTAAGGGTTGTAATGAGCCAGGTTTTACCAATCTGAATCCTATATATGATTATAAAGCCATGTTGTAACTCATGGGGTAGTTGGTACACATTGCCACTCAGGTTTGTAGTTATACCAATTTCTGGTATTATAATGTTGATAATTACTCGTTAGAATGCCAGTTGCTCGAAACATGATCTAAAGCTTCCCTCATAAAGCATTGTGAAATCAAAAACATCAAACTATACTTCTAGCAATTTAATAACTTTAATAATTTCAAGCTCTAACAAATCCAAGATACTATTTTTTTAGGTTGTTTAATATACTAATATCGGGGTGAGTTAACATACAAAGTGTTTTTATCTACGAAATGTATGTAGGTAGAATTTGAAATTACGCAAACACAAATTTAAAATCACGCATGAATAAAAAACTTACCAAAATTGTTTTTGCGTGATTCAAAATGAGGCATGATTCAAAACTGTATTTTTCACGATTCACCGAATTTGTTTTTACAAATGACGCATTAATTAAAAAAATCACCCAAAATTAAAAATACGCATGATTAATAATTTTAACAAATTACGTAACTTATGGTTTAGGATCCTGTACAAAGTACATTTTTCGTGAGAAGTGTGAAAAGAACTAAAAATTGACATGTAGACATCATGTCTTTGGATTTAGGAATGATGTTTTAGGTTGTTTTAACTTGAAAAACACCAAACACAACAATCTAAAACACAATACAATGTATTATAGTCATTAAATTTAAAAAACCAGCTAAAACACACTACTTAACGCTTAAAACACACTGCTAATGTTCTTACTTCTTAGCATGGTGTTTTAAGTTTTAAGCCTAAAATACATTGTTTTCGGTTTTTAATTGTTATGTTTGGTGTTTTTATAGGCAAAACAATCCAAAACATCACGACTAAGTTCAAAAAATGATGTCTAAGTATCAATTTTTAATACTTCTCACACTTCTCACAAAAAAAAACACTTTGTACACGATCTTGACTCTAATAAATTCCACAAGGACCTCTTAAAATTTAAGTTTTACAAGCATAATTCCTTAGAGTACAACACACAATGCATATGTTAACTACTTTTTGAGGGCAAATATGTCTTTTATACAATACTTACACATTTTTCTCCTCAACTTTATTCAACTTTTTTTATTTAAATAACAATTACACTTTTCACCTTTATTTTAACCAACTACCCTCACAATTTTTAAACGTCCATAATTTTTTTATACATTAATATTTTTCCTAATATTAATATATTATTACACCGTATAAACGAATATTTTTTTCTCTTTAATTTGAGTATAGTTTTGCTATAGTTTTTTTTTTTTAAATTTAAAAATGATATGTTATGGTTAAGTAATAACCGAAACGAAACAAACAAAAATGAACCGAAATCCTCTATACTATATTATAATACATTTCTTATTGACCTCTTAAATTTAAGTTTTTACTTAAAGTATGACACCCAATGCACATATTAACTAAAAAAATGTTGTTTTCCGCCGCAACGTGCGGACACCTGACTAGGATGATTATAAAGCCATGTTGTAATTCATGGGGTAGTTGGTACACAGCTTTGTAGTTATAACAATTTCTGGTATTATAATGTTAATAATTACTCGTTAGAATGCCAGTTGCTCGAAACATGATCTCAAGCTTGCCTCATAAAGCATTGTGAAATCAAAAACATCAAACTATATACTTCTAGCAATTTAATAACTTTAATAATTTTAAGAGTGAAGTCTTTTTTGAGTCCTTGTGGTTTGCTCATTTTAACTACTTGAGTCCAAAAACTAAACTTGTCTTGATCTGAGTCCCAATGGTTGCAAATCTTAACCACCTGAGTCCAAAATACTAACCCTGTTAGATTTTCTCAGTTAGATTTTTATAAAATTACCAAAATACCCTCACTATTAAAAACAAATATATACAGACACAAACACTTGCTCAACCCCCCGTCTCTCTCTCCTACCGTCTCTCTCTCTCACTCTACTATGAAGCACCACCATCATATACCACCACAACCACCATACACCACCATCGTCACCACCATCAGAATACACTATTGCTGCCACCACAACAATACATCACTGCCGATACAACAATACATCACTGCAACCACCACAATACACCACTGCCACCATAATATACAGACACACAATACACCTCTCTCTCTCTCTCTCTCTCTCTCTCTCTTGTTGAAACACCAAAACAACCACCATAGTTCAACAGCTCACCTCCCATTCTCTTTATTCGAATTTCTGTAACTCAGGTGCGGATGTGCAATGGCGGTGGTATGAGGTTAGGGTTCAGCTGTGATTTGGGGTTAGGGTTCAGCTGTGATTTAGGGTTAGGGTTCATTTGTGATTTTGTTGGCTTGGGTTGAATCCCTGGTGGTTGCAGGTTGATGGCTTTGGTAGGTGACGACCACAGTGGTGATGTTGAAGTTGGTTGTGTTTAGTGGTGGTGGGATGGTGATAAGATTATAAGAAGCTGGATATTGGTGACGAACAATGCAACGGTGGTGGTTTTGAAAGCTGTTGATGGTGGTTTGAGGGTGGTGATGTTCGGTGGTGGCTGGAGGGGTGAAGGTGGTAGATTAGTGGTTAGGGTGATGGTTTCATCTGGTCATAATGAAGTTTGATGGGGTTGAGGGTTTACTAGAATGGTAGTGGTTCAAGCGGTGTGGTTGTAGGGCAGTTGTGGAGTGGTGGCAGTTGGGAGAGAAGAGGGGGTTGTGTGTGTGCATTTTAAAGAAACATATAGTTACACTTCGATTGTATAGTGATTAAATTAATTAATTAATAAAGAAACAAAAATATAAACAAGGGGCATTTAAGTCATTTCACAAAATTTAACTAAGAAAATCTAACAGAGGTTATCTTTTGAACTCAAGAAGTTAAGATTAGAAACTTTAAGGACTCAGACCGAGACAAGTTTTGATTTTGGACCCAAGTAGTTAAAATAAGCAAACCACAGGGACTCAAATAAGACTTCACTCTAATTTTAAGCTCTAACAAATCCAAGATACTATTTTTTTAGATTGTTTAATATACTAATATCGGTGTGAGTTAACATACAAAGTGTTTTTATCTACGAAACGTACGTAGGTAGAATTCAAAATTACGCAAACACAAATTTAAAATCACGCATGAATAGAAAACTCACCAACATTGTTTTTGCCTGATTCAAAATGAGGCATGATTCAAAATTGTATTTTCACGATTCACCCAAATTGTTTTTTTTTTTTTTTTTTTTTCAAATTACGCATTAATAAAAAAAATACCCAAAATTAAAAATACGCATGATTAATAATAATTTTAACAAATTACGTAACTTAAAAATCAAAATTAAGCAGCCTGTATATCCACTTCGTACACTTTGTACGTTAAGACGTTAAGATTCCTTTATATTTTATCTCTTATCTATACAAGTAAACATGTTCGGGTATACCTAACAACATACCCTTTCCAAGCATATAAACTTTTCGAAATTAATATCATAATCGGTTTTATACCCGAATAGGGTTTCATATGCCTTTTAACATTCATACTTTCTATCTTTTCTTTTATTTTTATTTTTATTTTTTTTTTTTTTTGCGGCAATCTCACCTCACCCTTTCCGATTTTTTTATAGGGCGCAGTAAGGCAAAGAAACTTTAAGTTCTAGTTTTATTGAGCTCCAAAGAACGGCTAGACGTGTCACACCTAGAGCTAAGAAGTAATTAAAAAGATGTCCGTAGTAGAAGGGTTATTTAATGTTTCAAATTATGTTTTTCTTTACAAAAGGGCTAAAAGCCTAAAATGGATTAGGTTGCTCTCACACCACCTATTTTCGTCTTCTAGCCTTTTGTAAGTAGCTCATATATTTTGATTTTGTGCTACCAATTCAACATGTTTAAAATATAATAAATCCAAAACGACTTTCTTTAGATAAATAACAAGTTATTTTTCTTTGAACAACTTCATCTTCTGGTACCGTAAATGAATGTTGTTAAATGTACCCCTTTCATCTTTTACATACTTTGTGGAGTCCTCTATATATTAATTTGAAACACCTTAGGCAACAGTAACTCTTTTGTCCTTTTTCTATTTGTCTTTTTTTTTTTCTTTTGGACAGATTTCGAATCTTATTTACGATGGTGTCATCATTCTTTTTCTTCTTTCAATAGCACACATATTATTAGCTTTTTGTTCTTCCTTGCTTCGAAAATCCAAGATTTACGATGGTGCCATCATTCTTCTTCTTTCAATAGCACACATATTATTAGCTTTTTGTTCTTCCTTGCTTCGAAAATCCGCCCCTGGTCAACGGATAGTCGGAATCGTTGTTTTTTCTTTTGCTTTACATCTTCAAACAAAACCCGTCAAACGGAGGTGGTGGACATGGCGGGAACAGTAAAGGTAGTGGGGGCAGAGGTGGAGTCAGCAAGGGAGGAGGTGGGAGTGGTGGTGGAGGAAGCAAGGGGTGAGGTGGGAGTGGTGATGGAGGAAGCAAGGGGTGATGTGGGAGTGGTGGCGGAGGACACAAGGGAGGGAGTGGTGGCGGTGGGCACAGCCGTGAGCCGTGTATATCCCCGTGCGTAGCATAGGTGCAATCTACTAGTTAAAAGTAATTTCCCTCACATGGGGTTACTTTTAGCCACCCCTAAATATATTTTTTTGTTACGGATAGTTCAATGACTGACAGTGCAGGAAAATCACAATATAGATTCAAAAGACAACCAATTGGCTGACCATGTAAAGGAAGTTATGTATCTTAATAATAACACAAAACAACACACTTTAGGTTTATAACTATACATTTATAACACTGACTGGCTATAACACCCTCCCTCCTTAAACAAAAAGAAAATGATCACAACAAACAAAAACAAACAAACAGACAGACATCAGTTATATTTTAATACCTAACAATGTAGCACAACACAATAACAACCATACCCAAGTTGCTGCAACTGATTCCTGCAATCACCTCCTCCACCCTGTTTGGATCACTTTTTCTAAAACAAAACGCGTATGATATAATTAATTAACCAATCAATTATCTTAAGTAGAAAATTATAGTAATAGCTTTACGTACCATCTCTAGGTGTAATCTGGGATTTGTTAGGTTTAGTCCCTCCTTTGCCATTGGAATGTAAAGGCTTCTGAACACGTGGTGAATGCAACATCGGTTTACCAGTGGAGGATGATAGAGATTGCCGCCTAGTCAAACCATCTTCACCGCCTTCTTCTGCTGCCCTTGCCGCAGCTTGTGCTCTAAGTTTGGCCTTTGCTGACTCAGTGGCCGCCATGTAGCTTGGCAAGGTGGGTGTCTTCGGTGTTACACTCTCATGGTATTCTTGTTTTGCTGGTAATGATTTTCTTCTCCTTGCTTTCTGATTTTCCTTCCCATTTAACTCCACATTTGCAGGTGGTTCCATATCATGTTTACCGTTGGTTTCTAGGGATGGTAGCTCGCTGGGAGGTTGATCAAGTACTTTATCATCTGGAGCTTGAACTTGAGCTGGTGGTTCTTCTGGCTCAGGCTTGGGCTCAGGGTGGGGCTGGGGCTCGGGTTCAGGCTGTTTATCGCTCTCAACATATGAACTGTTTATTGAACCATTGTTTTTCTCTGAAATGTCTGGAGTAGGTGAGACTGAGACTTTATTCAAACCAGGCGAAGTTTTTTCAGGGTCTATTTCTGATTTCTCAGGAGGTTTAGAGGTGGATACAGATATTTTTCTTAAGTTGCGTTTGACTTTTTCAAGTTCAGTAATAGATTGGTCTTGACCTTGACCAGAGTCTGCTTGGTGGTTGACTTTCCTCACCGTGCGCCTAGATTTTTCGTTTTCTACGGAATTCGAGAGACTGTTATTATCATTATTTGGTGCAGGAATTCTGCGAACACTTCTTTTTGGTCTCCCGGTTCCGCTTTCAGTTTCTTCAGTTTGTAATTTAGGCTGTTTTCTTTTAGGTTTTGCATCAGGTAGTTGTTTTGGTTGGGGTAGTGGCTCCCAGAAGTTTGAAGATGACCATCGTGTGAGCCAGCTTCTCACTGAATTTGGTTCGACTGGTTCGTACTGGATGGTTAATGGTGTGGTAGTGTGAGATGAAGCAACAAGCTAGAAATAAGAAACAAATCATCAGTCAACTTCCAGAAATGTTACATTATATTTAAATAAATATGTGTGCATACCTTAGTGGCAAATACATTTGTCGATAGCTTCTCTATTCGGATGGACGTTCCAAGCAAGTCTGCTGGTTTCTTAACCTAATCAAACAAGCATAAGAAAAAAGTCCAAGTTTCATTAATGCAAAAGTCAGCACAGCTGATAAAGACAAAAACACACGTGGTAGATATTTGTCGACAGCAGATGAAAAATGATGAGGAAAAAGATATTACCACAGATCCTCTGGGAGTGTGTTTTATAAGTTGACCATTGGAAAGTCTGACCCTTCGGCCACGAGCTAAAGCCTGGAACTCAATAATTGCACGCATGCAGCTCAAAGTAGCAATAGCCTGTCTCCTAACTAAGTGGCCACGAACTAGAGCTTGAAGCCTTATGATGCCCTTGAGGGCCCAAAATGCTCTCCGGGCCTTCACAAGTAATGCCAAAACACAATTATAAATTTATAATACACAGGTTCATATCGCATAGCTATAAAAAAATTATGGAATGTAAGAAATAAAAGAAGAGACAGTGGATGCCAATTTCAACATGTCAAACATGCAACGCATGACACAATATCTTCATTATGCAAAAATGTTTCACTAGAATCTCATTGACGGTTGAAATGTAATCATTTTTTTATCACAGAAAATTTTAAAAATAAACGAATAAGAGAAATGGACATAAAGTAGAAGTGTAGAACAATGTTCCTTGATACCAAAGAAGAATATTGGATGGTCAATCCGATCAAACAATCAGGAACTAATATGAACTACAGACATTTTATGAAATGCATTCAGTTCCAGTAGGCAGTAAATAGATCTTTATGTTTAATATTAAGAAACTGTGTTCATATCTACACCAAAAATAACACTATAGATAATTGAATAACAATTAACAAAGGGAAACATGAATATGATAAGATAAAGAGATATCACCAACCACATCTTTAATAAGAATAATAACTAGACAAAAGTAACTTTAACTTGTGCCATATTGTAAAAGATTCGAGCCCCTGACCTATCCTTGTTAGGACTTGGGATAAGTTTTGCCTGACATTGAGATTACATGTCTGCACTAAAATCGTTGTCTTACAATAATGAAAACAAGAATTACAGCTAAAAATCACCTAAAATATCTAAATCATGTTTCCTTAAATAACTCTAAAACCTAAACAAATAAATAAGGTGGGAAGCATGTCTTTTTATAGTGTTCCGAAACTCCAGCGGCAAAGAAAGTAAAATAGAATTGCCATTGTACATCACTCAGGGTATTATGAACTGCCATTTGCCAATCAAATAGAGTTATAAGAAAATAACACTAAGTTAACAAATTAAATTTTAAACATTCAGCATATCCTGTTAAAACTTGAAAAAACGAAATTAATCAAGCTCAATTATATTACCAAGTAACCCCTGAAAGCAGCCTGCACTTTTCTGGCAGCCTGCTCTAGCCTGACTAACTCTTCACCAGTAACCGCAGTTAACTCCATGGGATTTTGCACATCTTCAGCTGTATCCTGCAACAAGCTGGCACTGGAGCTCTTTTCCAGTTCTGCACGCTCTCCACTTGAAACAATGACAGGGCGCACCGGGCTAGAGATAACCATTGAATCAGCATCATAATCCTTTGATGCTGCCTTACCAGTTATTGATGTCTTGAATTCCGAGGTAACGTCCTTTAAAAAATAACATAACATTAGGATGAAATGAAACCACTACTTACTTCGTCAGTCACAAAAATAAAAAAATAAAAATTGTTCGTATACTTCTGCGATAAGTAGTTTTTTTTTTCCTTACTTTTGAGATATTAGATTTTGATGACTTCTTCCCGAAAAACACCGTCTTGATCCATTTTCCAGGAGACTTCCCCATTATCAACTATCGGCCGCTGCTAGAAACGACACACCTTTAAATCCTCTGCATGATCCCAAAATTGAACTTTCAACTAAACTACAGGGAACGAAACTAAACGCAAAAATATAATAAATCAATAAACGAAGATAATATCATTCCTACATACACTAACCTTGTTTACTTAAATCAACACAAAGTGTCATTGTTCTAAATTTCTAATTTAATTCCATTTTGCATCTATATATTTATTAAAGTTTAAATTAAAGTGGTTATGCCGCCGACAAAGGAAAGCGGAATCTACACATTTACAGCTACAATTGGATCTATTAAGAACAGATAAAAAAAACAATGAAAACAAAAACATGCCTAATATAATAAATTTTGATTCAGTAGTAGGTAGAATACATATAACAAGTTAACAAAATCACACGAATAATATCTAAAAAGCAGTTGCAAAATGCAAATACAACACACAACATAATAGTCATCGATTAACGAGAAATGTATGGAAATGAAGGTGAGATCTGTATTAAATGTATGACTGTATAATTATAATTAAAAAAAAAAAGAGGTGTGGTATAAGGTAGGGATTGAGAGAAAGGTGGTTGAGATCTGGAAATGTACCTGAAAAGGAAATGGCTGTGAAAAACCCTAATAAGTTGAACTGAAATGGAAGGAGAGAGTGAGTGAGACGACAGAGAAGAAGTTGGAAAACACAGTGAAGATAGAGATGGTGATGGTGCTACCTTCAATTGGATGTCATGCGGTTGAGGAACATGGACCCCTTTCTACTTTCTCTTACTATATCTATATGTATATTGTATGTGTATCTATCTGTCTGTCTGTATTCAGCTTCACTCTCACTCTCACAGTCACAGTCTTTTGCTAAAGGTTACTGGAACAACAAAGGGGATCGTTTTTTTTTTTTCTTTTTTTGTTTTACTGCGAATAAAATAATTTTAAATTAAATACATGTTTAAGGTTTAATAATTTTATAGTTACATAAGTTTTTTTTTTTTTTAATATGACATATTAACACATGTGGTTGTGATTATATCAGCACTAATGCACATATTTACACATGTGAAGGAAAAGCTATAAAGTTAAAGTGATATTTTTGTAATAGTATTGTTGACGTGTTTTTTAGATTTCTTTTTAGATGTATACGATCTCCTTATATAGTGAACACATGTGTAGCTTTCTAAACTATTGAATGATCATGTGTAGTTCACAACATTGTTAAAAGTAAATAAAATCTTACCTTATATCTAGCCTTTATATGTGTAGTTTTCATGTCCAAACGTATAGATCTGAATGCAACAATTCTCTCATTTATAAAGCGGGTCCAAAATGACGATTCTATCACTACAGATTAATTGCCTTCTTCAAAACCCCAAACCTCCAAAAAGCGTTGGTGACGATTTAGTTTTCTATATGATAGCGCTAGTGAAGAAATTGAAGAGAGGATAAGAGATTAAATAGAGTTTGAGAAGATAATGGAAAGATAAAAAATAAAAATAAAAAGATGAGAAGATACCAGAATATTCAGCCCATGTAACTCATGACATTTACCACATTAAATCACAACTAATGAAACTTTTTTACTATCCGTCCATGTAAATGTTTGGTCATACGTTAATCCAAATTAATGACCAACGAATTTGACAAATGACTGGTTATAGTTTCTTTTACATATGTTTCCAACCTCCCTATCTATGACCAAAAAAGTTGGTTATCATTTATCAATGAGGTTACACTTTGAAAATTACTAACCATCGATCGGTAAATAAAACACTCATGTTAATATATCCGAATACAGTTTGGTAATAATAAGTAAAGTTGTATAATTGCTTAATGATGATTAATATTTAAGCAAGTAATATTATTATTTTCAACAAACATGATGATTAGTTGATTACAAACTTAATTTATGTTTATATAAGTCATGATATTTTCTAAGGGGTACTTGATTGCATTTACTAACCAAAATAGCAAGTGTGTAAGTGTTGTCAAATTATGATTGGATAGTGGCTTGAACTAGATATGTTCTTATATAGATTAGTTTTAAAGACCATAGCTTTGTGTATATTGACTCATATATGATATTTTATTTATCATTTAATTTTACCTTTAGTCTAATAAATTTTCTTCGCCATTTTTTCAAAGAGCAATGTACGCACAATTATGTTGTTTTCAACATTTTGATGTAAATTTTATTGATAGCATTATTGTATCCAAATTAAAGTATTTTTTATGTCGTAAACACGACTTTTGCACATGATTCCTTACAAAATGTTTGTAATTATTTCTAGGATTTTTTGTTTCGTTAGTAGTCAATTTCCGCATTTTTTGGTATTTTATACTGCTAGTACTGAACTGATACATATCGACGTAAAACATGTTTCAATATATATTTTTGACATAGTTAACATGGGGTATCTTATGTTGCAAATGCATTTATTCATAGTTAACTAGTTATTAACATGATGTATTGAAATGATTTAATAAAATGATTCACACACGAATATATATTCATAAAAGATTGTATAGATATATTTACTTCAAAGGATATAGTATGAGTGGTGGGTACATGATTATTTAAAGAATGAAACAAAGACAGCTAGAGGTTGGTTAGTGTGTCACATCATTGCCCATTCATTCTTCTTAATAAGACGTTATATACCTTTCCCTATCAAATAAAATAAGCACATCCATATTTCATATTTGTACGTAAAGAATATAATTTACAAAAACTAAAATTAACTAAAAAATGTAAGAAATAACTAACATATATGAGAGAGACCGACCCTGTATATGAAGTTATGAACAACCCAAGTTTTCATCAAACCAAGTTCATTTAGAAATAGAATAATTGTCATTACTTATAAGGTAACAGACGCTTATGACTTTCAAACCAACATAGTTCCCACAACACTCGTTATTACAGCGGTTCTCAGATCACGAATAGTACAGACCACAAGTGGCGGAGACATGAACCAAGCAACGTCATATTATCCTAGTCAGCAGTCCAGCTCTGCTCAACAACTTCTCTCACTTTTCTGTTATACTCGCGCTTATTCTCACTAAATAACCGCGCTGCTTCTGAGTTCGCAGGTGAGTTTGGGTTTGGATCGCAGAGCAATGACTGAAACCAAATCAGCACTATACTTTCTTAGAACAAGAAAAAACAATACAGTTATACAAACAGGGCTGATGTCAGTGGATTTCATAATAAAGGGTTAAATATATAATTAAAGTCAAACACTGCTGACCAAGTTTTAATTATTTCAAGAAAATATAAACATGCAAGAACCTGAATTGAGGTCAGAATAGCAGCAACATCATAAATCGGACTCCATTGATTTTGAAGGATGTCCAAGCAGATGCTTCCATCTGCATAAACTGGTACACGGCAAAAAGAGCATGGAAATAAGGTTCATGAAAATTAATGTACTCTAACCTTACCAGAGACAAACACAAGCCTCCGAGCTGTCACTCCATCCCGATGAAAAGATAACAGAACAATTCAATTAAGTTGATGATGACCACTTACTGTTTGGATGAAACATTCGAGAAATGAAACGCACTGTTGGTGGTTTGTTTGGATAGTCTTCTGAAAACTGAAGGGTTAGCTTGAACGTACCTGAGATTGGAAGGCATTTATTGTCAAGACATACAATGATGCAACATGTTGACAAGATTAAATTATATTATAAAGAATTCTTAAAAAAAAAAAAACAAATATTCGGCTGAATAACAAAAGAACGCCTACGATACTCTAGAAAACATCTCACAAGTAATCAAAATCACTGTTCAGACTAAGAGTAAGTCCATCACATTCGAACTATAGAAAACATCTCACAAGTAATCAAAAGCACCGTTCAGACTTAGAGTAAGTTGATCACATTCGAACTCTAGAAAACATCTTACAAGTAATCAAAAGCGCTGTTCAGACTTTAGAGTAAGAGGGTGTTTGGGGTTGAGTTTTGAAATGGATTTTTAGATTATTGCGTTTTGAAAACGCAAATAATCAGTTTTTAGTGTTTGGGAAAGGCTTATAAAAATATATTATTTGCGTTTAATAGGTTACCATAACGCAATAATCTAAAAGCAGCTCCACCCCTAACTGCAACAAAACGCATAATCTGTTTTCAAAAAGCAATCCCAAACACACTTGATGCAGTTTCGAAAGCGCATCAAATGGCTCAAGAACAATTGATTAATCAAAGACCATAAATCGAACCAAAGGTTCCAAGAACAATGTTCTTATTTTATAAATCAACCAAAAACTAACTAAACAATAAACCCTAAACCTTAATTTATACTAAAACCTAACAACCTTAGAGATATATACTAATAAATAAAAAATAAACATAAGTAAACTTTTAAAATTCGAATATGGAGATAATACTGCATCATTCTCCCCGTCTTCGAAAAAAACTCGTCCTTGAGTTTTACTTTCGGACCAAAGCCACCTGGATCAAAGGGAACATCAACCCGATTCCCGGTTATCATTATCTTCACAAACCGCATAAACAATTCAAACTCATGGGTTGTCTTGTCCCGCCTAAGTGACTTAGCTCCAACTAGATAGCTAGATAGATGGAAACCATTTTTAATAAACTGATAGTTAAGTTCCACAACATTTTCTCCATTTTGATCTACATGGGGGGGATCATATAACAACCGAGTTTTGCCATCCTCAACATATTTGCCGTTTACAAAGCTATAAAACAATTCGTTGTTCCACCTTTTTGCACATGTACCGTAATGTAAATCGGTATTTTGACCACGAATTCGTGTTGCAGTTAGCCCAACAAAAGAAGTGTCTTGGGTTTTCGCTACTGAAGCAATATACATAAACTGCGGCCCACTTTCTTGTCTATGGCCCATTTTTGCACAAGTATTCCAACCATGAATGGGATTATCACCATTTGAATTAAAATTCTCCACATTATTTGGCATCTTCTCATTCGTAAATTTGTCAACCACTCCAAAGTTATCATAAATAACTTTCTTATCAACCGAGATTTTTTTATAAATAATTTTAAAATCACTTCCAATACTAAATCCCGAATTCGTAGGATGAGATACCTTCTGGAATTCAAAATTCCAACTTTCATCAATTGACTGCCGAAATACTGGGACTTCCCAATCCGGCGCACCACCACCCATAGCCACCATGTTATGTGATTCATCACAACCAACACTATTTTTAATATAACTAATATTTATCTCATCAGTAACAAACTTACCTGATTCATCTATGGTCACTTGAACCGAACCATCAGCCTTAAGACTTTTGACAGCCAATTCATCACCTAGTAACTTTCGAGCACCACCGGTAACCCAAGAATACCAATCCTCATCCCTGTATTCATCAAAACAAGGAGGTGACGGATAGATAACGCGACAATTCCCTGGATACTCCTCCTTCCCATAGTTCTCATCCCGGATGAAAGCCTCTGAGTCGGTTTCCAGAAACTTGTAACCATCGTAGAATTCAGGATGCTCCTCTTTCCCAACGATCTCATCCCAGATGACATTTTTTGAGTCAGTTTCCTGGATCTTACGATCTTGCGAATCGAACATGATTTTATCGTTGCCTCGGTCGGCGATTCGACGAGAAAAAACATAGTTCGTTTCACGCAGAGCCATTTGAAAACCAAAGCTCTGATACCAACTGATGCAGTTTCGAAAGCGCATCAAATGGCTCAAGAACACTTGATTAATCAAAGACCATAAATCGAACCAAAGGTTCCAAGAACAATATTCTTATTTTATAAATCAACCAAAAACTAACTAAACAATAAACCCTAAACCTTAATTTATACTAAAACCTAACAACCTTAGAGATAAATACTAATAAATAAAAAATAAACATAAGTAAACTTTTAAAATTCGAATATGGAGATAATACTGCATCAACACTCTAAGTTGATCACATTCGAACTCTAGAAAACATCTTACGAGTAATCAAAAGCACTGTTCAGACTAAGAGTAAGTCGATCACATTCGAACTCTAGAGAACATCACACAAGTGATCAAAAGCACTGTTCAGACTAAAAGAGTAAGAGTACGTCAATCACATTCAGAACAGAAATGCATATTCAAGAATAACCAGTTAGTATATATGGACACGGCAACTGCTTTAACTTCACAAATGAATTATACTACTAAGTTATGAAACTTTTTTACTTGAAGCCTACAAGTTAACTGCTTCATAAGAGGGTGGTCATAAATAATTAATCTCTTCCAATCACACCCACCCTATGCCTCCCCTGTTTCTATGAGGAAACTATTAGGCTATGCGGTGTGGTAATGCCCTTTCTTTCCATCCCCATCCTCCACATCAGTGCCACGCCATAATCCTCTTCCATCCCTATCCTCCGTCACTAGCCTAGGGTATGATGTTCCTCTTCCCTTTTTTTATTTTTTAATATTAAAAAGAGAGGGGGAGGGGGGCGGCGATGTTCACAGCCCTCCACTGCCCAGGTGGCAGCTCCACCGGCCTCTCCACGCCCCCATACCCATGAGCCTTAAAAAAGAACTTTCCGGTCTGTGTATTTCATAAAAAAAATAAGAATAAAATAAACATGCAGTCACTTCACTTGTTTTCTCCATTCCCCTGTTCATACTATGTTACCAAGCTCTAATCCTCCGTTCTATTTCTTTCTACAACAAATATAAACACTTATGCATGCATATAAGTACTTAAGAACTAAAACAATGCAAAATTGCAAAGCATCTCACTCACCTCCATCCCAAGGAGTGTCATCTGGCCTGCAATGCAAACATACTAATCAGTAAAGGTTCATCTTTAGCTACCTTGGTTTAATAAAAACGCACTTGAGGCAGGTGTTTCATGTAATGCGGGCCAAAGACCTGGTCAAAACTAGGGTCTATAGGAGGTTGATACGTAAAACTGATCAATAGACTAAGCATATTATTAATGATTAACTTAATGAATAGGCTGATATAGTGATATGTAATAAAGATAGTCTAAGCAGTTAATATCACCGATATATCCGCTATTTCGGTCCGATATATCGGTTATCGGTCATCAACCGATATATTTATACCGATATTTTGACCGATATTTTCTACCGATATTATCGGTGATATTGACCGATATTTGACCGATATCTTACCGATATTTGACCGATATATCACCGATATTCCCGGTATCGGTATCTTTCTTATTAGTTCTTCTATTTGTCTTGCTTATTATTGATGTTGTTAGTGTTTTAAGTATTAATTGTTAATTGTCAGTGTTAAATATTAGTGTTTAAAGTCTTAATAAGTTCCTACTTGCTACAATTATTATTGTTTTGCATGTTGCAAGAGTTCAATTTGTTAATTGTAGGAGATTATATTTAATTGTTAGTGTTAAACCTCTATATATATATGGATTTTGCATGATATAAAATTACCGATATCCCACCGATATCTCACCGCGAAAACCGATATATCAAATATCGGTCCTCGACCGATAACCGATATTTTCCGACATTAACTGCTTAGAAGATAGTATAGATTCAACTTTTGGTTATATAAAATTAAAGTCTCGCCCCGCGCCTCTGCTTCAAGGCGCTCTTAAAACCAAGTAAGCTACTAAATCACTATCAACAAACAGTAAAACACACTTTCACATACCCAAATATGACAGCATTCCATAGCATGATATTATTATCATAAGGGGCACCACTGATTCCAGCAGGAGGATCTTGCTGCAACCTCTTAAAATCCCTCATCAGCCTCTTTCGTGAAGGCGTTGACATCTTCGTCAACTGTAACCCACAATTCAACAAAACAATAAAACCAATTCACTAAACAAATTCCAATAACCTAAAACAACAGATTACTATATCCAAGTGAAACAATCAAACTATCTGTTTTCAAACCCTAGATCTATGAAATGAGATTTTAAACAATTGAAGATGGTGGTAAACGTGTTATGTAACCCTAGGGTTGGGTTGGGTTGGGTTGGGTTAATATTAATAAACGTAAGTAAATAGAAGACAATTTAATTACCGGAAGATGACGTGGAAGCCTCCGTGCGTCGCCCCAAAACTCAAGTCTGGATTACAGTAGGGAGGAAAAAGGGATGAAGTTTCAACAACGCGTTATATGTAAGCTGGTAGGGGTGGCTTTTTCTTTGTTTTGTCTCTATCAATGTTCATGATTGTATTGTGTAAAATATCTCAAAGTATTTAATAAGGGTGATGTTATTTGCACACGATGTTTTTTTAGGTTTTTACACAACTCTACTGTTCGTAGAGGCCTCTACGAGCAGTAGAGGTGTCAGAGTACTGAACCCATAAAACTCTACTACTGGTAGAGACCTCTACGAGTGGTAGAGCTTTGTTGCCCTAAAAACCTAACCCTACTACGACTCGTAGAGGCCTCTACGAGCTGTAGAGATGGGGGCCCACAGAACATTCAATGTTCAGAGTCCATGCAGACGTGTCAGTCAGCTCTGCGACTCGTAGAGACCTCTACGAGCCGCAGAGGCATGGCAGTTGATGTAATTAAACCCTATACGACCAGTAGAGGCCTCTACTGGTGGTAGATGGTGGAACAGATACGAGCGTAGAGCACTCTACCACTCGCAGAGAAACAATGTTGGGAGCTCGTAGATGAACTCTATGACTCGTGGAGGTTTTCTCTACTAGTCGTAGAATAACACACATTTTTATTTTATTTTTTTTATTTTTTTAAATAATAGTATAATTTATAATAATAATAAAAATAATTATTTTTTTAATATTTGTTTCTCTACCACCAGTAGAGACCTCTACTAGTCGTAGAGGATGCTTCTACAAGTCATAAAGCTCCTCTACAAGCTAGTTTTAATTGAATTTATATTAACTCTACGGCTCGTAGAGACCACTACTAGCCGTAGAGAACACTAAAAAAATTATTTTTGTAATATTTGTTCAGTTTTTTTATGTTCATGCCATCCAAAACGAAAGGAAACGAATTCAAGTGAAACTCTACTGCTCGTAGAGGCCTCTACAAGCAGTAGAGGTGTCATTAAATGATTGTCAATGATTGGCAAGTGTGGACCATATTTGACAGAGTTCTCTACGAGCAGTAGGGACCTCTACGAGCAGTAGAGTTCCCTCTACGGCTCGTAGAGGCCTCTACGAGCTGTAGACAGGTGCAAATAAGTTTTAAACAGGTGCAAATAAGAGTCGCCATTTAATAAAGGGTTACACACCCCCACTATGACACCCGTATGGGTCTCTATGGATAATAGAGGGGTGTTAGCAAATAATGCTCACTGTATACATAACCCTATATGACTCATAGAAATAGAAGGGTGTTGTCTGAGTAAACCTGGGTACTATATGACCCACAGAGCCCTTTATGGGCCGTATAAAGGTACGAGGTACGATGTATTCAAAGAACAGACTAAACATTCAATTTGTCAATCTGAAAAGGCAGGTCTCTACGAACCATAGAGCCTCATACAGGGCGTAGAGATATGGTAGTTGGGTGCATTTAAAGCCCTATATGACCCATAGAGACCCATACGAGTCCTAGAGGGGTACTTATAACTTACATGCATCACCATTTCTCAGTCGACGAACTCAAAACTAAAAAAAATCCTCTTCGGCGAAAATACCATTCGACCAACCAATTCATATCACAATGTCTTCGGGTGAATAGGGGTTATGGTTTGACGTATCTTGTGTCTCAAAAAGCGATTTTGGAGCCGATGGTGAGCCGGATGTTATATATAGGAAGGCGGCGTTGCCCGATTTAAACGATGAGTACGTAGAAGAACCGGAGTCATTTTACGTGCCTCCAAGCGCTCCACAGTACGCACACGAGGAGGGTGACGGCAGGGAGGAACCAAACCCGGATGTTTCGTTTGAAACAACTCAAGTGTGTTTATGTATTTACGCCTGTTTATAATTTATACCCGTGTATATTTAGCCTCATGCGTATTTAGACTCGTAAATAGTTTCTGTTAAATGTGTTTTAGCGTTTTTAGATTTAGGCTCGTATATATGATGCCCCATATTTAGACTCGTATATTATGTATGCATGTATGTATGTTTGTACACGCATATCGAGACAACAACGGTAACAAAGTAAAAACCTTATATGTTATTCATAGGCACCTCTAGGACCCGTATGGGGCTCCATGGGCCGTAAGGGTACATATTGAGAACCTATACGGGTCGTATGGATCTATACATCCAGTATACACAACCACAAAACTTCATTCCAACCCAAACCAAGCTAAAATTATTCATAGGCACCTCTAGGACCCGTATGGGGCTGTATGGGCCGTAAGGGTCATGTGCCAATCATTGCCAATGATTGACAATGATTTGGACATTCTATATGGGTCATATAGGCCCCTATGGTATCTAGAGGTGCCTCTATGAGTACTGGAGGCATGTGCAAATAAGTTTTTTTCTAGGGGCAAATAAGAGGAGCCTTAATAAAAAGGAAAAAAATATACAATTTTGTTCTTTATTTTTACATCAATTTTCAATACTAAGGCGTGTTAATAATTTTTGTTTAAAAACAAAATACGATGTGAGGTGAGGAAGATATACGTGGAATTTAGACAATTGAAAAAATAACCATAGAATTCAAATATCGCAACCGCATTTCACATTCTCACTTCAATCTCAACGTCGTAGCCACACTCCTCAGTCTGTCCATCACTGTCTTTGTCGGGTGTCCCCTCAACCGCATATGTATCTTTATCTAAGTGTCCCCTTCACAAGCAATCATTTAATCTTTGATTAACGTTGTTTTTTAGAAGTAAAGTTCATCTTCCTAACCAGCAGTAATAATCATTACATGCTTTAATTTAAGTATATTTGGATTCGTGTCTTGTCATGTTAGCCTGTTATAACTAAGTTCGTGTTTGTGTTTGGAAAAAATGAGATGATAAATTATTGTGTCGTGTCGTGTTCGTGTCTAGACCCTCAAGTTATCGTGTCTTAGTGTATCGTGTCTGACACGATATGCAGACCCTAACTTAGGACACTAAAATTACAAGCACATTATCTAAATAAAAATAACAAATTATCTTTACAATATTACTTGATAGTACTTGAAGAAACAATAAGTATCTCGGAGATTATCACTAATCACTGAGTGGTGTATACTTATGTAACTACAAATACGTTCCTTTACCCAAACCTTTGGTCCAACCCGAGAGTGTAAATATAAGTGAGTGTGTGTGTGTGTGTAAAAGTAAGAACACGAGGATGTAAGTGGTTCGGTCGAGTAAGACCTACGTCCACTGTGAAGAGCCGGTGTGATATTATTACTTTGGGGAGTACAAAGTATTACAAGTAAACTCACCTCTATGCTACAAATGAGTATTTTCTTTTATCCTTTGCTAAGGAGTTGATGTCTTCTATTTATAGTGAAGATCGTTGGCTTGGTAGGACGCCCACGAGAAGCCTTGTATTCCTTGGGCCTAGCCTCGGCCCAATTGCTTTTGGCCCCTGGAAAGGGCGGGAAAGAGGATGGCACTGTAGCTGACGTCACCGGTAGTTGAGGACAACTCCCAGGCGGACACGTGGCAGCTTCTGACTGGCCGCAGGCGGTATGTCGTTCTAACCCAGCATGGTTGACTTACCTGCTGGTGTCTGACGTGACCCCTAACAGCAGGTAAGCATGCCTGGTCAGCACAGTAGAGGCAGCATGGTGGAAGCATGGAACCAGTCACGTCACTGTTGAACGTCAGTGGTTGTTGGGCTACCGTGGACACGTGTCGCCCTTCGCTTGGTGGTGTCTGTGATCTTCTGCAGACGGATCTCCCTGATCCTTGATCTTCCGTACCTCGTACCTGGGATGTTACGGAGTGGAATATTCCGCGCGTTGGCAGACGCGCGTCTGCTTCCCCAAGTGAAATATATGAGGCTACTTTGTGGCTCATCCATTCTCCGCAAAGTACATCCCGCGCGGATGTTTCCGCGGATCTTCATGTAGCGGGATAGGGATGCCGCTAGGGCTGTAAACGAACCAAACGAACACGAACAAGGCTTTGTTCGTGTTTGTTTGTTAAGGTTTCTTGGACAAACGAACCGTTCACGAACACACTAACGAACATAATTCTATGTTTGTGTTTGTTTATTAAGAAATTCAGTTGTTTGCGAACTGTTCGTGAACACGGGTCTTGAACAAAAACAAACAAAAACAAACATTTAATATGCAACTAACTAAAAAAACATTGTTAATATTAACTGTTAGACAAAGTACATCTACTAAACAATGTCGATAAGTCAAATTGTACTAACTTATGCATAATTATCTAAAATTACTTAGGCATAGGCATGAATACATGATATTTCTAATTCAAAAGTTCATAATTATCATAAGTTTTAACTAGTGATCGAACATAAACAAACATACACGAACGGATATAAATAAACGAACGTAAACAAACACATTGCCGAACGTTCACGAACGCAATCGAACGAACGAGACATTTGTTCGTGTTTGTTTGTTTAGTTAATCAAACGAAATTTTTTGTTCGTGATCGTTCATTTATTAAACAAACGGAACCAAACGAACTTCCCGCCAAACAATTTACAAACTGTTCACCGAACGTTTAGTTTGTTTACAGCCCTAGATGCCGCATCCGCGTGGATTAGCCTCCCTATCCCTTCATTACTGTTGGTGTAAGACACATGTTTATTGTTTATTTAACAAGAGTATTGTGCGGGTTTTTTAAAGACATTTTTTCATTAATAAGTATCTAACATTAAATTATATATATATTTAAATTGCAACTTCTGATGTGAGAGCGAAACACTGTTTCGCTAAATACAAGCCGTTAAAGCTAGGTTTCGTCATTGCATACCTCAGCCGACGTCACGTACAAGTCGCAATGCATAAACCGCCACCTGTCAGCGTCGCCGTCATACTTATCCTTTCCCTTTCTCTTTCTACCATAGTTTTGCAAGACTCTTTGGATTGCTGTTCAGCTCACATCATGACCAGCCGGAGGCCCGACACCCTAGATCTGTCATTGCATGTGACCGGAACTGTCGATTCAACGTCGGTGCTACAGTGCACCGGCGGAATTACTGTTACGTCCTTTTCCATTGAAGCAAAATTACATTATTGCCCTACACATGAATCGTAAATTTAAAGACAGAAAACATTCTTCGGCGACGCCATCGGAACAACAATGTCAACTCCGTCACCACTGCCGTAGTAACCACTGACGTCCAATCTTCATCGGCGTAGCCTTCAGTGGTAAATTGGTTTCCTACAAGGTGTTTCAGGTCTGAGACGACATAAGCCACGGTAGGACGGAAGTGGCGGCGGCGGTAACATCAACTGATGCAAGTGGGTTTTCGCGTAGGCTACTGGGTTTTCTAAAGAAAGAATCTAAAGCTAGGTTTTTATAGATAGAGAGTGATAGTGGTAGCAGAGGAAGGAAATGGTGAGGATGGCTGCGGTCGTTATCGAAGATGGTTGTGGTGGTTGTTACAGGGGCTGTTGGCAAAGAAGAAGAGATATTGTGCAAGACAAAGTTATTTTCTAAATATTTATGGGGAACAACGAAAGTATGATGAGGTAAGTGTGTTCAGTAGTGGTTTTGTTATAAAACCATCAGTTGTCATCAAATGGTTGTATAACCTGGGAATCACACTCTAATCTTGCAAAACTCTTTTATGTTATATAACCAATCGTGTGTTGGTTATCGCTTTTTTTACATGATTGCGTGAAAATCGTTCTAGCTCCGTTGGTTGAGTGCCGACCTTTTAACCACGTGGTCGTTGGTTCGAATCTTATAGACGACGTGTTTTACGTGGGGCTATGTTGTATATGTCATATATCAAAGTCATGTTAATGACATCATCATAACGCATGTATTTTAGTATTATCATTGTAATTCGTGTAATGAAACTAGGTCATCGCCGCACCGCGCGACACCAGTTGCTTAGGAAAAACTACTTTTGCATATGGAATTTTATCTATGTGTCGGTATAAATACGACACCGGTTACTTGGGAAAAACTACTTTTGCGTGTAGAATTTTATCTATATGTCGGTATAAATACGACTTGGTCTACGCTTCGACGTAAACTTTTTTTCCTTTTGAAATCTCTTGAGTTTGCCCCTTTTCTATAAATACGAGTGATGTAAAATACAATACGTTTTTTTGCTTATATTATCTGGGCTTCCAGTGGGTCCACGTTAGTTAAAAACATTGTGTTTACACTTTTTTAGTGATTTTCATTTGCGCATTGTGTTATGCGAATTAAGTGTAGCGCATTGTGTTTTACGCTTCGCGTATTAATGCACTATTCTACCCGCCGCGCGCCGTCGCAACGCGCGGCGGGTAAATTACTAGTTTACCAAAATCGGGTAAGTTGACAGTCCCACGGGCTGGTTCAAAGCAAATTTTTTGTTCGGCTTTCTGCTCACAGCTTGGGCCACCTAGTTACACCATATATGGCTTTAGCCCAATTCTGTATTTTCTCATCACAGCTTGGGCCACTCAGTTGCACAAAAAATGGATGCAAATTTTGTGGTTTTAATGTTATATGATATGATAAAACATGATATAGAATGTTTAGGATATGAGATTACATAACGTCACATCATATTATACCATATTATTATATGTATACGGGTCAAGTTATTATACACAATGTAACAAAAAATGAGAAGGGTGAGAAGGTTACGAAAAACACAATGGATCACGAAATATAACACAATGAGTCACAAAAAATAACACAATGTCAATAAATACAACACAAGCCGAGAAAAAAAGACACAATAAATCGCAGAAATGACACAATGATGAAAATAAAGAAAAGACACAATGATATAACACAAATTCTAAAAACTACAAGCTAAACATCCAAAAAATCAAAAACCTAAAAACTAAGATAGTATGGTTCGATCCGTGACCAAGTTTGACATTCCTCTTCCCGGGTCCTGGAACTACACCGTTCTTGACCACCGCTCAACAAAATAAAACAAGCTTTCCGCTTCTATCATTTTCTTCTTCTCTTGCTAGACACGACAAGGGAAGAAGATTCAAAGCCTCCTGGTTTGACGAATCTTCTTTCATTCAATCTACCCACAAATCCGATCGGATTTCTTCTACTAAAAAAAATCAACCTATCAATATCACTCAAATTTTATCCATGGATGGAAGGACCGGGTCTTGATCTTCCTTGAATCTAGATTGAAAGTTGCAATAAAGTTCATCATCACTACACCAAAACGAACTAATCATCGGTCACTGTTGTCTTCCCAAACGATACCCCATGTTATACGACTGATCTGAAGCACTTCATAACAACTGTTGACACCCGTTGACAACCCTCATTGTCACTAATTTGCCATTCTCAACCGTTGTGAATCGATTATTCATTTTCTGAAAAACCGCCGCTAATGCTGCTAGTACCCAATCACCATCACCATGCCAACACTAAATCCCTTTAACCACTGTAACTTATGCTTGTATTTTAATCAAACGTACCCCATATTGTTCAGTTGCTGAAAAATCTAGTCATTTGACCGTACACACAATTTCAACTAACTCGTTCAACTCTTTTTATGATAATCCAATTAAAAAACACAAACTACAATGGACCTAACAATCTATTTATAATAATCCCATACTAATTATAACCCAACTCTAACTCTATTTTAACATAATTAAATAAAGAATTAAACAACGAACTAGATAAACATATTTAATATCATGAGGCTGGTGGGTGTGGGGCTTGTCTCCGGCCCATCTTGGGTCGTCCTGGTCCGACACCGCCCCTTGGAGCCTGTCGCGCCCCGGCCCGTCTTGGGTCGTCCTGATCCGGCAACACCGCCCCCTTGGGCCTGCCACATAGCTTGCGTCAAGGAGGAGACGGGGTTGACGCCCCAATGTGATAATGCGTGTGTATGCATATGCGTGTATATGTACACACAGTCACCCACACCCTGGCACATCACTTGGGTGATAAGCCAGCCCCCATGACGTAACGGCTTATGAGATGGTCCATTCCCAAGTGATGGACCACCTCTACACCGACCACCTGATAAGATAAAGAACAACATATATGAAAATGGTGTAATGGAAACTAGGATATCCATTTCAAATTGTCTCTCCTAGAGTAGAAACAACCCAAATATAGCACATATCACCAAACCATCAACGTACGGAACTAAAGACTTCATTATGAAAAAAGGAAAAACAACCAACATGTTTTTGTCTTAAAACAAGCACTACACTTTCTATCCCCATTTTATGGTCATGAATACTTATTTTCCCGACACAAGAACGACCAAAGTTGTACCTCATGCAACTTCTATTGTACTTTACTTTGGTCGTTCCAACTCAAGAAAAGATGTATTCTTTTATATGGCTATGCTCAAGTTATGTACATGATTTTTTAAAGAAGAGACTTAAGCAAAGCAAAACCATCTTTACCCAACAAACTCTAAAAGAAAAGCAAAGGAAAAACAGACAAAAGTTTCTGTTTTGTGCAGCCATATGATCTCTAATCACTTCTCAACTATTATCGGCCCGTTGTACAAGGCTCCGACGACAGCTAGGCCCGCGGGCTTATCTATCTCTTCGAGCCATGCATATTCTGTGATCTTCTCATCATCAGGAAGCTGTTTATCCTCAGCTGTCATACAGTTGAAAAGTTGTTATTTTTATTGATTGTTATGGAAATAGAGAGGGGGGAGTTGGTACGGTTATGAGTGGTAAACCTGAAAAGTTAGCGAAAGGGTGAGGACGGTAGTACTGGCAGTGCCTTCCTTCGGGATCACAGTACGGCGGGCCCAAAACATCAAGAACAGCACATGATGTGATTGCGGTAAAGCAATGCATGTTACCACCGTCCGTTGGATAGAGAATTGATGTGTTGCATGGGGCGGTGAACTCAGAGTTTACTTTGAGTTTAGCCAAACGTACGCTAACGGGTCCCATTTCACAGCCTTCACCTGATAAAAACACGGATTCATGAGTTTAAGGCCGTGAATACAAAGTGGATAGAAAGTTGGACTAAATGTGTAGGAGGCGTTAAAGGCCATGAATCCAAAGCGGATAGAAAGTTAGCAGGCCAGCCCAACGGCCCAACCCAACCCATTTTGAACAAAACCTGCTACGAGGGAGGTTTTCATTTTAGAAGAGGGTTTTAGTGCGAGAAGAGGGCTAACATTGATAAATCATTAAACTTTTTATCGATGATTCATATATTTTTAAAGTTTTTACATATAAATTACAAATGTGTAAGTTAATATACATAAAAAACCATTAAATTAACGCATGCACAAAACTTGCACATGTGTAGGTTGTATAAATAAACAAAAATTGTTCATATTTTGTTTTTAAATTTTAAGATAAGATTTATTGTATTACAACAATTTTCATGTGTTTATTAAATTAAGTAAAACCGAAAACATAAATTATTTATTTTGTTCTTCCTCTTCTTGCATTAATTTGTCTTCTGAATTGAACCTTACCCAACCCGTTTTAACTTAAACCTGTCCGTTTGGTTACATATGGACCAGATGGTCACTGTAGCCACATGTGACAAGACTAAAGTATACCCCCCCCCCCCCCAACACACACACACACAATGTATCTTCATCAGGCCAAGAACTTACGCTCGGATGAATCAGCTTTAGGTGTAGAGCTTGAAGTAACATCATCCACCCAATCATATGCTTTGATGTGCATGGTTCCAAACAAAAGCTTACTGAAAACCGTCATCTGAGGGTGGTTGTGGAGTGGCAGCACACCCGACGGAGGCAATAGAAATATTCCAATCTGAAAAGCGTATGCATAAATTATCATATTCACCCTTATACTACTGATTCTAGTTTAAGTCATTGTGGGTCACTTCTTGATATTGCATAGTCTAAAGTGCACAAGTAAAAGTATAAATACCGAAAATTTGTCACATTCAGAAAGATGTAGGTATGTGATTTTAGGAAATCCCTCTGTTTCTCTCACTTTGAAATAGGGCATATTTTTCCGGACGCCAACATCAACTTCAGTCATTCCGTCTGCATAAGAAAATGATAGAATAAAAATAAAAAAATTTATATATCCAACGGTTAAATTCTTACATTTTATACCATTTGATTCAATTAACACGTGTTCATCTCGTTATAAATACTATATTATACTTTTTGATTCGATTAACACGTGTTCGTCTCGTTATAAATACGATATTATACTTTTTGATTCGATTAACACGTGTTCGTCTCGTTATAAATACTATATCATACCTTTGGATTCGATTAACACGTGTTCGTCGCGTTATAAATATGATCTTATCCTAGATTTAAAGTAAACGAAAAATGACAACGATTTAAGCGGCGAACCACCAACACACGTAACAAAAATTTAATTCACCGACAAAAGTACACGCCGAATCCATTCACATTGAATTGAAATATGTTTAAGATGGATGATTGTCAAATGATTTAAACTAATTTCAAGAAAATCCAATGGTTACCATTACAAGCAGCAGATCTGTTAGACTAAACAAAACATCAAAGATTCTATATGTTTAATCATTTTCACATATTCCTTCCATAACTAGAATTAACTTCTGATTTTTCTAAATTTTAAACTGAATTCAAAATTAATCCATTCTAGGTCAAAATCGGACTAATTTCAAGTCAACAAAACAATCTACAAGAAATTAAATTGAACAAACTCAGTGAAAAAGATAGCAAAAGTACATCTAACCCTCAAATCATTTACAAATAAAAATAGGAGTTGATCAATGACTCAATGAGACTCCAATTTTATAACTTTAATTGCACTATCAAAATTCATTATATTATATATATTATCAATCAAGAAATAAACTTTCAAAAGACTCCAGACAGATCTAGTTGCAAAAACTGCTAAGATGCATATGGGTATTAAATATTTATATAAACCAAGATTCATAAGCATTGTAATCAACTTAAAAAAATAAAATAAAAAATCAAAATTAACCCATTTGACACCAGGTAAAAAAAATTGACTAATTTCAAAAGTCAATTAAACAATCTACAACTCATTAAAAAGATATAAAAATAAATCCAACCCTCAAATCACCCATACTTCAAAATCAATAACATATTAACATATCCAAGATTAATTCAGATACAAAAACTAAAAAGATGCATATGAAATTATGGATATTATCAAATATTCATATTAATCTATATAAAATTAACAACCAAGATTCATAACCATTCCAATCAAATTCAACATACATATAATTATATAAATAATGGTTAAAAAAAAAAAAAAAAAAAAAAAACTTACTTAAAATATCTGTTATGCGTTCAATACCCTGAGCAGATGGAACAATTCCAGGGCCACAATTAGCAAAAACATCTCTGCATGTATCATAAAGCTTTTGAACTGCAGCAACTCTTCTGTGTCTAGTTCTCCTCTTCTTCCTTTCACCTGACATTTTCTCCAATCCCATTTGTAAATTATTATTATTATTCATACAACATGCACTCAAACCACCTTCTTTTTGTATATAAACCAATACCCAGATCAAAAAAACTAAACTTTAACAAAAAGACTGATATGGGTATCTTAAAAAAGTAACAAAAATATCAACTTGTAACCACAGGTTAACAAGGAAAAAAAAAAACAGAAAGAATGGTGGTGGTGGGGTGGGGTGAAATGGGTGATGATAATTTTAAGAAAAAGAATGCATGTTTTTATTAACAGAAGTTAGGATAGGATGCAAAGCCTGGAGATGAATGAATGAATAATAATAATATTATTATTATTTGGTCGGAAAGAACTAGTTGATTTGGAGAGAAAAACCAGGGGCCATGGTTTTGGTTTTCCAGTGGGCCGTTTCAACAGCGGATTTCAGTACTTATGTGTCACGTTCAACCTTAATATTAATTAACTTTTTTTTATTATTATTTTTTTTCTTTTTGTGTATTATATTTCTATAAATATTATGCTTTTAAGTGAAAAGGCAAGAAGGAAGAAATGACAACTGTCGGGGTGAATTACCTATTTGATGTTAACTTTTTATTATGCGTTTTACACTGTGTTTTAAAGATTGACTTAAGGGAGATATTTCTTCTCTTTCTCTCTTCAATTCCTTTTAAATTGAAAAAATTGAAAATCACCCTAAAAAGTTTTGTATTATCCATCTTATTCTCTCTCTTTTTCTCTTACAAAAAACTCTGGAACACATTTTTCCTCGCTTCCTTTCCAATCATTCATCTTCCCCCTTAAATGAAACTCTGGAACACAACGTTAGAGCATTCACATTCCCTCCACCATTTTATACCCTATAATATAACAAAAAATCTTATTTTTCAAAATTTATCCCTCATTTTATAAAACCTTTCACATCCCCTCTACCATATTTATCTTTATCTTACCCACAGACATTTATTTTATTATATTCCTCGTTAAAATACACTCACGATAATTTGATAGAAGATGGATTTTTCAAAATAAAGATGGAGTATAAAATGATGGATGTGATGCATGGTGTTTTTAGTAAGTTTTTTTTAATTTTAAAGATGAGGAGAAGTTTGATGAAGGGGATGTGAATGCTCTTACTATTTTATTTTTTAAAATTTTGCAAGTGTTGTATTATGTGTATAAAATATATTGATATAGATTACTAAATAATAAGTGAACTATGATATTTGACACACATACAAATTTTGTTAAGTTAACGAGCTCGCACTCAAGTTTCACTTATCAAGCTTATGAGCCTATACGAACTATTATTTATATTATTTTTATTTAATATATTAACTAATAGATAACAAACGAGCCAGCCCGAGCTCGAGCTTGAGAATTTACTAACGAGACAAGCTCGAGCTCTCATAAGTTAATCGAGCTTAAACTCGAGTCTGGTCAAGCTCGGGCTCGGCTCAGCTCATTTACACCCCTACATCATCATCATCATCATCATCATCATCATCATCATCATCATCATACTCAGTTAATCTCACTAATAGCAAAAGCTAAGGTAGTGTCTGAGAAGGGTAAGATGTAAACAACCTTACCTCTACCCCGTGGGAATAGAGAGAATGCTTCCAGTGAGACCCCAGGCTCGATAGTGGTTTTGTATCAAGCCTTAGACATAAGGCACATATCACTTAGCAATCGGGACAAACCCAACTGGTGCATGTACCCCCTTGTCTTTTGTTTATCAACTGTCCATCATTTTTAACGTTATTTTCACAAAATTAGTAAAATAACGTTAAAATTAGTGCAACTTTAATTTTGCCCTCTGAGAACCACACGTATATACATTATATGCGCACAATTATATGCGCACAACCGTAAGCGGGCCTATCTGCACCCCTACATAAAATTATAAATTCGAAGAAAAGATTAATAAAACAAAATAAAATTGACTTCTCTTTACAAGATTCGTATTTTCGGATCCTTATTTTTTTTGTTAACATATTTCAATAGTTAAGTCCATGAATTCTTGAATTTGTTTTTATGCATTAGTGTGCATACGCACAAATAAAATACGATTATTTTTTTCAAATGTTATTGTGCACTTTGTTCTCAGTCGAATAATAATTAAGTTTTTGAATTTTGATATATAGCCCGTATTGGAGCTTTCAGGGCCGTCTCCGAGAAGGCTAAAAAAATTTTGGGCCTTAGGCGAAAAAAAAAAATTTGGGCCCAAAATTTTGTAAATAGAATGAATTTAAAAAAAAAAAGACTTAATATAGTGCTAGAGCCAAGGCTTGAACTTGAGACCTCTACATTAAATTTGCATGATTTTTCCAACTCCACTAACAAGGCTTTTATGTATAATACACAAATATATATCCTAAATATAGAATTTAATATATATGTGTATATTTTTAAAAAAGTTCGGGCCTATTTGTGGGTCGGGCCCTGAGCCGGTAACCACCCGGCCCATGCTCAGGGCCGGCCCTGGGAGCTTTACTTTACATGTGTCAACTTATTTACATGGGTGTTGCGTAACTTTATATTTAAAAGAAAAAGGGTTAGAGCCTAATTATAAGATTAACAAACTCTTTTTCACGTCTACATGCATTTGTGATTTACATATGAAAAATTCATGTTAGTGAAAATTCACAACAGAATATATATTCACGTCTTAATGGTGTCAGTTTTTCGATACCCAGTTTTATAACTCTGAAATAAAATTTTTATGGTTAGGTTAAGTCAGATAGATCACATAATAAAAGCTAGTATTGTATTAAAAGTGTGTTGTCAGTGGAAAAAAAACAAAAAATAAAAATACAAAGTGATTTAGTATAGATAATGCATGAGGCAAAGGTAGTTTAAGATACCCAAAAGTTAAGAAATTTATTTTCATAAGCAACCCTAAAATAAGGGTAGAATAGTCATTCAAATATTTTTACACTTTAATACCTAATTTTGGTCACACTTTAATCCTTTAAACTTACTCAATCTTTGCTTATTTAAATTATAGTTAAACTTCTTTTTCTTGTTTTAAGCAAACGATCTTTCATGATTTTTAAATAGTCATATTTTTTTCATTGATAATTTAAAAAAAATCATAATAATGAGCATTTTATTATCTTTAATTTGAGTATAGTATTGCTAATTTTTTTAATTTAAATTTTTTTATGTGCTATGTGATTAACAATATTTGGGAGTGAACAATAACTAAATCGTTAACTGAAGCCAAACAAAAAAAGGAGACAAAACTGAACCAAAATCAATGGAAAACTGAATAAAAAAACAACTGATTTAACTTAAAGTCGGTTAGTGTTTTCTTTTTGTACTCTTAGTTAACCGAAATTAGTCAAACTGAAACGGAACCATCCATATATTCATAGCAGTGTACCAGCGCGATGTAGTAGGGAGGGCAAACAATTCTAATGGTGCATGGTTGTGTTAGGTTCAATTCAGTTATTAGCTTCAACCGAAACAAAAGTCGACATTATCTGTTTATCGATCTTATTAACCAACCGATTACTTGGTTTAGTCAATTTGGTTAGATTGTTGTTTTTAGTTCATTTAGTTAATTTTGGTTAATAACCCAAACCAAACTTTTGTTAAAATTTTTGCTTAGAAGTACATAAAATAGAGATATAAATCCATGAAGTGCTGCCTCAAAAACAGTGTTTCAGTGAAGTGATGTGGCAGTGTATGATTGGTGAAAATAAGTGAAGTTTAAAAAAAACATAAGTGGAGTCCCCATCCCCCCCCCCCCACCCACCCACCCACCCACCACTTATGTTTTGTTAAAAAATTTGTTAAAATTTTGCTTAGAAGTATATGAAATAGAGATATAAATCCATGAAAATGGATGTATAAAAGATATAAATATAGGCAACAAAGTTTGGTTTTTGTTGTTTACCAAAACTAACTAAACCAAACTAAAAACCGATAATCTAGCCATATAAATCGAACCAAATAATCGGTTGTTTAATAAGATCGATTAACTGATAACTTTGATTTTAGTTTTGGTTGAGGCTAATAATTGAACTGAACCGAACCATACACACCCTTAGAAGTGCCTGTGTTCCTCATTGCATCGCGCGGGCACCATGCTAATTTAAATAAAATACAAAGAAAGAAAAAACATTTCAGTGAAGTGCTGCCTCAAAAACAGTGTTTCAGTAAAGTGATATGGCAGTGTAGGATTGGTGAAAATAAGTGAAGTTTAAAAAAAAACATAAGTGGAGTCCTCCCCCCCCCCCCCCCCCCAACATCTTCAATTGGAACTTTGGCAAATAATTATTTTTTAATGTAACAAATGTAAGCATCGTTAATGTAATCATCACTCATCCGATTACGCAAATCCTTTGTCACATGCTTCGTTGAAAAAGAATGTTGATATTTGTTGTTGCAACCGATAAAACTAATACTAATTTTAGTAAACAATAGATTAACATATAACCAAAATGCTTATTTGTTTTCACCATTTTTTTTTTTTGCAATATTATATATACTATTCACGTTGACACATAATTTATTTTCTCTCATATTAGCAATGTAGATGGCGAGCTCTTGCATAAAATCATTTGGATACATCTTGATGTTAATAGTTTTGGATGAGGTTAATTTTTTTCATGAATTCATTGGGATCAATCATAAAAAACAGTGGGGGCATTAAAAAATTTCTTAATATACGCTATGTATAAAACATGAAAAACATGCCGATATTTTCTATGTGCCAACACCAATGCGTGTTAACATGTAAACATGCATTGGTGGTATGATTCTAGTATGAAAAATGTTATAATACACGCCATATTTAATAATAATAATAATAATAAGTTCTTAACCTAAAAAGCATGCATTATACACCACAATCATGTTGCAAAAGCTTTTTACAAGATGTATTGTGTGTAACAACATATGCACATATTTCCTATACAAATTATGCTCGCAATTTGTGTATGCGTGCATGTAACGGATAAGATAAGCAAAAGAACCTAGAGTAATTGACACTTGTTAATGGCTTTAGGGGTTATAAGTGATCCTTTCATATAATGATATTTGTTAAATATAAAGAGTTTGCCTGTTTAATTTATATTAAAACAAGTATTAAGACTCCCGCATTGCAACAAGGATATAAATCTATCAAAAAAGGAAATTAAAAAGTGAGAGGAGGAAACTATGAAACTCCGGTATCCATTAAACTTGCTTCACTAGTTAGCAAATTGCCAAGTTATTAGTTTTATGTCACACCTTCAAGAAAATCTGTGTTCCATTTCAAAAACCAAATATACAACAACCATTACGGTACCATAAAGTTGTTTTTCTTTTCTTCAAAACAAAACAATCTTAAGCAATAAAGGAAAATGTACCAATTTGGCCATGAGATTGATGATTATCTTTATTATTTAGAAAAGGAGACACGTCTAATTACGGGTCGTATATATTTGTTATTTATCAATAAAAGTCAATTTATTTCTTACTTGGGAAAATTATTGTTTACTGCAAAAGCACCCCAAAACCAATCAACACAATTAGGGTTCATATTGGTGCACAATTGAATCTTTACACGTGGAAATCAAATCAACAACATTGAAATCGTGATGCCTCTACATGAGCACAGCCAAAAATCTCCAATTCAAATACACCAAAACCTACTTTAGAACCTAAGATTATTAACTACAAAGGTACAACGTCAAGCAAATTCAAAGGAAGGAAAAAGAAAACACACCTGATTTGAAAGAGAAGGGTACCACAACCGTTGTTGGGCTTTGACATTACCGTCCACATAACAGAAACCTGCCTCAAGACAACCTCACCTCTTTGTCATCACTTGTTGCCGCTGACGCATCCACCGTCACCGCCTCTTAGTTAACACGACAACCTCAGTCTGTAGTATCCTCGGACTCACCCTCTTCTTCCCGTCATCATTGGTTTAATGGCCACTGCCCCTGTACTTTTCTTTTTATCTCCGTCTCATTCTTTAAATGTTGAACATAATCTAAAAAGACAGAAGTTACAGAGATGATTATAAATTAGAAGCCAAAAAATGATCTTTCTAGAGACTGGCATAAATGAAGCAGGTGCAGTATGTTTTTAGCCTAAATATAGGTACAAGCTACAAAGCCTAAGATACAACCCACTCATGCACATAATACTTGATAAGCATAAGTTACAACACCATAATGCACAATTCATTTATAAATTAATACTATATAAACTAGTGGGATAGCCACATTATATACAACAAGAATTTCGGTTCTTTTTAATTATAGATTTGCTACGATATCGTTACTCGCTATAGCAATCGAAAAATAAACCCCAAAAAATACGATCATGATATGTCATGAAGGATATTAACACATATCTACATCAATCAAACACAGTGAAAACTAATATAGGGATAGGCTATGATAATACCAATGATGTTCGATTGGAATTAGTTTGGTTTGTGATTTGCTTGTAGAGTACCGACACTCATTTGAATACAACTCCATTTTATAGAAAACTCTGTTTTGAAAATAAGTTTATTTTAAACAAAATAAATTATGCTAGAATGTTAAGGGAAAAAAAATTGTGTGTCCGGTCTTAATTTATCAATTGTTACTAAACAAAAATCAAATTAAATAAAAATAACTATATCTTATATTATTAGAGTTAAAACTTTAAGTAAAAAAAATAAGTTGAATTAAAAACTAATAAAAAATTATGTGTTGGAATAAACGGTACCAATGATCAAACCTTTTGATATAATTATTTATAATGTATATTATACTATAAAGGGCACGGGAATAACATAATAATAATTCTATCATATCTTAATAGATTTATTTACACTAAGTGTAAAACATAATTTACACCATTTCATAGCATAAAATTTAATAAACTTCTTATAATTAACATATTATTTAATGATAATTATAGTTTATTTAATTCACTACATTTAAATTTGTTTTTTAAAATATTTACATAGTTATCTATTTTTATTTTATATCAATAAAAGAAAACACATGAGGGACACATGATACTCTCTCATGAGTTCTCTCATTTTATTATTCAATACAATACCATAAATTCAAATAAAATTATATTAATTATATTAATAATCATAATTGTAACAGTTTTCATTAAAAACCCATTGAATGATTTATGTTATTCGTAAAGATAAATCATTCAATAGGTTTTTCTATGGGTTTGCTATAGTTTCCTCAAATTATATTGATAATCATAAGTGTCCCTCATGTGTTTTATTTTATTAATATATATAGATTTAATAACTCTTACTTATCTGGTTTTTATTGGTTACAAACTATTAATATAATTGCCGAAATTCAGTCTAATATATATACACACACAAACACTATGTTTATGTAAATCAATTAATAGAACTATATTTTAATACAAAATTAGAAATAAATTATCAAACATAACTTGGAAATGTTTATTAACTAACCGAAGTCATTTTTATTAAAAAAATATTCATTGTTTTTTTAAGATAGTGTAGTTATACGTCATTAAATTTAAATATAAATTGTGTACCTTAAATTAACCTATTTTTTAATATTTGTTATTTCATTCTAAGTTTAAAACTATATTCCTTACAATATTCTAAGCAAATTAAATATAATAAATTAATCTACATTAATTTTAATATTTAATTTGATACAAAACTACATATGCTTGGCTATTTTCGTATTATAATAACTTAATATATAAAATACATTTTATATATGAAAAATCATTGTTTGAAATCTTTATTGACTTTGTTTCTTCAAGTTACTCCAATAGAGAAATGTAATATCTAAGTAAGTGGCCGTAGTCTTTTCATTACTAATTTGTTTCAATCTTCAATTTCAAGCTAATAATTCACGTATTTTTTTTATAATTACAGTCAAATTGAACCAATAAATGTCATTATGTTTAACGGCCTTGATCTTATAAAAAATGATTATACACTCAAGGTTAGAAAATACTTTGGCTTTGGAATAAACTTGATGTCAAATTCCAAAATGAACGATGCTCGATTGACATGGTTTAACAGATTAGGAGGTACTTTTAAATTAATATCAGTTCTTTATATATTAGCCTAAATAGATTTATTCTTATTACTTTTTTTTTTTTTGTACCTACAGTCTACAAGGTAACAATCACAATATTGAACATATATTTTGGAAAGTTTGAAAATAGTTTTACGTGAATATAAACGTAAATTATTAAGAGGTTGATGAATATTTTATATTTTTTTAGTTGTAAATACAGTTTTTTTATTTTCAATATAATATTTAATCTAATTTTTCTTAATTATACTTATAAATTTACATATATAATTTAAATTGTTCAACCAATGTATCATACAGGTACATAACCTAGTAATAATAATAACAATACTAGTAGTAACAATATTAGTAGTACTATCAATAGTAGCAATAACAATAGTCAGCGGCGGAACTATAGCGGGTCAGGGGGCAAGGGCGGATCTTAGAGTATTAAAACTGGGCCTCGGCCCGGTCTCTTTTTTTCGTTTCGTAGTGTAAATTTTACCGAAAATTTGTATATGTATTGAGTCCGGCCCGCCCAGATTGAGCCCGGCCCTACCAAGTGTTTGGTTCAAGATCCGCCACTGTCAGGGGGTCTGTTGACCCTCCGACCACCCATGTCTTCTTATCCAGTTCGTTTTTATGCCTTAACCCTCAAGATTATTGGTATAAGAGTACAAAAACAAAAGACTAAATGAACCAAAAGAAATAAAATTTGGAAAAGGTTCATTTAAATTTATTTCTCTGGTCTGATCTATGTTGGTAGCTACGTGGAAGAAACGGATGGTATTTCAAGGAGACGAAGAAGACAAGGTAAATATTTTAGTAGATGGTGAGAGTATTTTAGTAATTTAGACATGCTACTGTGTACAAAAGTCATTGTCATCTTACATTTCTCTTTCAATAATAGTTTTTTTTTTACTTTATCTATTTTTACTATCCTACATAGTTTGAATTAAAAATATCTAGATGTTTAATTTGTTATAATTCTTTTACTTACTTATTTTTAATTTGCATCAAGTAAACAAGAACTATTATTAAACCCTAGTGAATACATACATATACATATATATGTTGACCCTCACGTAAAAGTTTATGGTTCCGTCACTGACTGACAATAGTGATAGCCAAATATAATTAGTGTTTAAAACAAGTTGAGTTGGAATATGCTGTTGAAAATCAATAACCTTTTTTTTTAATAAAAAACACGCAAACCCCATTTTATTCTAATTTAATTACGTGGGTTCTTATTTTGGGTATGTTTAGCAAAACTAGCTGTTGGCTGGTAGCTGCAAGCTGGAAGCTTTGTAAATATATTTTGGTGTTTGGCAGAGTAGCTTGAACTTTTAATAAAATGACCAAAATGGGCATAATTAAAAGTTTGTAAGGAAAGTTTTTATTCTATTTTTATAATAGAATGAGTATTTGTGTCATTTACTCATTAAAAGCTTGTAGCTAGTAGAATAGTAGAAGTTTTTTCTTAAACGCTAGTACTAGTAGCTTTTCATTATAAAGTTTTTTCTTCTAACCTAAAAGCTTTCAGCTATTCAACCAAACAAGACTTTTTATTGAGTATGTGTTTTTTCTTAAAAGCTTAAAACTTAAAACTCCTAAAAGTTGTTAAAAGTTTCTTGCCAAACATATCATTTGAATATTTTCCTTTACTATTCATGCAAACACTATGAGTCTATGCGTGCATATACTTGAAACAAAATTTAAATTTAAAAATTATTTGCTAAGAAAAGGTTGGATGCTTTATTTTTTTGGACACTTCGCAATTACAAGAAATTGATACTTTTTAGATTTTTGCTCTTTAATATCATGCTATCAACCACTAATAAAAGACATCATCTGCTGATCATGTGACAATGAAATTCCCAGCTAATACAATAATATTTAAATTCAAGGAATTCTAGTATATTAACTGAAATTAAACTTTAATAATCCCAATTATTATTTATTAGCCGTTGTCACTATCAACTAACAAATTGATTACCGTTGCTTTCTACCTGAAATTTCTTTTATTGTGTCATCCCAAACTAACCAAACAGTAACATGTTAGCTTTTTACTAACGTGACTAGATGACGTGGCATGATAACATGTTATTTTTTTCTTCAAATAAAATAAGTAATTCTACATCAGATTAAAAAAAATATTTTGTTTTCTTTTATAACCCCGCTCTCTAACACCACCACTACCACCACATGGCGTAAGGGTTCAAGGCGCAACATCTTGACTAGATGGATTAAATTATAACTATGTGATCATCTTAACAAACAAGTCACTAACCCTAATCTATCTTTTATACAATAACTCTGTGATTGATTGTTAAAACCACAAACTTTGTGATTGATTGCTGGTCAATTGATTGTTAATCAACCCCATTTTACACACACCCACAAGTCTAGAAAAAAAGAGAGAAAAGGAGTGGCTTCGCTGTTAGCCACCACTCGACGACGAAGCTGTGGTGACGCCACCCTCATCTGGTACGTAAATCACACATGCTCACCGATCAGGAGATGCGTGGTGTTCTGTTATGGTGGTTGTATGGTAGTGGAACGATGGTGATAAGGTGGTGAGTCAATTGGAGAAGAAGAAGTGTTAGAGAAAGAAGCACACAGAGATTAAGCTCATAATAGACTGATCTCTCATTAACTGTCATCAACTGTATTTAACATACTCATACAACTAACTGATTAACTACCTTATTCCTATCTTGACACTTTTGACCCTCACATTATGAATTATTACAATTAAGACCCTCAAACTAAACAACACATATTAGTACTCCCCTATAATGATTCTTGTCCTCAAGAATCACAAAAGACAAAAAAAAAAAAATTATTAGTCCAAACTATCAAAACCAAATTGCCTTTTCTTGTCAAAATCAGCAAGAGATTGAAATTGCAGCCACAACAAGTATGAAACAACAACAACAACAAGTTTAAAATAGCAATAACAAGTATGAAACATAGCAGTAGCAGGCTTGAAGCAGCAACAAGCAAGGTTTGCCAATAATCCTCCACTATTTGATAACTGAAATTTGTTGCAACCTTTATTGTTTTCACCAGGTGATGAACTAGAATTGAACTTCCACCTGAACTTGTTACTCCCTTGCTCCTCATTTGCTGCAAGGATTTCCCTAGTTCCTCCCCTTTTCAACCACAAAACATGATGTTCCAGACCAAACCAAACCAAACTTCATCTTCATTGTAACCAATTATGCACCAAACTTTATCTTCCCTATATACATGTACAAGCTTTTCATCTTCACTGCATCCAATTATGCACCATTCTTCAGTATATGGATTAAGAGGTCTTGTAGTAATAACCCTTTTCTCATCGCAGTCACTTTTTTTATTTTGAATTTTAAGAACCACATCAAATGTTCGTGGCCTTGTTTTTATATGAAAAGCGATGTCATGAGAAGGTTCAGGATGTGCAACGCCTGGAAAAAATTTTAAGCCTTTCATTAACATTCGTATGATCCTCTTTTCCATTGAAAATTGTGACAGATTGCTCTACAACTTTTTGAATCCGTACATTTTGTGCATAGAGCAATTTTAAGCAAAAAATGCAGTCAAAGTCATAGGTACACGGTGTTTGACCATGGTTTCTCTTCCAAAAAATATCCGATGTGAACTTTTCTAATTTTTTTAAAGCATTGCTTGAAGCATTAACCTTAATATCTTTACTTTGCTGGGATGAATGACCATGTGGCCCACCGATAACCTGGAAAACATCATTATTAATACCCGAATTCTCAATCCCTTCCCAACCAGTATCTGTCCAACATAATCTTTTCCTCCATTTCCATTAACCTAATTCTTTAGTTAAACATAAAATTCTAACACATCCATCCAATTTAATAAGATGATCTAACCAAAGAAGCAAATGTAATCGTTTGATTATTTTATTATTTAACATGTTCTTCCAATCGTACGAGATGAATGTGTTTGGTGGTTGTAAGTCTTTCTTTTCTGGATTGCCATTCAAAACATCATAAATCTTGACAGTTTCATCGGGTAGAATCATGTCATTTGTTTCTTTTTGGGTTCCTAATACAGTACTTTCAACCAAATCTTGAATCTCATCACACAATTTATCACTATAAACTTCTTTTCACTTACCTTTGAATTATTATCCATGCTAGCATTCATTTCACCCCTACTAAACGATTCTTAAAGCTCATCATAAAACCTTTTAGTCGGTTCCTTATAATTTTCACCTTCTTTTAAATCTTCACTATCACACAGATCTTGAATATTACAATCTTGGAAATAAGAATCAAATTCATTTTCAAACCTACTAGGCATTTCATCAAACACCAGTCCTTCTAATTCTTCCAATGAAGTTTCAAAGTTTAGATTGCTTGAAGATTGCACCATGACCACATCCTTGTATTCCAGGTTTGTCCCTAAAAATTCAGTTGTGATTGCCTGTTCGTACTCCTCCCAAGACAATTCTACAACAGTTGCAGATACAGTCTTCAAGAACGATTCATGCCATTTGAGAGCTTTACCCTCTAATTGGATAGCCGCAAATCGGACTTTGAAATTTCTTGGGGTTTCATCCACATCAAAAAAATGTTTACACTTACATATCCAATCATCCACATCGGTACCATTAAACTTGGGAAATTCAATCTTCCCTAGTCAGTATAATCTTTCTGTTCTTGCATTTAGACTATTGGTTCCATCGGATTTGGTGTCTGAATTGCTCAATGAAGTTGAGGAACCATTCTGTTAGGTTTGATTAAAGGACAAATTGTCCAAGATCTGTCGTATTTCATTGAGAAACCTATCTGTCTTCTCCATGTATGCATCGAACTTCAACAATGAAGTCGTGTGATCTTTGAGTGTTTTATGGATATCTAATTGACCTTTTGTCGTTATCATGATTCGTTTTTTGTATTGAAAATAGTATTATTATTATTATGACAGAATTAAAGTGAATTGATTGTGATAATACTATTATTATTATTATGTAGAAATCAATCGAGACAGAAGATGTATTTAGTGAATTGAAATGGAACAGAGTAGATTAATCACAACTGATTAATCCAAGGTAAAGAAATGAACAGAGTAAGAAACAAAAACAGAAACAGACGAATTTGATTAAGAAATGATCGGGTTCGAGAACAAAAGTGAATCGGAGAAAACGATCGGAATTGTGGTGGTTTAATGGTGGTTACCAGAGCTCCGACGAGGGCCGTTTAGCTCTGATATCGTTGATGCGTGGTGTTCCGTTATGGTGGTTCTATGGTAGTGAAACGATGGTGAGAATGTGGTGAGTCAATTGGAGAAGAAAGAAGTGTTAGAGAAAGAAGCACACAGAGATTAAGCTCACAATAGACTAATCTCTCATTAACTGTCATCAACTGTATTTAACAGACTCATACAACTAAATGATTAACTACCTTATTCCTATCTTGACACTTCTAACCCTCACATTGTGAATTATTACAATTAACTAATTAAGACCATCCAACTAAACAACACATATCATGTTTGGGGTTTGTATTGTTAGTAGCCGGTGGTGTTAGTCCCACCGTGAATCTCGTCGACGATGACAACTAGTGGAAGACTCGTAATCTGGACAGGTTAGGTTACCCGGTAAACCGACTTCGATTTTGCCATATGAGATGGTTTTAAAAAGAACATGTTGATATGGTAAGGACGAAGATGGTGGTTATGGTTGTTCATGATAATGACGGTAATAATGGTGGTGGTTACGTGTCAAGTGGAATGCGAATGATGGCCCGAGTCGTTAACGCTGGTGATGGTTTCGAGGAACACATGAGACAACAAGAGCGTAGGGGTTAAACTATCTCCAATGCTAAATGCGTCCTTATGCGCCCTTAGCTGTTACGTTATCTGCCACATAATATTCTTACAATTCCTTAAAACCCTTAATTTCATCCCCAATCATACAAATATCCTTACCATTCTTAATTTCCATTTCACAACAAACCACTACACACAATATTTAAATATTTTTTTTTAACTTTGGGCCCACCTCATTGCATAAACCGAGGCAAACACATGCCCCTGTGCAAGGGAACCTCACCTAAGAGCATTCACATCCCATTCTCCTTTTGTCTACACAATTTTACTAAAAAACACGTTTTTCTTATAAATTTGTTTATTTTCCAAAAACCTCACACATCCCATCCTCTATTTATCTTTATCATACCCACAGACACTTATGTTATTATTTTTTTCTCTCTTTTATACACTCACAATAAGTTATAAGTTGTAGAGGTTTAGTTTTGAGCCTCCAAATATAACGGTTTACTCTTGTATTCTATAAATTACTCTCTATTATAGAGAATGTGATGTAGGGGTGTTTTGAATGATTTCTCTAAATTCTTCTCTATAATCTAGAGATAAATATGATATAGGTTGGGATATGAATGCCTTAAGGGCTCTTTAGAATTAGTACACTTCAATGCTAAGGGTCTTTAAGGGCATCTAAGGCTTGATACATAAGGATCCATTGGAGATAGTAATAATAGTATTAATGGTGTTAGAGAGAGGGGTAGAGGTTGGGGTTTTATTAAAGTTTTTTTTTTTTTTTTTTTTAATCTGATGTAAAATTACTGATTTTATTTAAAGAAAACAATAACAAAAATATGATGTATGTTGATGGTGTTTTGTAATTTCTTAAAAATATTATATATCTAAATCCAAAATCACCCACTTGGAGCACTATAATTGTGAAACCAATAACAGAAATATAAATTGTGAAACCAGTTGGACCACTTGTTAAAAATAATAATCCTTGATGAATGAGATATCGGGAAAAACGCCGGTTTAGCTCTTTTTAAGGATGGTACGATGTTCATGATTTGATTTCGTAACTATCCACTCATTTCAAAGTATATGACAACACACGTGCTCCACTTGGTGTTTTCGCTTTTCTTTCCATGAAGCTCATGATAAAATACTTAAAAGAAAGTCTTTCTCATTAAATTTGTTTTAATACATACAATATTTGATCCCCAAGTGGGCTTAATGGCCTTTTGAGTTACGTTTGAGCTAAAAACATCTTATTAAGTACAAAACGGTGAGCCACTTAGGTTATAGCCTAGTCGTAGAAAGGAAATCCTTGTTTGGGTGAATTTGAAAGTTCAACTTTAAGGGTGTGCAAAAAAAAGTATAAAGAAAGGGGATTAAAAAAATAGCCGTTAAAAAAAGTAAAACAACGGTGATAATTACTGACTTGAGTGGATTATAGGTAGATAATCCTTGTGGTTTATTAAAAATAACATTTTTTGAGTACTAAGGATTTTTAGTAACAGGTTCGGGTTCTATGGTTTCATTTTTTTTAACACATTTGGGTATTAAAGCTAACTATCGTTAGAACTCTTGTTAAGTTGAAGGACATTTAAGTCATTTAACATCTGAATGACTATTTATGTAACTTTCTAATATTGAGAGACGGTTTATGTATTTGTTACAAAATATTAAAAGTTTAAAAAATGAATCATTCAACTTAAAAGTTTATAGTCTTTCAATTTCTTTCTTTTTTTTTTTGAAACGAAAATTTCATTCAAAAAACGGAAAAGGCCACAAAACGGACCAACCCACAACCCCTACTTACAACATATACAACGGGTATTTAACCCACTCTTTCCAGTCAATCCTATTACATTTCTTTCTATATTTAAACCAAACAAACGACAAAGACTTAACTGTGAAAACCACCTCTACCACCTTCGGATCGGAATCTTGAAACACCACCTTATTCCTTTCTTTCCAAAGCGCCCAAATGGTAATCATAAAAATACCTCGGATCATTTTCTTCTTCATAGCAGAGTAAATGTTCGAGTTTGGCCATGTTAAAACATCTTCTAGGGAACCGAAATCAGGAGGCCTTAATCTATTCCAAAACCAAATATTGCTCCACACTTCAGCCGCAAATCTGCAGTCAAAAAGAAGGTGTTGTATTGTTTCTTCTTCCAATCTGCACATCGGGCACAAATAACTCGGCATCTGCAGCTTCCTTTTGCGCAGCTCTACTCGAGTAGGAATCCTTCCTTTAACGATCCTCCATATCAGCAGGTTCACCTTAATCGGCACCCAATTGACCCAACAAAAACCACTATCGCTGCTGCTGTACAAGTGTGTCTGCAAAGAAACTTTTACTGCACAAACAGAGAACTCCACTGAGTTGTTAGCGTCCCAGAACCACTTGTCGCTGCTGTCTTTAAGAGAAAACTGCGAGAACATAAACATGACGTCTTGCATTTCCGAAATCCCCGCCACGGAGTACGCACCCAACGACCAATCTGCAGTCAAACTGTTAGCAGATCCGTCAAAAAATACCCGATTACTGACGACACAATCTTTATCCTTCTCCGCTGCATATAAAGAAGGCCATCTAATACTCAAAGGGATATCTCCGAGCCATTTGTCTTTCCAAAAACTGATGGTATTTCCTGAACCCAAGCTGCACTTAAACATCTCACTTAAGCTAGACCCATTAAACCGGCTTTTATCCAGCAGGTTCACTATGGCCTTCCATGTTCCTGGGAGCGCTTTTTTTACTGGGAGAAAAGACCATTTACCACGACCACCATGGAGACTACACACTACCCTTCTCCATAACCCTTCCCGGTTTGTTTTGAACCGCCATGCCCATTTTACTAGAAGCGCCAAGTTGACTTCAGACAGTTTTGTGATCCCCAACCCCCCGAATTTCTTTGGTCTAGAAGCGACATCCCATGAAACCCAATAAATCCCTTTACCATCTTTGTTACCAAACCAGAGAAACTTGCGCATTAACCTCTCGATATCTTCCACCACCGCTTTCGGCGCTTTGAATAAAGAAAAATAATAGACAGGAAGGCTCGCCAACACCGATTTTATCAATGTTAGGCGACCACCCATAGATAAGAGATTCGCCTTCCAGGAGAGGAGTCTGCTCCTAACCGTATCTAGCACCACCTCCCAATGCGCCGCCCGATTCATGTTAGCACCAATTTTAATACCAAGATAAATAAAAGGAAAAACGCCAACCTTGCATCCTATTTTCTCAGCCATACCAGTCACCTCCTGCTCAGAAACTCCCAACCCGAATATTTGAGACTTGTGAGCGTTAATTCGAAGCCCAGAAACCAAAAAGAAAATACGTAACAGCCTGTTGGTCATCACCACATTCTTTTCAGACCAAGTCCCCAATAAGAGCGCGTCATCAGCGTACAGCATATGTGATAAAACCGGCCCCTCCCTGGAAACTTTAACACCCTCAATATCCCCCAACAAGCAAGCCCGCGTGATCATCTTCGAGAAAGCCTCCATAACAATTAAAAACAAGAAGGGTGATAGCGGATCGCCTTGTCTAAGCCCTTTTTGGCAATTAAACTCAAACGTAGGCGACCCGTTTACTAGGACCGCAGACCTAGCAGACATCACAATACCTTTTATCCACGAGCACCATCTATTCGGGAATCCCATTTGATCAAGAATAGATAGTAAAAATTCCCAGCTAACGTTATCATAAGCTTTTTGGAAATCAAGCTTAAGCAAATAAGCGCTTTTTCCATACTTCTTTGTCCAACCGATTACCTCGTTTAGAACAAGCGGCCCATCCAAAATATACCGCTCCTTGAGAAAAGCGGATTGCGAATCCGAGATCACGTCCCCCATCACCTTTTTAATCCTCTCTGCAACCACCTTGGAAATAACCTTGTTGATCACTCCCATAAGGTTAATAGGCCGATAGTCTTTAAGACCCAATGGCGTTCTAGATTTAGCAATAAGAGTAATATAGGACAAACTGCATTGATGACTAATGTTACCCGTCTCGAAGAACTCTTCAAACAAACGAACGAAATCCTCCTCCATCATAGACCAAAAGGATTTAATGAAATGGAAATTAAAACCATCCGGCCCAGGAGCCTTGTCAGAACCACAATCGAACACAGCTTTCTTGATTTCATCCTTAGAGAACGGCATGATCAAAGCGTCTATCTTTTCCACCGGGACCTTGCTCAACTCTTCGCAAATGAACTTCGGTCTATCAAAATTTTCTTCACGAAAGAGATCTCTATAGAAGCGGAGAACTTCTCGTTTAACTAAAGATGGTTTTGATATCCATTCCCCGTCAACCATCACACCCGGAATGTCATTAGCCGCCTTCCTACCATTTATAACCCGGTGAAAAAATGCTGAGTTCTCATCCCCCAAAGCCGCCCAATTAGCACGCGACTTTTGCTTAAGATCTTTATTTTTTAAGAACTCGAGCCTATCCACCTCTTTTTTACTTTCCTCCCACACCCACAATTCGTCTTCTTCGAGGTCGCGGGTCTCCATGATATCTTCTAGACGTTTAATGTCTGTTTTAAGATCCTCCATAGCCTCCCCTTCTTTCCGAGACACCATGTTCCACCAATTCTTAAGCGAAACCCGCACTGCCGCAAGCTTATTTGAAATCAGAATGTCAGCCGGACCTTCAATCACAACAGAATTCCAGGCTTCCCGAACTATATCTTCACATTCTTCCCTATCGAGCCAAGAGTCAAACCATTTGAATGGCTTGACACCAAAATTAGAATCTTTGATTGTCAATAGCAAAGGGTTATGGTCTGAATAATCTCTAGGGAGCGCACGAAGACAGGCACCATGCCATCTATTAAAAAATTCCTGACACACAAGCATTCGATCGATCTTGCTCATTTTAACCGATCTGTCAGTACCTGTAAAGAAAGTAAATCTGCTTCCCTGCATATTAAACTCTTGTAAGCACGCATCGTCTATAAAATTATTAAAATCCCGGGCAGCCCTGCTGTTAAATTTCGAGTTCCTTCTTTCACAATCCCATCTAACCGAGTTAAAATCGCCTAGGAGAATCCACAAACCCACACTGCCCTGCATCAAACTTTTCAGGCGATTCCACAAAACCCTTTTTTCCCCCCACCTTCTGAGGAGCATAGACGTTTACCACATTAATAATAACCCCGTCTTCAACCAAGTTACCCGAAGTCAGAATAAAGTTTTGATCCAAAACCGAGTGAAACTTTTTGAATTTACGCGGGTTCCAGACACTAACCAGCCCTCCCGATTTCCCCCTAGCCCCAACCACATCCGCCTCAAAACCCCGGTTACCCCACACTCTAGAAAGATCGAACTTCTCAGGGTTAGCAAGTAAAGACTCTTGAATCCCCAAGAAATCAACCTTATTTCTCAAAATCAAACCCTTGATCCGCGGCGCTTTACCAACCGCCCCAACCCCTCTAACATTAGACGATAAAAAATTCATCGATTACCTGATTGAAAACCTTCACCTTCAATGGTTTTAGAGACCAAGTGTTCATGTTTTGCAAAGTTAACTCCCAATCGCTTGCCAAACTCCATGGTGTCTTCTTTCTCTTTGTCTAACGAAACCCTTTCAGAAGGAGTTAAGCAAACCGTATCGTCGATATAATCTTCGTGGTCTGTGTCAGTTTTCTGGTCATTCTGATCTTCCAGTAAGACTTGGAATGAGTTTGATAAGTCAACAGAGGTGGCCCCTCTATTTTTTACTACATTACAATCCAGGCCCAAAATCAAATGATTAATATTGAACGGGTCATCAGGGGAAAGCCCACCATTTTTGGGCTCCTTGTTAGGCCTGTCATTACTACTTGAATATTGGCCTCCTGAACTTTGGCCCACTTCAAACACCTTAGTTTTTATCTTTTTTCTTTTTAAAATTTTTTGTGGGACCCCTGGATCTTCTAGATTGGTTTGACCATTCCCATCAAAATCATTCTTTGATGGCAATCCCGAAACTTCAGCTTCCTCAATTATGGGGGCATTAACATTCACAATAACTGTTTCCTTTTTTTCCTCCCTTTCCAAAAAATCCGTCCTTGCCGGAGGTACCTCCTGTCCGATCCCTTGCTCCTCCATCGGATCACATTCCGGCGCCGGAGCCACCGGATCAACATCAACCTCATCGACGAAATCCGTAATCCAATCTCTATCGTCTTCATCGATCCAACTTTAAAAGTCTTTTTGCGCCATTTCAGGAATAGCTCTTCTTTGATTCGATTCCCACTATTAAACATAACTCCGATATATTGAAAAGATGAATCGAAATCCAGCTTCACCAACTCTGGCTTCTTCACCACCTTACCAAAAAAGCTTCCTAGGTTTTCAATGACTTTGTCGTCAAGGAGACAAAGCGGTACTCCCATCACCTTCAACCAAGCTATACGCTCATACGGAATCTCTTGTCCTTCCCAAACCTTCACCGAACTAAACTGCTCGGGTCTGCCCAGTAATTCATCTAATGCCATTTTTGCAATTTCTCTACTTCTGAAAGACACAAGGAAATCAAACCCTCCAATACATGTCACCTCTCCTTCTCCCAGTCCCATTTCCTTGAGCACCTTCTTCACATTCACAAACACCTCCATATCACATACCTTGACAACTAACGTGTTCCCATGCAGGTTCTCAAAAGCGTTAACCGAGTCTTCTATCTCTACGGTTCTTCCTTGTGATGCCCCAGAGAACGCTTCTTTGAAGGACATAACGTTTGGATTGTAAGCGTTCTGGGTTCCATGCCTTTTAGTGTCTTCGTTTCTGTTACTCTGCGCAGCCGTACCACCCTTATTCGATTGAAAGAAGGATCTGCGTTCGTTGACTTCTCCTTCTTCCAAGACGAATCTAGCAACGTTAACCTTAAGCTTGTAATCTCCCATTCGAATCGCGGACAATACCCTCACTATCTCCTTTCGATCCTTAACATCCAAGAGCGAAACAAAAGCAAAACGTCTTCCAACTTTGTCCCTTTTCCTGGCTACGTAAATATCAAAAATGTTCCCAAAGTTCCTAATTTCTTTTGCAAGATCGGCACCGCTGCATCTTTCCGGGAGGTTTGACACGTAAAACTTCGTTATCCTTGCCAATATCTCCACCGGAATAGGTTTCCGGTGAGAGCCCATGTTTAGTATTCTACTTGAAATACTTGTTTAATTTTTCTTTCTTAACTTTTATTTCCTTCCTAAACTTTTTTCCCATTATACATTAAATATTTAAATAAATGTTTTGATCATTCTCGCATTTAAAAAACATCAATCTTTTTAGCTGTTAATCATACTAAACTAATGGAAAATCTCAACCATTTGTTATGATTCCTTAGTAGGTAATTGAAGATGCTACTACTTTTGACTGCATAGCTATAATGCATGTTTATGTATCTTTGTCTAATTAATATTTGTTTTTATATGGTCACAGGAAATCGAAGAATGTGTAGAGTTTAGGAAAGTTGGATATTGACGAATCCAGACATTTTTTAGGATAATTATGAACTTTTGAATAAGGAACATCATGTATTAATGCCTAAGTAATTTTAGATAATTATGTTTAAGTCAGTACAATTTGACCTATCGTTTAGTTGATGTACTTTGTCTAACGGTTAATATTAACAATGTTTTTTAATTAGATGCACGTTAAATGTTTGTTTATGTTCAAGACCCGTGTTCACGAACAGTTCGCAAACAACTGAATTTCTTAACAAACAAACACAAACATAGAATTATGTTCGTTAGTGTGTTTGTGAACAGTTCGTTTGTCCAATAAACCTTAATAAACAAACACGAACAAAGGATTGTTCGTGTTCGTTTGGTTCGTTTACAGCCTAATACTAGTTATTTTTCAAAAGGTCTATGTTAAATAGTAAATGTTTAAAATTAGTTTTACATCAAACACACATTATAGGTTATATACTGTTGGGAATCATGGTATCATATACGAAGCGGAAGTGGTTTATATTTAATAACAAAATCGAATATATACAATATATCATATGGGTCGATTTATATATTTAATTTTATTAATCCGATTAATAAAATATTCTCAATCAGGATCTCAGTTAAACACGTATAAACAAATAAATAATAATAACAACCATAGGGGGTCTAGTAATCAACCTTTGACGACTACACCGGAATTGTAACACGCGGGTTACAACGAATCCTCGCTATAAGGAAGCTCACAACCTAGCACGAGCCTACCAAGAGCAACACTTGGCAAAAAGGAAGGCGGTGGAGGAGGTGGTTGATCGTGGCGACCAAAGAGGCAGCTTCTTGGTGTGGCTGTGAGTTTTCTTGGAGAGGAAGGGAGGAGTTGTTTACACCAAACCCCCTTGAATAATATCATAATATTCCTTAATATTAATCTAATTAATATTAAGTCCATCGAGTTCAAAACTATTATTATTTCACAAATAATAATCCTCGACACGTGTCGGGATGTTGATCGTATTTTTCTTTAATATTCACAGCCACACAAATAATAATCTTGGTGTGGCTGTGAGTTTTCAGGGGAATCCTCGCTATAAGAAAAAATATTGATTTCGATGACTTCTCTTTGGATCGTACCGGGTCGGGTTATGTTGATCTCGACTTTAATTACTATCGGACACAATATTTGTCCAACATATAGATTATATAATAATAAAGAGGCTATTTATATTATAACTATATTAAAGAAAAAAATAGAAACGTAAGTGACAACTTTATGTGGTCGATTGTGTAAACATGACATTTCTTGAGTAAAGTAAATTAGACAATGATAAACGGATACATGGAGACATGTGACATGAAGTTCGAGTATAAATAAGTAAAATGTACGTTGGTAAGTTTTGCACACTCCGCATTCCCCTGAAAATATTTTATAGAAGTCATCGAGATCTTCTTTTTATAAAGGAAGTTAGTTCCAAATTTTTAATAATTCACTAACATTAATTATGACATAACGTAAGGTTGATATGTTCAAAACTATAGAGATCAAAACATGAAATGGATTCATTAGTTTAAATGTTTTTGCATATGAAGTGGTCTTGTTATAATACATGAAGCGAGAGATGAATTGCATTAGTTATTACTATGTCATATACAAGATATGTTTTGTAGTATATTATGGATAAACTTTTTGTTAAGAACTAGACGTATTAGGGGGCTTGGGACGGTCCGTGATGGACCAGCCGTGATGGCCGTGACCATCACGAACATCGCCCAGTCAAATTATCGCGGTCATGACAACTAAGGGGCTGTTTGGTTGATTAAGTGCTGAATTATTAAGAGGTCTGAATGATTAAGAGGTCCGAATGATTAAGCGCTGAATCATTAAGTTGGACATCTTAATGGTTAGTTTTCTTGTCCCACGTTGGTAGGGGAGCCTCATTAAGGTTCAGTGCTTAATAGTTCAGTGCTTAATGGTTCAGCAACATCCCAAATCTTAATGATTCAGACTTAACCATTCCATTCAGAAGCTGAAACAAACACACTTAATGCTGAATCATTCAGCGCTGAATGGTTAAGAGCCTCATTAAGAGGCTACCAAACAGCCCCTAAAAATGTGACCTACATCACGGAAGAAAAAAGAATTGGTAGTCCTATCATATTCTCTCACCAGGAGAAGTGGCAACTAGAGTACAAAGAAGAAAAAACAACCTGGTGGTCTCATGACCCATCTCTCTCCTTGTTTTAATTATAAAAAAATATTGATAGGTGTGTTGAAATGAGGTGTCACAAGGTGATTGGGTGTGATGTTTTAGTGATAATTATGAACACCACCACATGGGTTAAGTGATAAAATGTGATAGAATGTGATGGAATGATATGGCATAAGATGATTGGGTGTGATAGTGTGATGAGGTGATGACCACCCATCCACTCTTAGGCTATGGGGTGTGGAGACATGAAAAAGTTCATGTCTCTATGCCACCTAGGATGCCACCTCACCATTTTGATGTCTCAAGCATTTTGAGACATGAGTGGGGTGTGAAGACACCAACACTCCCATGTCTCAAGCATTAAAAAAAAAATGAAAAAAAGAAAAAGAAAAAATATCATTGGAGACAAACATTCATTTCAAAAAAAAAAAAGAAAAAAAAAAAGAAAGAAAAAATCCCATTGGAGCGTCCATTATGTCCCGGTGAAGACGTGAGGGACGGGGGGGAGTTGGGACGGGGGAGGGGGACGGTGTACGCAAGGGAGACGGGGCAAAAATGGGTGGGACGGGGGTTGATGGCGTCTCCATATCCTTCAGCCTTACATATTTACACCAGTCATCACAACAAAATATTAAACGTTTAATGTCGCAATTTTTAGAAAATAAAAACCAAACACTTAATAGTTAATACAATACTGGGCAATAGGTGAATTATAAAGATGTGTGTGTGTTTACTGTTAAAAAAAAAGCTTCATAATACAATAAGTATTTCAGTAAAGTCAATGTATTATGTAACCATAACTAGCTAAGGATAGATTGCTGCATTTGTTCTTCCTATGATTGTACATATTATGGATCAACGGGTTTCGGGCTTAAGAGAAGGGGCCCATTGGAGTAGTTTGTGAAAGATTTGCAAAGGCAATTTACCCTGTTTGTAATTTTTGCACACCAAGTCACCAAATATATTTAAAGGCTAACAAATTTGCAAAAGCATATGGTATTCGTGTCTGCGGTTTTATGGGGGGATATTAAAACTTAAGCAGTTCAAGAAAGTGAGAAACCAAAGACATAGTGTGAAACTGTTATTACAACATGTGGAAGGTTAATAAACATGCTAAAGAGGAAGGCATTCACAATTTTAAGAGGTAGGCAGTTGTTTGGTTTTTTATTAGGCTCATGCCGCTCATGGAATGTTTGCGCATAGATTTAACCCACAAATAAAGTCAATCGTAGGTCATATCTAGCCTGATTGCCAAACAATGCCTTTTCGGCAACAATGCTTACGACTGAAAAGCTTGGTCGGAAAAGATTTACTATTATGGTGAGAGTTATTGTTCGTGAGATTTACTTAAATGTTGCTTCAAAAAAGTCAATAGTAGTTGATATAGAAAGTCAAGTTATCACAACATAAACTTAAAGTTGTTGCGCTGATAAAAGATCAGGCATCTTGTAAGGAAACACTACAAAAGTTAGAATATAGTCATATGCTATGTTATTGTTGGAATTGATGTTGTTGTGCTCATGGTCTTGAGTCTTAGTAATCAAAATAAGTTAGTGGTTATTGCTAGCGATATGGATATGCATGTACTTAGAATTGGGAGAACCGACGGGGCTGGTGAAAAAAAGCAAAAGGAAGGATTCAATTGCATGGGTGGTTCTTGGTCCCAAATACCGATTCTAGGAGGAAAGTTATGACTGCTTAGCACCTTTCACCTTAAGGGTGGACTTTGGGTTGGACATGGGCTAGGAAAGAGGTAATATGGTCCATGATGGGTAGTCAAACTACCAAGCAAGGAGACTGTTCAAAATATAAAAGTGCACAATCACATTGCTGCAAGAAAACTCCTTAACGGTTGTTGATTTATTACCAAGAACCCCCTTAAAATCAACAAATTGTTGTAAAGGTGGTGGTACCAACTCATGGGCCCAAGATCCCAACAATTATGCCAGCTTGTTCCAAGTTAGTGTTGGTACGGCCAGAACCACCAATAAAACCGTGAAACCTCCCAAAAACTTTACTTTGCTTGCACCTGGCCATGGGTACACGGACGATAATACGCATGGGTAGTCAAACCACTGTGTACTTTTATATTTTAACCGTCTTCTACATAGCACCTTTAATAATCTATAGAGAAAAGAATACCCGAACTTCGTGTTCAAATACATACGTTTACAAAAAAATTACTAAAGCTACGTGACACGTGCTTTAGTTATTTGATGTCTTCATTGGCGGAGCTGGCACCCCGGGCCACCCTTTAACCTCCGCCAATGGATGTCTTGTAACCTTTTTTTTAACGGCAAGGAACGACGTACCAACCATCGTGACATCGGGTGCTGTGGCCAAGGTCAACTACTCGACCGCCGCCAAATGCGCGGAATCCCGACCTCCACCTGTCTGAAGACACGACAATGAAATAATCGTTAAAACCTCGTCTCTCATCCAAGTCGAACCGGCGCCACCCGTATTTCCGATAATAGTTACTTAGAGGGTGTTTGGGATTGAGTTTGGAAATGTAAAAGTGCTTTTGGTCAAAAGTGCTTATTGGCTTATGACTTTTTGAAAAGGAGTTTTAAAAAAAGTGTTTGGATTAGCTTTTCGGATGAGAAACGCCAAAAAGTCAATAAATTGTTGTTTTTTTAAGTGTTTCGCTTAACTTATTGTGAATATTGGTTGTATGGGTGGTAAATTTGTAATTTTTTTCCAAAAGTCAAAAGCCAAAAACCAAGATTTCTAACTTTTAAAAAACAGCTTTTACACGCTTAAAAGCCAAAAGCTAAAAGTCAAAACAGAAAGTGCTTTTAGGTTACACAAACAGCTTATTGACTTATTGGCTTCTTGAAAAAGCCAATAAGTTACTAGGTTGTTTTGAAACTCAATCCCAAACACCCTCTTAATCAAAGTCACTCGTCAAAGGATCATACGGGATTCAAAATCTTAGAGGGTGTTTGGGATTGTGTTTGAAAACAACTTATTGACTTATTGGCTTTTTCAAAAAGCCAATAAGTCAATAAGCTGTTTGTGTAACCCAAAAGCACTTTCTGTTTTGACTTTTGGCTTTTAGCTTTTAAGGGTGGAAAAGTTGTTTTTGAAAAGTTAGAAATCCTGGCTTTTGGCTTTTGGCTTTTGGAAAAAAAAATTACAAATATACCACCCATACAACCAATATTCACAATAAGTTAAGCGAAACACTTAAAAAAACAACAATTTATTGACTTTTTGACGTTTCTCATCCCAAAAGCTAATCCAAACACTTTTTTTAAAACTCCTTTTCAAAAAGTCATAAGCCAATAAACACTTTTAACCAAAAGCAGTTTTGCATCTCCAAACTCAATCCCAAACACCCTCCTACTATCACAAATTCATGTAAAACCCTGGTCTGCGATTTCCAATAATAGTGTACCTCTGCCATGATTGATTTCAACTGATACTGTGTTTTCCTCCCTGCATAAACCCTAGGGTTTACCCAATATCGAATCTCACAGAATAATGGGAGACAATCATCCTTCAACATCAACACCACCGTCACCGTCTACGAATCATGATTCAACAACCAAGGTAACGGATATGGACATGGATTCACTGGTTCATTGCGCAAGCTACCTGACCCTCCAAGACATCTGTAACATGGCCGCCTCTTCTAAATTCCTCAATCGCCTCCTTTATTCCGATTCCATTTGGCGACGCCTCTTCAGGTTCCATCATTTTCTCAATTATATATACTAGTTTAAATCTTTCATTTGATCATTTCTAATAGCATTAAATTAAACGGTGTCAGATGTTTATTAGTTTCTCAATTGATGTTTGCTAATAGATGAGTGTGAGATTATTGCTGTTGATTACATGTATTATTGACAAATTAGTCTGCAATTGAGACTTAAGATGCATCTGTAGTATTTTTTTAAGGTTTTATTTTAAGTATAACAATATTCTCTCGGTCTACTAACCAAAGAATCATACCTAATGCATTGCATAACTAGATATGCCACATAAAGTTTTGCTACATATATGAAAAAATAATATGTTTGCTACATAAATGAAAAAAATAAAAAATAAATAATAGTTTGGTTACATAAACGGAAGGATAACAACTTGGCTGCATAAACGAAGAAAAATTTAATGATGTTGACATTAGTTTGAAAGTTGACTAGGGGCTTGTGAATTTTAGGTCGGGGTGCAGTGGCGGATCCAGAGGGGGTTCCCAGGAACCCCTTCGATTTGGAAAAATTTGAAAATTTTAGTGGAAAAAGTTGAAAAATTAGTGAAAATCAGTGAAAATCTACGAAAGGAACCCCCTTGAAATCATTCCTGGATTCGCCACTGTCGGGGTGGCCCCTGAGAACAACCAATATTGTTCGCTTTGACTAGCTTGGTCACCTAGGTGGAGACTGGGAGGTCGTCAATCCTGATGGTGATACTACGCCCATCCATGCATGTTTAACAGTGAAGCTTTTTTTAGTTGTCCACAACCAAATCGCCTAAGACACATTGGTGGCATTTGAGGCTAGACATTCTTTACAAAAAAAAACATAACTCCACAACCAAAGCGCCTAAGACACATTGGTGGTACAAACATGCCTCTTAGGGACTCATCTTCTTCGATGTGGTTTGGCCCACCACCCTGAACAACACATGGATTAGGGACTTACCTTAGGGCATTCTTAGAGGGTGTTTGGGATTGAGTTTGGAAATGTAAAAGTGCTTTTGATCAAAAGTGCTTATTTGCTTATGACTTTTTGAAAAGGAGTTTTAAAAAAAGTGTTTGGATTAGCTTTTGGGATGAGAAACGTCAAATAGTCAATAGATTGTCTTTTTTAAGTGTTTCACTTAACTTATTGTGAATATTGGTTGTATGGGTGGTAAATTTGTAATTTTTTTTCCAAAAGTCAAAAGCCAAAAGCCAGGATTTCTAACTTTTCAAAAACAACTTTTCTACCCTTAAAAGCCAAAAGTCAAAAGTCAAAACAGAAAGTGCTTTTGGGTTACACAAACAGCTTATTGACTTATTGGCTTTTTGGAAAAGCTAATAAGTCAATAAGTTGTTTTGAAACTCAATCCCAAACGCCCTCTCATTGTGATAAAAAAATGTAACAAATTTGGGCCTCTATACAATGTTTAGTGAGAACCTTCCTCGGTTCCTCCTACCCACCCACACAACCATTTGGTCCGCACATGTTTGTGCTTGGTTTTATATAGTGACAATGTCTAAAACCGAGGAACAAAGCGCTAAGCGCACCGCTTTTCGTACCCGAGGTGCAAATAATTATATAACTTTTCGACTTTTCATATATTTCCTATAGGTTTCTAGCATCATTTACCCAATATTTTGAGACAAGTTAGCTTTATATATGTTTAAATATGGAATTGCATATATGGTACAACATGAAAATCAAAGCTAATGCACAATAACACTAAAATATATGTGGCGCGCGCGTCGGGGTCAATTTTTTGCCAAGAAATCACGCCACTCCTGGGCTTTTTGAAAAAAAAAAAACGCACCTTAAGCGATCAAAAGCGCATGGGCTTGAGCCTTGTTGAGCTTTGAGCCTAGGCGCACTTTTTAAACCAAGTGTATGTGAGAATTGATTTTGATTATTTGTTAGTTTTGTGCTTGATATAATACTGGTGCTTACTGCTTATTGAAGGGAGCGATGGCCACTGCTGGAACCCTATGTCAATTCACAAAAGTCAGGTCTAAGAGAAGCATATTTGGCAAGATATAATGCTTTGCAGCAATTTAAGTTTGTTGATCCCTTAGATTTTACTGCATACATCGAGGCAAAATCCAGTGATATCTTATTAAGCAAGAATTCTGTATTTCTTTCTCAGGTACTGGATAAATAAGTCCTTTTTTTAATCATGTTATTGCAGCATTGATATAGCACACTAGTTAGGGCATGGTAATTATGATGGTTATCTACACAACACATTATGTATGCGTTATTAATTCATGGACTGCTAACCTCGTTTGTTATAAACTTGCAGGGTCCACTTATACAGATTTTTAGTATTGATAAACTTCTAGAAGGAGAAGCTTCCTTTGTCTCACTTAATGATCACCGTGCAAGAATTACCAGCATGAGGTAAGGCAATAGGAAGCATCTTTTTTCTTTTATATTTGACCTTGACTTATATGTAGAAAAAGTGTAATTAAGCTTGCAACTTGAAGTGTTCATATGTTGTATAAATATGAACCCAACTTCATTAAACCGTGTTAATGATAATTATATTTTGTATGCAGATTGTTTCCTTTAAAAGAAACATCGTTATTTCGGAATGAGGCACATATAAATGATAATGTTTTAGTCACCTCAAGCTGTGATCACTCTATAAGACTATGGTGGAAGGTATGGAATATGGATATTATTCTTTAGGTGACCCGAAATCTTTTAATGCATCTTGATTGTAAATGTGTTACATGGCATCTTTTTCACATGTCTTTGGTTAATTTGTGATTTGTGAAGTTTGTTACTTCATAGTTCTATTGATTTACCTGTAGCATGTTCCCTTTTTAACCTTTTCATATAAAATTGAATATATATTTAACTCAAAATTTAATTACGACTCCAGGGAAGTTGCCAGCGATGTTTCAGAGGTCACAATGGCCCTGTAACTGTTCTTTCCGATAAATTATTGGGAGATGAAAATGGTAAAGTTTTTGCAAGTGGAGGTGAAGACAGTACAGTTCGCCTTTGGTCACTTAGGTCAGCCGGAAAGCGTGGTCAACATGCTTTGAAGGCTACACTTTACGGGCATGAGAAGCCTATAGCATTCATGTCTGTTACCGGGTATAAATGATTTTTTACATATTGAATGCTGTTTACGTACACCTACATTCACGCTTACACATTTAAACAGTCTTTTTATGTATATGTATTCAGGCACAGGGCTTCCCTAATAGTGAGCATGTCAAAAGATTCTAAGGTATTGTTAAAGAGTTTGTGAAATGCACTTTCTAAGTTATCTAACCTTTTTATATATATAAAATTAGGTTAGAGTGTGGGATGCCTCAATATCACCTTCTGACCGTAATTCTAGCTGTGTGGGCATGACGTCTGTCCCTGGTGTGCCGGTTGGCATGAAGTGCCATGATTCGTTAGTCTATATAGCATCAGGTTCCTCCATTGGAGCGGTTGACTTGAGGACAATGAAAACAGCCTTCAGGACATCAACAAACCAAGGAAAACTGTATTCATTTGACATTATGCCCTCTAAATTTCTAGCGTGCACTGGTGGGCTTGGCAGGTTAACCTTCTACCAGACATTTCAATTTGGATTAATTTTCATACACTTTAACCGTCCCATGGAATTAGCAATTTTGAGATGCAATTTTCGAACCTTAATTGCTTATATTATATTGTCGACATTACAACTCCATGATGCTATTGATTGTGGTCTGTGAGATTTTTCCTTTTTAGCAACTTTCATGGGATAGAAGAGCAGTTTTGATTGCATATGGTAACTAGAGGTGGCAAGATGAAAGGGTTGGGTATTGGGTAACACATCAAAAGGGGTTCGAGTTGAAACACGTCATACAATTTTTCTTCTACTATTTTATTTTTATTTTTATTTTTTTATAAATAATTAATTTTGTTGATTGATTACAAAATCATTATTATTACAGGAATAACTTAAATCTTGTTTGGTCCATTTGGGTTCCTTTTAACTTTGACCCATTTGGGTGTCTTTTGAGTTTTAACTTGTTTGACCTGTTCCCTGTTTAGCTAATTTTTGTTTGACCCGTTTTAGATGAAACACAACCTAAATCGACCCTTTAAACAACTGTTTACTTTGTGCAGAGCCTTGCTTTGGGACATAAGGAAAAATACAGGGGGAGCCGAACCAATAGCTGAACTGGATGGACATATAGGTCCAGTAACACACCTACACATGGACCCATACAAAATAGTAACTGGTGGTCCTGAAGATCCACATATTAGTATCTGGGCTGCGGACACGGGTAATCAAACTAATGTCCTGAGTTGCTCACCTCTCGATAGCTCTGGCTGTTTTGCTATGGCTGCAGATGGTTTTCGAATTGTCAATGCTGGTTATAATCAAGAACACGGTGTTTTACGTTTTCGGGATTTTAGTAATGCTGTATGTTCTGGCTCGTTAGATTAGCACGTAACTGGTTCAAAATTTTGGTGCCCATCAACTTCTGGTGATGGAGATGAATCTGACAGTTAACTAGGTTGTCTTTGTGTACATATTTTGAGCACCTAAATTGAGAGTTCTGAATGGAATACGAGTCGTTATGGAGATAGGTGCAGTTTTTAAAGCTTATTGAGTTGTTAAAGCCGATCCAGAAACTAGTCTGCAGGTTCAAGTGTTTAATCGAACCAATATGTGGTTCAGGCGTGGACCAGAAGAGACACAGACCTGCTAGTTGAGATCCTGTTTAATTAAAGGGTATGTTCATGGCTATAATATGTAGAGTATCTGCTGACCAGGGGAATCTCTGTGTATATGAAAAATCAATGTACATCGACCATTTCTTTACGCTCTGAGGCGTTTACTCCTGAACGCTGACTTTAGAGGCAAGAACATCGTGTGTAGTGGTGAAACTAGAACTTTTAAAATTGGAGGGTAGGTCAGAATTATTTCCGTGCAATGCTTAAGAGGGCAATAAAAAGGTTTGTTTTGAGGATTTTTTGCCCAAAAATTTTACTTCAAGACATCTATAAATTTATTCTGTAAAATACAGAAAAACTAAAATAATAAATATTGAATAAGTTTAATAAAATACTATGTACGTATGCTAATGAATAAACAAACTAAATACTTCGGGCCCTTATGATTTTTAAACGAACAAGTATGCATCCAAATAAAAGGTGCATGTCTCGTTCTTTTACATATGAACCTTTGTCGTAAATAATTTGACTGCTTCATCATTTTGATTGATTTTCTATGTATCAAGGACCAATTTTAAAACTAGGGCTGAGATGTTTCACCAATTGCCTAATTTAGTGACGGAGCTTGCATTTTTTTGTTCTGAAAGTCATGAAACCTTTAAAACTAGGGTTGAACTCAATACGTACATCACCGGACCACCTTTAACCTCCACCAATGGCCTCGTACCTTATACGCTCTTTTTTAAACTAAGTTTCACCTGACATCAAACTATTTTTATAACGCTACGTGGTGTGGTCATTGGAGTGAAGGGGACGTGGAGCGACATGTGGTAGCCACGTCAATATAAGGGGGAGGTGGAGGAGGTTTTATTCTTTTTTTTTCTTTTCTGTTTCTTCTTAAAAAAACAAATTAACTAGATTTAAAAAAAACATTTATATTAAATAAAACAAAATAACAGTGCAAAAAAATACATAAAATTAAAAAAAAAAAAGGATTACATATTTTAGTTAGCATCATACTCATTGTTGTCATTGTTATTGTGGAAAATTCTACATTCTCTATTTCTCTCTATAATCCATATAAAACTCATATCATTATATGTTGGATTGAGTGAAAAAGAATCACTTGGTAATTTACGTGCGATGAGCCGATTATGTAATTTTCTTAGAACCAGCAAACAAATATTTCCTTGAATCTCAATGAAATTATATAGATTTCTATTAGAGTAAATTACTATTTGAGTCCCGGTGTTTTGATGATTTTAACTAGTTGAATCCAAAATGAAAATGTTTAAGTATCTGAACACCTAATTTTTCTATTTATAACTATATGAGTCCATTTAACTAACTCCATCCATCAACTCTGTTAGATATAAGGGTATTTTAGTCATTTATATATGAGGTAAAAGTTTCTAATGCACAAGAAATTAAAAAGAGTAAACTGCCATTTTCGTCCTTGAGGTTTGGCACTTTTTGCCAGTTTCATCCAAAAGATTTTTTTTTCTCAACTGGCTCCACTAGTTTTCAAATTCTTGCTGGTTTCGTCCAAATGCCTAACTCCGTTAGTCAATCTCAGTTAACTGAGGGGCAGTTTTGTCCCATAATTTAAAAACAAAATTGGATTTTTCACCCTCATGTTTTCTCCCATAATTTTTAAACGTTAATATCTTTAATATACGAGATTTTTTAAAGAAAAAAATTGCATCAAATTACCGAGCGTTTTATTATCTTTCCAACGAGTACCATAGTGTTATATAAAAACGGAGAAATTTTTTTTGTGAGGTTTTGTTCATACAGGAAAAAACACAAAGTGTTTAGGTAAATCATTAATCATGTATAGACAAGTCACTAATTATGTTTAAATCAGTAAGTATGAATTTTTTTTCAACCAGAGCCGAATAGGTTAATAAAGTTATACGTTGTTTTAAGTTAGATATCAATATTAGTATGTTAGAGGTGTACATTTATTTAGTCTTTAGGATAGGTGTTAATATTAGAGTTATATTAAAGTTCTACATTCTTTTAGGTTAGGTGTTAGCATTAGAGTTGTACATTGTTAATTTGTTTTATGTTAGATATTGATATTGATATTAGAGTTATACATCAGTCTATTTCATATGTAAAATTGATGTATCATATTAAATTTCTTAACCCGGGACGCTCCCGGGGTATAATCTAGTAATATATATAATATATAATAATAATAATAAAATATAAATAAGGGTATTTTAGTCATTTTATAAAAACTAACTGAAAAAATCTAACAAAGTTAGTAAATTAGATTCAGATGGTTATAGATTGAAAAATCACGTGCTCAGATATTTAAACATTTTTATTTTGGATTCAACTAGATAAAACCACTATAACCACCACACAAAGACTCAAATAGTAATTTAGTCTTTATATTATTACAAAATTAACTCACGTAGGCATTGGAATAATGTCAAGTATTAAACTTACAACTCTGCGAATATGTGTAACTAAACATTAAAATGTTAATATAAGGACTATGCGAGTATGTGTAACAACAACACACTAAAATTCCAGATGGTAGAATTTTGACTATTTTTAAATAGTAATAGTATTTTAGTTCACCACCCGCAGACTTTCCAATCCCACCCTCAAAAATGTCCGCCACCATCTCCGTCATCCCCACCACCGTCTTCCTACTCCTCCTCCTGATCACCACCACCACCACCACCTCCACCCCAATCCTCGGCCTAGACTCCTACCTCTCCCACCAATCCCGCCTCGACCCCCACGCCACCAACGACACCTTCCTCTCTCTCTCCTCCCCCTTAAAAAAATCCCTCTCCTCCTCTCTCCGTCCACCCCCCACCCCCACCTCCCTCTTATCCCTCCAACTCTCCTTCCCTATCTTCATCAAACTAGTCGGCCCCCTTCCTCCTTCCCCCCTTCCTCCCCTCACCTCCTCCACTCCTTCCTCTCAGCCGCCCTCTCCTCTGATAATTTCCACGTCATCACCCCTTTCCTTCTCTCCCACCGTCTCTCCCTTTCCCACTCCCCTTCCTTCGACGTCTCTCTCTCCTCTTCTTCTCTCTCCTCTTCCCTCTCTAACAAAATCAAATCACAAATTTCCTCAACCCCTTCCCCCATCAGATCCAACTTAATCTCTATCTCTTATTCCTCAATCGATATAATAATCCAACAAGACTTCCATACCCAAAAACCTATTGACGGCGTTTACATTTATATTCTCAATTTAGGCTCTCAATCCAAACCCTACGCTTATAAATACACCGATACCGATTCATCTCTCGGTGTTACCAAATGCTCTGGCACTATCTGGACCGGAAATGACCGGTATCTATGGATTGATTTAAGCGCTGGACCGGTCGATTACGGTCCGGCTTTATCCGGTGATGGTGTATTGCCTAGAGGTGAATTTCATCCTCTTACTGCTTTACATGGTAGACCTAAGTCTCAAAAGGCTTTGGTTGCTGATATTGGTTCGTTGATTTGGAGTGCTTATAAGGTACTGCTTGTTCCTTCTTTGAGAATACCTGTTGGTTATGAGGATAATTTGGTTGTTCAGTTTATACATATTCATGGGCCTGATAAGGATGTTAGAGGGTTGGATTTTAGTGAAATTGAGAAGAGGTTTGTTGATGAGGGTAAGAATGGTGGTGGTGGGTTGTTGTTTGGGGATCAGGAATTGAGTTTTAGGAAGTATGATGTGGATATGGCGGAGTGTTCGATTTGTTCGTTTGCGGTTTCGCTTGCGGTTACTTCGTATACGTCTAGGTATTTGTTTGAGAATTATACTTTGATTGTTAGTGAGTATTTGGATTCGAAGCGGTTGCATCAGACGTTGTTGGAGTCGCAGGATGAGATTAGGAGGTTAGCGGGGCTTCCGGAAGAGGATTTCGGACGGGTTTTGCCGGTTTATGTTTTTGATTTGGAAGTGAATTCGATTTTGTTGCTTGATCGGTATCATCAATCGGTTGCGTTTAAGGATATGGTGATTGCGGTTAGGACTAAGAATACGCAGACGGTTAGTGATTATAGTTGTAACGGGCGGCATGTGTTTACGCAAACTCGGGAGCTTGAAAGGCCGCTTGTGGGGTCGATTTTGCAGAGTATGTGGGGCGTGTCGCCGACCCATTTGGTTTGGAGCGCGCAGCATAATAGCACGATAGTTGATTACACATGGAGCGTGGGGCACACACCGTTTGGCCCGTTTTCAGAACTTTCTTCGTTGTCTTTCATACAAAAAGACGCTGCGAGAAGAAATGTTTTGTTAACGTCTTTGAACTACACTATTACTAGTGCGATCGACGTTCTTGAATCCATAAAAGCCCACGGTGGCGAGAGGAAACTTCTGCCGCATAATCAACTTTCGGAGTTTATACAAAGATGGAATCTGTTTAAGTACAAAGTTGATAAAGCGGTTTCTTTGTTGTCACATTTGGACTTTGAAAAGGCTTTATATTACTTGAGGTCTTCAGATCATGATCTTTACGCAATTCATTCACTTGTATATCACGCATCTCAAGATATGGAGGCGTCACTTGTTTGTTTCGAGGACCCACCGTTTCCATGGCCGTCGTTTTTGATGTCTGTAGGGATCTTCTTTGTTCTTATGTATGCTTATACACAAAGAGACAAACTGTTTAGTAATAAAAGGAAGCAGTTCTAATGGCTGGAAAATGGAATGAGACATTGACATTGATGTAGTACTGGAAGAAGATAATATGGTTTAAGGTAAGGAACATGTTTGGCTTGTTTTAGATTTTAGATATATTCTCTTTTTCATACTTGATATTTCAGTGTTAGTTTGTTCCTGCATTGACTGTTAATTGAGTAAAATTGGATAAAAATTTCTTCTGCATTTGCATTGTGTTTTTCTTTCTGTTTTCTATACCACTCAACTCTTGTTGCTCTGTTTCCGGAGCCTGATAATGTTTTTGCCCTTGTGGACCGGACCGATAACAGAGGCCCCCTTGAAGTCCAAACCGAAACTGGACCATATATTTGTAATCGGGCTGGTGTCGGGCCGATCACAGTTTGGTTAGAAGGGTTTGGCCTTGAAAATGCACAGCCCTACATACAGCTACATGTGGCTGATATATACTTATAAATAGGGGACAAAAAAAGATAGTGGCAACAAGAACAATGCTTTTCTTCTAATTTCACAAAAAAGAATTCAGTTGAAAACTCTAGATGTATACAACTTATACATTCTTAAAAGCTTAGCAATCCATCTGACCAGTCATGGCTAACAAGGGATCCCCTCCTTACAGTTAAGTGAAGCACCGACAAATTTTGTAAGGTTGGGCACTTCTTCCGCAGGTAGCGCTGGAATCAATGGGTAACCCGTGTATGTTTTAGCCCAGTCTGGGTTTCCTGATTGCCGGAAAATTGCACCATTCAGCAACAAATCTCCCTCACTCCTCCATGTCCATTCACGCCATACGGATTCTGGGACTATTTCTCTGTGTGTGATCTCCTTGGCTATACCATTGGCAGCAAGGAACCGGTTTCCCTGGCTGATGATGGTGGCTCCATCAGCACCTCCAATGGCATAAGATTGCCATTCTGTGTAGTCGTTGTTCACGATGTGTACAAACCCAAATCTCACCGCTGGCAGCCGTTGTGAGAGTCCTTTTCCGAAGTGGTTGTAAGCAATTGTCACCTTTATTATCTTATCCTCCGGTGTCTCATCACTTGCGCCAAAAAGCAATGCCTGTATATAGAATTACCCCGATAACATGTCTTTTCGTTAGAATACGATTTATAAAATTATAAACCAACTTAGTTTAGTTTTAACCTTGTCATGCTTGACGAAGTGACAGTTCGAGATAGTTACGTTGGTGGAAGTTGCAACGACATCAATAAGGCCATCATAACAGTTGGCAAAAGAGCAGTGGTCAATCCAAACCTGTGAGGAATTAAAGATGGAAACGGCATCACCGTCACTTCTTCCTCGTTCGCCAACATGATCAGGCCCCGACCTAATCATGCCACCTGACCCCTCGACAATATCATAAATGTGGATACCATGGATGATGATGTTGTTTACGAATTGGAGCATAAAACCACACCCACTCGCCACGTGGATATCAAACCCACGACCATCAATGGTCTTGTCAGACGTAAAGATAAGCTCTTGCGAGAGAGTGATTTTCATGTTACGTGAAAAAGTGATCCAGAGTGGTTCGGGCTGGAGGATCGCATGACGAAGGGTACCTGGCTTGGGGTCAATTACATTTTCGTCTGATGAATCAGTCACAACATAAAAATTTCCCATTTTTCCGCCCTTGGCCTCGTGGCCGAACCCTTGGGCACAGTCAGCAAGCCTTTTCCGGTCGTTAGCCCAACGGGAATCGCACCTCCAACATTTGTCAATAGGGTTGTAGGCCACACATTGATGTTCGGCCATTGACAGTTGGGCAATTGCTACAACTACCAAACATAAAACAAGAACCGCATGAGACATTTCCATCTTTGATTAACTAAGGAGACTAATTACCGGTAGCCAGTCTGGTCGTCTAATTAAAATCTGATCTCAAAAGACCAGATCGTTTTGAAACCAGTCCAGCTACCAAAACCAAACTATTCGGCCTCTATGTGACTTTTGAATGAGAGGGGGGGGGGGGGTTGTTGAATAAATAAATTATCTAGAGGGAATGTGCATATTTATAGCACACACATTATTAGAAAAACAAGGGGTGCCACATGTTTTTTTTTTAACAGCCAACGAAACTTTTATTCAATACGCTAACAAGACGCTAGCACAAGATGCCACATGTTTGTAGTTTTGGTTTTGCCCATACGTTTTATTGGTGAAAGCTAGATTTTCGGTTAGGAAGATAAAGATATTGATATTCATACTATCATTTAATTGCATCGCTAATATTTAAATGGGTAAGCATAACCTGCCGCTAAAGTTGTTGCCACCACCTAACAGTTGCTGCCGATATGATCAATGCCACTGCTGCCACCTTTCTGTCGCTACATGACCGCCACGCTCACCACCCTAAGTTAAAGAGAGTATCATCCTGTTCACTTTAGAGTAGCTATGGTAAGTAGGATGTCGATTTCACAACGAGCGGGTGACACTTAGATTAAGTTGGATGTAACGCAATTTAAAGTCTAGTTTTTCGATTGGTTGTTGTAAATGAAACAGACTAGCTTAATTCATAACATTCTCCCAGAAAGTAACTACAAATGAGTTTAGTCTAGACGATCATAAGTTTAAGTTAATGTAAAATAAATCCCTACACTAGGTTGTGATCAGATATTATGTTGTTTAACCTTGCATGTGTAACGCCCACCTATTTTCGAAAAGTCATAGAAATATTATATTCGCATAACGATCCTAATACTCTAACAAGAATAGTCCGTCAACTAGAAATATATTTATATTCACTAATACCTTAAATTAATTATTTTCGCTATTACAACATTTTAAAAATAATAATAACATGATACAAGCAATAACATACCAAATAACTGACGTCCAGTAAATTCTATTATATCTTAACAAGTCAATGTATAAAAGTAGTTAATATATGGCCCAACCACTCGTTTTAAACCGTATTATATATAAATAAATTTCGCAAAATAACTATTTTAGTAGTTAAGCAAGTTACGCAATTTAAACACGTGTCGAGACATTTAACGGGTTCTGAAGGGATACGGAGCCCAATCCTTGCGCGGATGGCGTCCCTATCCCACTTTCCAATAATATAAGCGCTGAGCACACTAGCGCGGATAAGGTTCTCATACATAGCGTGGGAACATAGTCCGCACAGGCAAGCATCCTCAGACTGCCGCCTCAACCCGCGGACCTAGTTCGGCGCGGAAGGTCACTTCAGGCGTCAGGTGACTTCATTCACGTCAACACCTCAGGGGAATCTATGTGCGTACCTCCACGCGCGGAATATTTGCCCAGCCTCAGATTTTAGTACGAGGTACGGACGATCAAGAATGAAGAAGATTCACTTAGATCTGGGCAAGTCTTGTGCCAATCAGATGCGACACGTGTCAGGGGTGGTCCAACAACCACTGACGGGAACAGTGACGTGACTGCTTCCATGCTTCCACCATGCTGCTGTCTACAGTACCGGTCAGAGCTTGGCACACACGTGCTTACCTGCTGCCAGACGTCACATCAGACGCCAGCAGGTAAGTTAACCATGCTGTGTCAGAATGAAGCGCCGTCGGCGCCCAATCAGGAGGCGCCACGTGTAACTTTTGCAGACCAGCTCCAATTCTCCCTCACGTCAGCATTTAATGGCACCCATTTTCCCGCCAATTTCATGGGCCGAGGACCTTGGGCCTAGATCGAAGCCCAGATCGATATTACTTTCGTGGGCCGTCTCCCATGGCCTACAATCTCTCCTATAAAAGAAGACTTCATCTCCTTTACAAGGGATCCGAAAATCACCACTTGTACACAAGAGCTAGAATAGCAACAATCTTTGTAACTACTCTGTAATCTCGAAAGTAATAACATTCGGCTCTTTACAATGGACGTAGGTCATTAACGACCGGACCACTTATATTCTCGTGTTCTCACTTTCACTATACACACACACACACACACACACTTGTATTTGTTTTCTTGGTCACGATTCAACCTCCGGTGTGAGCAAAGATGTGACATCCGCCCCCTCCGTTTTTTATCTACATTACAATGTTAGCCCTTAATTTTTTTATTTACATTTCGAGACCCTGTAAATCAAATTGAATATAAAAGTTCATCATTAAATCATTGCATCTTATTTACTATTTTGTTAAACCCGAAATTCTAACCGAAAGCTCGTTACCGAATATATATGTTTATCTACTAAAGACTTCGTGAGTTAATTAAGAATTCTCTAACGTTATTTTTTTTAACAAAATCATTTTAGTATTTTAGAAATAAAATAATAAATATACAGATTTTATAAAAGTTGTTTCTTTTAAACTTAAAAACCTAAATACCCATCTAAACCCATTTACATCCTTAACTCGTTAACCAATCCACACAAAACGCTAGTACTCAATAACCCAAACCTTACAACAAGCCATTCGATCTTGACCCATATAGCGATTGAGACCAAATACCACTAATTTTTCTTCAATGTTTAGTTACTTTCCAAATCAAAACATACCAAAATGAGTGAAATCAAATTCCTCATTAATCTCTGCTGTCATTTAATGCATTACAACATGAGTCGAGGGCCAATTATAGTGATTATCAATTGGTTTAACCTTTCCTAAATACCCAAAATCCATCACCTATAATTTGATCTCTTTTAGCGCAATTAAATCCACACACAGCCACATATAGGTGTGACTAACATAACCCCTTCCCTAATTGTTCCTAAAACTCTCTGCATTTCACGATTTGAAGTCCTCCTACTCGTTTCGGTCCAAGGTCGATTCCATATTCAATCTTCATGGTACGTTTCAATTAAACATAGCCTCAGGGTCGATTCCTGTTATAGATCTGAAGCCCTCTGGTTTTGTTTCTGATATGCAGCTTTTTGTGGGTTGATTGAAGGATTAGGAGGTTAGGGTTTATTAGCTTTTGAATTTGAGGATTTTTGTTTTAATCATGTCATTATAGAGGCTATTGTACAAAGCTTCCTTAACATACAAAGTGTAAGAAGCCCTCTGTAACACTCTGAACCAAATTAACCGAAAGTACGCAGCGGAAATACCAACCAAAAAATTCATTTCTTTAATAACAACCTTGAATGATTAGAAATCAAATCTACTAAGTATTTTAAGTGTTTTAAGTTGTTAATGAAGTATACCGTTCAAAAAAAAAAGTATTTTAAGTGTTACATCTTCAATTATTTCTTATTGCCTTCAACAAGACTCATCTTTATTTGGTTACGTGACCGTGACCACGTACAATCCGCCTCCTCGCTCGATCGCCATCCTTTCCTTGCTTTAAGAGGTAGACAATACAACCTACAATCACCACATAACCCTATCATTAGTTCAGTAAGTGACTATAGTCAGTATTTCTACAACATAGTAATAGCATCCCAAGGAAGCTAGATAATCGCTTTGACTTGTCTCCGCAAACTTGGACTAATACAAGATACGAGCTTGAATCCGATCTTTGGATTCTAGCCTTGAAATTCTATGCATTCATCCTCATCTACCCTGTGCCTTTGTTGTAATTCACATAACAATACGGTTAATAACATTAACAATACATACATAAACACGACCTCCACGATTTCATTTCAATGTCCCACCATCCTTTAATCTTAAACCGTCTTACTAAGATCAATCATGGAGTTTAGAGTAACCTTAAGAATCCTTACATTCCCACATAATGACACATGATAAACCATGTTAGAAAGAAGAAACAAAACAAAATATTCATGGGTCCACCGTAACTTACTATGGCCACCGTAAGTTACGGTAGCCCTTGTTTCAGCTTCCACCGTAAGGCAGTAGAGATCCACCGTAAGCTTTCTGATGTCCACCGTACCTTACTCTGGCCACCGTAAGGTACGGTAGCCTCTGCAACTTTGGCTTATTTTCTTCATTTCCTTGCCCGTTTTCCCCCAATCTTTGAACGCCTTTAGACTCCTATTCAAGGCCATTCCTAAGGGCACTTGGGGACTTGTTTAACACCATCTAATCATGCTTTAAAGATGTACATTTATGGTGGTTTATAACCCCTTTTGGTTTAACTACAATCCATCTGATTCTCACCCAAATCGACCCGTTAAGGTCTTAGTTATACCAAAACCTTATTTGATCATCCAAAGGGCATAACCATCATTTTGTTAACCCATCTAACTTTTGTTAAACTAAAAAATCATTGTCCAATTATTTAATTATGACCCAGTTTATAGGTTTATCCTTTGGCAATTCCTTGGAATTCCCAAAACATCCTCCTTGGCTTATTTTACAAACTAGTCAACCGTGGGTGACACTACTTGGTTTAATTCCATTGTTTTTAACCGACTAACTTATTTGGAAATCTCTAAGCTCTCATGGGCTTAGTTTTCCATCATTTTCAATATTACATTACTATTGGTCATTCTTAGGCGCTTTAGCGCGCATTGGACATAGTTTTGCAAATAACTACCAATTTAACGCCCACACTTCACGAGGGTGGTTTTCATACGCATATACTACTACTACATCATTCCCATTCTATATGAACATAAATCAATATCATAGATGCGAGTTAAGTTCGGGAGTCACTTACCTTAATTCCTCCAAGTTCATGCTCGTTTACTTGCCTCCTCTTGACCCATTAGCTTCCCATGCTTAAGTCCATCCTTCATATCCTTTCATATCATCATGTTCACATCATTGTTAGCATACATGATCATTCACGCTAACAACCATTCCCAACCAAATATCACATTGACTTTCATTAGTCAATTTCTATCGTACTTAAAACATACATTCATAACCACATTTATTCTCACATCATGTAATACCGCTTATTATCATATATGCATCATAGTCTAACATGTGATGCGTCACATAGTGTTTCTAATCACACAATCATGTTTGGGAGCCTAACCATGTTATTCTACATTGTTGACTTGGCGGAAAGTCAACTTTCAACCATTATAATTTTCTAGTTAGAAACATATATCCATATTGGTGTACTAGACCATATGAACTTCACCATAACAACATACTCACATGTTGGAACACATACAACTACATGATCACTACGGTTTTCATATACGTTCATACATTTCCTCCTATACATACTAGAGCCTTCATGATCTCCAATTAGCAACATAGCCCAAGAATATCTCATAACACTAAATTCCTACATGAATACTCCCTAGTACACAATTCTCATGCGAACCCACTTTCAATTATATCTATCATCACATTACTTTCATACTTATCCAATCTTGCCTACAATTTCACAAGTTAGACTAATCTAGGCATTTGATCAAACACTTGGTGTGCATACAACATTTAAAACACAATGTACAAGCATTTCATGCATACTTTCATAGCTCATAACATAAATCATCATATTTCTTCCCTACATTACATACCATTCATTCAATAGTTATCAACATAGCAAATCATCACTTTCTTTTCAATGCATTCAATAATTAACTAAGAATGGTCTTGGATTACACCAAGACCAATACCCACTTCCAACATAGGTGTAAAACAACCTAATTAGCACATGAATCAAGCATAGCCTTATGTAGTATCACAAATTATGGCTCCTTTAGTGTCTATCAACCTCTAGACACCTTCATCCATCCTTGATTCACGTTTTCACATAAACCCTAGATTTTCACCACATTCAAAAATAAACATAACATCATAATAAGCCAAATTAAAGGTACCTTGATGTATATAAAACCTTAGATGACCCATAATTGGCTTCATGCACCATCTTGGCTTCTACTTTCTCTTGATTTGGAACTAGAGGTGAAGAAGCAAGGGTTTGGTCTTGGGTTGTTCTTGATGATCGACATACACAAGAATGTGTATGTTGACATCTTACTTCCCTTATCTATAACCCATTATTTTGCTCCTTGTCCAATTCTAGTCCCTATAGTTTGATACCCTCCCAACAATGACTCAAACCTTATTGAAATTCTATATAACTTGTATATCTATCTAGGATAGGTACTTAGTTATTTCACCACATGCCATAACACATTAAAACATGTTACTAAATTAAAATTCGGGTTTTGGGGCGTTACACCCTCCCAGCCCTTTGATCTGCGTTTAAAAACAAGATGGCACGATCGTAATAATCAACGCGTTTTATGTTTGCCGTTAACAATTCAGGGGTAAATCTGACAAATGCTTGTAAAATAATTTGATTTTTTTAATCATACCGCCCAAATCATTTCATTAATTGAAAGTAATTATAATTTGCTATAATCGTGCAAATCATAAAACTCAAAAACTCCATTAAACACCATACTTTGTAAACACAAAAAACAGAGCACCATTTCAAACGACACCAGACGACCCATAATCACTCGATTAAGAACAAATTATGGCTCCAAAACACAAAACAATTAAGCAGATGTTCATATTGTTACTTTAATTTTGATCGTCTATTAGTTTTCATCGTCTATGATGAAGAAATGAAAACCCTAAAATTACGTTTGTATGAAACAGGTGAAGCAAGAGAACGAATGAGTTTGTTCGTGCGTTTGATGAAAGTTATAAAGGCGTTTTCAGTTTTTCATTGATTTTAATGATTTCACATGATCATGTTGTTAAAACGCACGTCTATATAAGAAAACACACCCAAACATGTGTTAATATTAGAATCACATATTATTACTTAAAACACATTTAGTAATATCATAAAACGCACTTACATGTTGATGATATTCAACTTACGACGTAAAAACATAAAACGCACTTAGTGATATCATAAAACGCACTTACATAAAACACATTCAGTGATATCATAAAACGCAGTTTCATAGAACATAAAACACACTCATTGATATCATAAAACACACTTACATAAAACATAAAACGCACTCATTGATATCATAAAACACACTCAGTGATATCTACAATATAAAACAGTTATCTATCAGCCTCTGTTCATCTCTGAACTTTATTATCTTCGAATATATGTATGAAAACACCAAAATTAACCCGACTACAGGATCTTCTTCTCTGATTATGGTTTCCGGTTTGTTGTTTAAGTCTGATACACAATTAAACATCATAAATAGATTACGATTAGATGAAATGAAAAAAACAGAGCAACATACTGAACATGACAATCAACTCTTCAATTGAATATCAATTTCACAAAAAAAAAAAAATTGATTGAAATAGTGCACTGTGCTTGGAGTTTGAATTAGGTTAAAAAAAATGAAGGAATATTGTGTAATCAGTTAGGAAAGTTTGAATTTTGTATTACGAAAAAACAGAGATTTATATTTCTCTGAAAATTAGAACGTGATTAATGGACATAGTAAAAGTCTATAATACCCTTCTAATGAGTAACAACGAAGTCTGAGTTTGTAACCGCCATTTTCCACGTGTCAAACTATAGTGGCTTCCTACACTTTGTAGGATAAGATACTTTGTACCAAATACTTTCTCATGTATATTTATACTAGATCCATTAAATATAACAAAGACCCACCCAGATCAAGTTCGAGTCCCTTATGGGACAAGATTTGTATTTTTTTTTTTTTTTTGGTTTTGGAATCATTTTATGCAAGCCTTCATCTAAAATAAATAACAACTATAAATTCGTTTAATTATTAAAAATAGGAAATTTAATCAAAAAATTTTATAAAAATTATTCTAGCATCTTAAGGATCTATAGTTCACGTTTATAATTTTATTTTCTTGAAAAATATTTATTTATTATTTTTAATGTATTTATTTAGTTTAAACCATAATTAATTCATTAAAAATTATACGTAGCCCACCGCATCCAGGTGGGATGGTGTGACAGAAGGTTTCCAACTAAATTAAAGGGGAAGTTCTATAGGGTAGCAATTAGACCGGCTATGTTATATGGCTCTGACTGTTGGGCAATCAAGAAAATGCAAGCACGGAAGATGGAGGTAGCTGAGATGAGGATGTTGAGGTGGATGTGCGGACACACACGGTTAGACAGGATAAGAAATGAGGTTTTCAGAGATGGATTGGGGGTAGCTAGTATCTCGGATAAGATAAGAGAGGGGAGGATGAGATGGTTTGGACATGTAAAGCGAGACAGTCGACTGAGCCAGTTAGAGTGGTAGAAGGTCTCATTGTGGAAGGAAGGAGGAGTAGAGGCAGGCCAAAACTGACTTGGGACGAGCGGGTTAAACATGATTTACTAGGGTTGCACCTCTCTGAGGACATGGTCCATGATAGGGATTTATGGAGACATAGGATTAAGGTTAAGGATTATTAGGATATGTGAAAATGCATTTTTGGTGTATCGTAAGGTCTTAACGGTCCTTACATGTTATGTGGATTTTTACATTTGTTTGTCTTCCTGTATGTTTGTTTCTAAGTTGTTAATGGTGGTATCGTAGGGTCTTAATTGTCCTTTCATGTTATGAGGATTTTACACTTGTTTGTCTCGCTGTTGAAAGCGATTGTGAATATTATTTCTGAATGAATTTCCAGCATACATTACATCCCCTTATATAGACTATACAACTCTATCTCTAAATATGGTAAAGACTAAAGATAAGCACAATCACTTAATTATAGAATACAATTATAATAAATATAATGCCAGCTATCAATGCCTATAATCACTCGGCTGCTAACTGTCATGGCCTGTAATTTCTCTTGGCTAATACTCCCCCACAGTTTGAGCGTTGCTGGGGCAGACGGTCAAGCTGGATCTAAAAGACTGAAAAAGCTGACGAGAGAGTCCTTTTGTGAAGACATCCGCATATTGAAATGGAGCTGGGATATGAAGAACCCGAATGTGACCCACACGAACCTTTTCCCTGACGAAATGAATGTCGATTTCGATATGCTTGGTACGATGATGTTGGACCGGATTATCAGACAAATAAACAGCAGAGACATTGTCACAATATACGACCGTAGCCTGTAAAAGTGGAACCTGTAGCTCTAGCAAGAGATTTCTGAGCCAGGTGACCTCTGCAAATGCGTTAGCGACGCCACGGTATTCAGCCTCAGCACTAGAACGAGAAACTGTTGGCTGACGCTTGGAAGACCAAGAAATTAAATTTTGCCCTAGAAAAACGCAATAACCACCGGTAGATCTGTTGGGTTTCAGTGGTGTCAACTTTACTTTTTATCAAAACGGGTTTGATATATTTGTTATTAATTAAACATATAATTAATACGCAGCGGAATATTTATAAAATATTAACACCAAAAACTAACCGAACAGGATCTGGTTACAAAACATACAAACACGGTACAAACAATATTAATCTACCAATGAGATAGATATACCTTAGTGGTTAAAGATTAACCGTTTGAGACACCGAGGTTCAACGAACTAATTGCTAGAACCGAACACGATACGAGGAACAACTGCGACGGTAACCGGTGCTTAGTGCTCAGATGAACAGCAGCGGTGCGGCACTCTTCTTCTGGTCAGCTGCAGCGAACTTGAGGTAGTCGCCGGAGATCGCAGAGCAGAAAAAAAAACGTCGGGACTTGATTATATTGTGGCTGTATATTTTGTATTGGGTTATGGGATAATAAATGTTGTCATATATCAATCTTGGAATACATGCGGCAGATGTGTGTGTATATATATATGTTGTGGTGATGAAGGTGTATTTAGATTATGATTAGGTAATTATGAATAGTTTGTTATTAATAGATAATGATTATCTATAATAAAATTCATAATAATCATTATTTAATAACTTATTAATCACCTACTTGAATCTCAAGCCCAATACATCTAGATCAAGTCTAAGTTGCGATATAAAAACCCGTAACCAGCAAACGTAATATTATTTATAATTAGTATAAATAATAAAATTCGTTTATCTCGTTAGTTGTTCATAATTACCAGTTAATCTAGTTAAGTGGATTTAATGTTCGTTGCCCAAGGTGTAACTCTTACGGGTCACAGCTCAGTCAGTAGCGTTAAGTTATCAAAACCGTACATATAAATCCAACAATCTCCCACTTGGACGGCCTTCGATAAAATCCTCACGCAGACAGTCAGCGGTGCTCTAGCTGCACATGGCTGCCCCCAACAAGGTATGACACTTTAAAGTCATTAACCAAACCGTCTTGTTTTAGACAAGACAAAAGACTTATGGCAATCGTTGTCATTCATCCTTTCTGTAAAAGACATCAATTGAATCAATGAGACATGGATTAAGTTCATTCTCACATGGTGTTCAATTATTATTGTTCTCGATCAAGATTCATAGTGGTCCAATCAAACACACAGTTAGTTTGGGTAAGGCCTTACACTTCACCAGTTTGAATCAACGAGGGCGCCACGATGTCTAACTGTTACATATCATGTAAGAGTACAGAATCCCATATCGACTACATACAACTCCCACTGAACTTCAGAACTATTCCCAATTAAAGCCTTTATGACTGGCAATTACGCGACAGCGGTTGACAGTAATCAAAGAATAATCCGTGGTAAACGAAAGTTCTAATATGCATCTCAGGTCAGAGGATACTAAATGAGTATACCAATATCAAAACATCTTATGACTAAGATCCATGAAGATGATTTGAAGCGAGTTACATCCAACGTCATTCACAATGAGGTCTGTGAACTTGGAGTTAACTACTTGAGTCCAAATTCAGAATAGTCTTAATTCAGAGTCGCTCCCACGAGTCTGATCGACTACGGATAATTTAGAATATAATATTCATGGATTAAACGTATTAAAATCGAACACAGTTATATGATTCAGAATTATATTTAACTAGTAAATAAAACGAATTCAAAAGTATAACTGTTTAAATGTTCGTACTTCCAAATACTAAATCAAAACATATGGCTAGCTAATCTAAGCCTAATAGCATCCCTGTGTTGATCATGCTTGTCCTGAGTCATGGGCTTAGTAAACGGGTCTGCTAGGTTTTGATCTGTGTTTACTTTGCTTATCATGATGTCTCCACGTTCCACAATTTCCCGTATATAGTGGAATTTTCTTAGAACGTGCTTGACCTGGTGATGAGATCTGGGTCTTTGGCTTGAGCTATAGCACCTGTGTTATCACAAAAGATCTCGATGGGTTTTCGAATGCTTGGAACCACATCAAGGTCGGCTACGAATTTCTTCATCCAAGCAGCTTCCTTTGCAGCATCTGATGCGGCTATATACTCAGATTCGGTGGTTGAATCCGCCACAACACTCTGTTTGGAGCTTTTCCATGAGATAGCTCCTCCATTCAGAGTGAATACAAAACCTGATTGTGAGCGAGAATCATCTCGGTCACTTTGAAAACTGGCATCAGTGTAACATCTTACAGTGAGCTCTTCTTCCACTCCTCCAAATACTAAGAACATATCTTTAGTTCTTCTCAGATACTTTAGAATGTTCTTGACTGCAGTCCAATGGGCTATGCCAGGACTTTGCTGATAACGGCTAGTCATGCTTAAAGCATACGAGACGTCAGGTCTAGTGCATAACATAGCATACATGATAGAACCAATCGCAGAAGCATATGGAATTGCTTCCATTCGCTTAATATCAATGTCCGTTGAAGGAGATTGCGATTTGTTCAAGACAGTACCTTTAGTCATAGGAACACCTCCTTTCTTGGAGTTTTCCATCTTAAAGCGTGTCATCATTTTGTCTATGTATGTACTTTGACTTAGCCCTAGAAGCCGCTTAGATCTATCCCTATAGATCTTGATTCCTAGAATGTAAGCTGCTTCTCCAAGATCTTTCATTGCGAAACAAGTCCCCAAATAGTGTTTAACTTCGTTAAGCATAGGGATGTTGTTTCTAATTATCAGTATATCATCCACATACAGGATGAGGAATGATATAGTGCTCCCACTAGCCTTTCTGTAAACACAAGGCTCATCTTCATTTTTGAGAAAACCAAATTCTTTGATCTTTTGGTCAAAACGAAGATTCCAGCTACGAGATGCCTGTTTAAGTCCATAAATGGACTTATTCAGTTTACACACCCTATTAGGATATTTTGGATCAATAAAACCTTCAGGCTGAACCATATAGACATCTTCAGAGAGATGTCCATTAAGAAAAGCGGTTTTGACATCCATTTGCCATATCTCGTAGTCATAGTACGCGGCTATGGCAAGCAATATCCTGATCAATTTGATCATAGCAACGGGTGAGAAGGTCTCATCATAGTCAACACCTTGAGTCTGAGTGAAACCTTTCGCAACTAGCCGTGCTTTATAGGTGTGTATATTTCCATGCATGTCGGTTTTCTTCTTGAAAACCCATTTGCTCCATACTGCCCGAGATTCGGGGGGTAGCTCAACCAAGTCCCAGACTTGATTGTCACGCATAGATTGCATCTCAGCATTCATGGCTTCCAGCCATTTCGCAGATTCGGGATCTGAGATAGCAGATTTGTAGTTAGTAGGTTCGTTATTAGACTCAGCTACTACCAGGACTTCAGAACCATCAAGATGCCAAAGGTATCTGTCAGGCTCTTTTCGAGTCCTGCTACTTCTGTGAATGCTTGTGTTTATGTCTGATTCACCAGCAACAATTTCTTGTTGATCAGACGTTCCGACTTCATCAGCGGTTATTTGTGGTTCTCGAATTTCTTCAAGATCCACAATATTGTTTCCAGTTCCTCGAGTAAGAAGTTCTTCCTCGAGAAACTTTCCATTCCTTTTGATGGAAATAGTATTTGCATCAGGATGGTAGAAAAGATATCCGCTTTTGTTATAGTATCCGACGAAAATAACTTTTTCGCCTCGAGGATCGATCTTATCATCAGAATCGCTAGTGATATAAGCATTAGATCCCCATACTCTTAGGTATTCCAAATTGGGTTTACGCCCATGCCATATCTCATATGGAGTTTTGTTTACCTTCTTAGTCGGAGCCAGATTGACTAGGCGGGCGGCGGTCATAAGAGCATGACCCCAAAAGGAGTGAGGCAAGTTAGTCCTACACATCATCGATCGAACCATATTAAGTAGGGTTCGATTTCTCCTCTCACTCACGCCATTAAGTTGGGGTGTGCCAGGAGGAGTGGGCTGTGAAATTATTCCACGCTCCTTTAGATGATTGAGGAACTCTAAGTTGAGGTATTCTCCACCTCTATCTGATCTAAGTATCTTTATCATTCTACTGAGCTGGTTTTCAACTTCGTTTTGAAACTCTTTGAACTTTTCAAAAGTTTCATGCTTATGCTTCATGAGATAGACATAAGCATATCGACTATAATCGTCGATAAATGTGACGAAGTATCTTTCATGATTTCTAGTCATGGTTTTGAAAGGGCCACATACATCAGTGTGTATGAGTCCTAGTAGACCATTGGCTCGTTCACCAACATGGGTGAAGGGATCTTTGGTGAGTTTGCCAGCTAAGCAAGACTCGCAATCATTAAAGGAGTCCTGTCCAGTGGATTCAAGGATCCCCTCAGATTGGAGCCATTTTATGCGTGCCTTGCTTATATGGCCAAGTCTACAATGCCATAGAAATGTTTCATTACTGCCAGCTTTGTTACGTTTAGAAAGATTATTTATGTTATTGTCTATTTGAAGATCTATCTCATAAATACCATTTCGAGGTTTAGCCTCAAAATAAAAGACATCATTCAAGTAAGCAGAAATAGCAATACCATTAAAAACGTACTTGAAACCTTGTTCAAACAATAAAGAAACCGAAATAATGTTTCTGGTTAAACCAGGTGCAAACAAACAATTATTTAAAGTAACTACAAGGCCAGAAGGACATGAAAGATGATACGTTCCAGTTGCAAGAACTGGTACTCTCTTCCCATCACCAACGATGAGCTCCATGTCGCCTTGTTTCAGCTTCTTCCACTTTTCAGGCTCCTGCAAGACATTAATGATGTGGTAACCACATCCGGTATCAAAAACCCATGTGTTGCTAGAAACAGTGAAAAGTTCAATAACATAAATAAGAATACCTGAAGAAGTGCCAACACCGTTGGCCTTGTTCAATTTCAGCTTAGCCAGATATTCAGGGCAGTTGCGTTTCCAGTGCCTCATCTTGTTGCATTCATAACACTGACGCTCTTCAGGAGGAGGTGCTTTTGCAACTTGCTTGTTATTGTTGGTGGCAGGTTTGGCAGCAACATTAACTTTCTTCTTGCCTTTGCCATTATAACCCCTTTTCTTGTTGTTGGGCTTTTTGACACCAGCAGATTTGACCATTAGAACTTGATTAGTTTTTTTAGGTATATTCATCTCAGCCGTTTTGAGCATTCCATGAAGCTCAGTCACTGTCTTTTCCCAGACATTCATATTGAAATTCATAACGAACTGGTCGTAAGAGCTGGGGAGAGAGTTCAAGATGAAATCCGCTGCCATTTCATTTTGCAGGGGATAACCAAGTTTATTGAGTTGGTCAATGTACCCTTTCATCTTAAGCACATGAGCACTAACAGATGAGCCCTCTTGCATTTTACAGCTTATGAGCTGTTTCATGGTGTCGTAGCGTTCTTGTCGGGCTTGTTTCTGAAACATGTCCTTAAGTTGCTCGATCATGTCAAATGCATTCTTGTCTTCCATGTTCTTTTGGAGATCAGGAGACATAGTGGTTTGCATAAGGCAGGCTACCTCAACGGCATCCTCGTTATGTTTTTCCAGTGCCTTACGAGCAGCAGCAGTGTTATTTTCAGGCTCGTTGGGGACTGGGCCATCTAGAACGTAGAGCTTCTTTGCCATCTTGAGAACAATTCTCAGATTGCGGTGCCATTCCAGAAAGTTAGTGTCATTTAGTTTTTCTTTCTCAAGTATTGACTTGAGAGCAAAGGTGGAGTTTTTTTCATTAGCCATCTGTTAAATAAGCAAAATAATTTTTAATTAGTATTATCGATGTTTAATTTCCGTATTAATTAATGACCCATTTACAATAATTATAGGGAATGAGAATCTGACTATATCAGTTACTAAAGGCAGCTGTGGCATGCAACATTAGTAAGTGGTTAGGCAGACCGACAACGAGTGTCAATTGTGAGAAATGCACAACTCTCGAGTATGAGGCCTACTATGACAACTCTTGTCTAAGCATTGATACGTTTAGCCTCATCTATGCCCACTCTCACCCTCCAGGCCGCTGTGGCATGCCAAGAGGGAAAAAGTAATAGTCGCCCTAAAATAGGTACGCGTGGAAGGGCCGGATGTGTCTACGAAACCCTTGCACCTTGGAGGATAAACTAGACATCAAGTGCGGTGCTGTGGCTCCCAACACTGATGGTTCGCATTATGCTCCAAGTGTTCCTTATAATAGGATGGCATAGACTATTGATTTTAAATATGGGATTTAATTTTAGAGTTTACCGAATAGGGTCGTAAAAGCCAGTTTTACTATATAATGTTCGTGACAGTATAATTAACCCTTTCATCACTCGAGACACTTAATTTTAAATAACCTATTAAAACTAAGTTTGTCGCGACTTGAATAACCAATTAAAGTTAATAGTTAAAACTATTAACTTGTGAGTTTTTTTTTAAAAATTAAAATTTTGTTTAAATTTCAAAAACTCTAGTGGTTATTATTTATTTTAAAAACAAACTATTTGTTTTATGATAAATTTTCACAAGTTGTAAAAATAAGTTTAGAACTTGTTTTATTTGATTGTGTCAATATTTTAAAAACTTCCTTTTTAAAAGGTTTGGTATTAGGTTGGTATGTTATAACAATTTATAAAATAAAGCAACCAAATAACAAATAAATATGTAAATCATATGGCCAAAAATTGTTTGACCTTGCTAGAGCCTTTTAGCAAGACCAAACGGGGTCATGGGGTCACAACACATAAACAACCACAAGGATGGACTTAGACTTGAGTGCATCTTCTTGTCTTGAGAGACTCCCACTGACTTCATGACTCCTGTCTTGGTCTTCAGTTTTGTCTTCAGGTCTTCAAGATTTAATATTTAAAAAAATATATAAAAATAAAAAAAACTAATCTATTACAACTTTGAGCCAACAAAGTGGGCCAAAACCATTAAACCAAAACTGAAATAAATATAAAAATATTCAACAACAAGGTCGGGCCAGATTTACATATTTCACACAATCAACATAAATTGGGCAATCTTTTGGTCAAATAAAATAAATAAAACTTTGACCAAAATATTTTGTTGCCTAAAAATTATCTAGATCTGAAACTTTAAATAATATAAAGTTTGAGATCTGTAACCGGTGAAAAGACCGGATCCGATTTGTATGTTGTAACCGAGGCTCTGATACCACTGTTGGGTTTCAGTGGTGTCAACTTTACTTTTTATCAAAACGGGTTTGATATATTTGTTATTAATTAAACATATAATTAATACGCAGCGGAATATTTATAAAATATTAACACCAAAAACTAACCGAACAGGATCTGGTTACAAAACATACAAACACGGTACAAACAATATTAATCTACCAATGAGATAGATATACCTTAGTGGTTAAAGATTAACCGTTTGAGACACCGAGGTTCAACGAACTAATTGCTAGAACCGAACACGATACGAGGAACAACTGCGACGGTAACCGGTGCTTAGTGCTCAGATGAACAGCAGCGGTGCGGCACTCTTCTTCTGGTCAGCTGCAGCGAACTTGAGGTAGTCGCCGGAGATCGCAGAGCAGAAAAAAAAACGTTGGGACTTGATTATATTGTGGCTGTATATTTTGTATTGGGTTATGGGATAATAAATGTTGTCATATATCAATCTTGGAATACATGCGGCAGATGTGTGTGTATATATATATGTTGTGGTGATGAAGGTGTATTTAGATTATGATTAGGTAATTATGAATAGTTTGTTATTAATAGATAATGATTATCTATAATAAAATTCATAATAATCATTATTTAATAACTTATTAAACACCTACTTGAATCTCAAGCCCAATACATCTAGATCAAGTCTAAGTTGCGATATAAAAACCCGTAACCAGCAAACGTAATATTATTTATAATTAGTATAAATAATAAAATTCGTTTATCTCGTTAGTTGTTCATAATTACCAGTTAATCTAGTTAAGTGGATTTAATGTTCGTTGCCCAAGGTGTAACTCTTACGGGTCACAGCTCAGTCAGTAGCGTTAAGTTATCGAAACCGTACATATAAATCCAACAAGATCTGCGGGAATCGGGACACCCGCCCCAATCAGCATCTGAATATGCCACCAAATTATGAGCCGAGGATTTTGTCATACGAATGCCATAGTCTAACGTGCCCTGAATGTACCGAAGGACCCGTTTCAAAAAGTTAAAGTGTGGTTCATGTGGCTCATGCATAAATAGACACACCTGTTGGACCGCATAAGAGATGTCAGGTCGAGTGAATGTAAGATACTGCAAAGCGCCTGCTAAGCTGCGATATAATGTCGGGTCATGAAATAAGGGGCCGTCAGTAGCACTAAGTTTGGAGGATAAGTCGACAGGCGTTGCACACGGCTTACAGGCAGTCATAGAGGCACGTGCAATGATCTCCTTAGCGTACTGAGCTTGATCTAAAAACAATCCATCAGACCGATGACTAACCCGAATACCCAGAAAGTGATGCAGTCGCCCCAAGTCAGACATAGCAAATTCACGCGACAAGGTTTTAATGATATCTTGCAGCAGTTTGTCGTTTTAAGCAGTTAGGACGATATCGTCCACATAGAGTAATAAGTAAGCCATTTCCTTGCCCCGAGTGTAGATAAAAAGTGAATTATCACAAGTACTGCTTCGAAACCCATTGGCAAGAATGTAGGTGGCAAATCTAGTGTACCACGCCCGAGGTGCCTGTTTAAGCCCGTATAGAGATTTCCTTAACCTGCAAACAAAACCTGGGAAACGAGAATCATGAAAACCGGGTGGTTGATGCATAAAAACAGTCTCGTTCAAGTGTCCATGTAAAAATGCATTCTTGACATCCAACTGATGGATGAGCCAAGAACGCGAAACTGCAAGGGATAGGACAGTACGAATGGTAGCAGGTTTAACCACGGGACTAAATGTGTCCTGACAATCTATGCCAACTGTTTGAGATTTGCCATTTACAACCAATCTGGCCTTGTATCTCTCTAAGGTGCCGTCAGATTTAAACTTGTGGCGAAACAATCGCATGCATCTGATAATGGGTCGGTCAGACGGCCTAGGTACCAATTCCCAAGTGCCATTTTCCTGTAATGCAGTAAACTCAGCCTGCATGGCGTGCAACCAATTCGGGTCGGTTAAGGCCTGGTTATGGGTGGTGGGAATGGGAGATATGGTGTTGGTATGGAGAGAGTACTGTGGTGGTTTGAGGCTGCCGGTTTTGGAACGAGTGGCCATAGGGTGTGAGGAGGTGGGTTTGGTAGATGTGGAAGGCCCGGGTGGTGGTGGAGGGGCTGTACCGGAGGTAGCCGGTTGTGGGTAAGAGGCCGGTGGTGGCCGGTTTTGGGCAGGTTGGCTGGGACCGGTGAGGTAACCGCTGGTTGTGGAGAGGCATTGGGCACGGGTGTTGGTTGGGCGGGCCGGGGCGTCGGCTATATGTAAATGGGTAAGGAGAGGTGGTTATAGGTTTGGCTGGTTGGTGGGGAGGTGCAGGTGTAGGGGGTATGGTCCGAGCAAAGGTAAACCCGGGAGGTGGGCCATCGTCCAAAAATTGGTACGAGTGTGGGGTAGATGGTGTGGTGTATGGAAAAGTGGTTTCATCGAAAGTCACGTGTCGGGAGATAGTGACTTTACCTGTAACAGGGTCGAAGCATCGGTACCCCCTGAAATCAGGTGGGTAGCCAAGGAAAATGCAGCGGGTGGCACGATGGTGTAGTTTATGGGGTTGTGTGGCGGAGGTGTTTGGATAACACGCACAGCCAAAAACACGAAGGTGGTCATATGTAGGGTGGCGAAGGTAGAGGGCGTAAGTGGGTGTGAAAAAGTTGAGCCGTTTTGTGGGAAGTATATTGTGTAAGTAGGCTGCAGTATGGAGTGCTTCGACCCAAAAGGTGGGTGGTAGTTGGGAATGGATAAGCAGAGAACGGATGATGTCATTAAGGCGACGAATCATTCGTTCGGCCCAGCCGTTTTGGGAGGAGGTTTGGGGACAAGAGAAACGAAAGAGGAGGCCATTTTGACTGGCGAATGTTTTAAAAGCATTGTTATCAAATTCACCGCCTAGATCACATTGAAAAGTTTTGATGTGTCGGTTGAATTGGGTTGAGATTAGACGGTGGAACTTGACAAAAGTTGGGAATGTTTCAGATTTGTATTTTAAAGGATATACCCAAATAAAGTGTGAAAAATTATCAATCAAGACCATGTAATATTTGTAACCTGTTTTACTAAGTATGGGAGATGTCCATAGGTCACAATGAATGATATCGAATGGTGAAAAGGTAAAGGAATTCGATGCATAAAACGGCAAACGTTTACTATTAGAAACATGACATGAATGACAAAAACGATGTTTTTGTTTATTACATGAGAAATTGAAATAACGACTAAGTACATCCAAAACTTGAGCGCCAGGATGGCCTAAGCGATCATGCCATGGATGAGAAGCGAAAGTGAGAAAAGTGGCTTGAGCTGGTAATTCTGGTGGTGTTATTGGATAGAGATCCCCGGTGCTATTGTGGCGGGAAAGAAGGCGGCCAGTGCGAAGGTCCTTCAAAGAAAAACCAAAGGGATCAAATTCAATAGAAACATTGTTATCACGCGAAAAGCGTCTAACAGAAATTAACTTTTTGATAATAGTAGGGCAGTAAAGGATTCTGGGTAGTATATAAGTTCGGCTGTTGAGGGTTAGGTAACCTGTTCCAGACCCTTGAATTGGTAAAAACTCGCCATTACCGACCAAAATTTTACTGTTTATAGGAAAAGGATCAGGGGAAGTGATCATACCTTGGTCGTCAGTGGCGTGAGAAGATGCCCCAGTGTCCATGATTCCTGGATCAGAATTATTGACCTGCAATGAGGCCATAGCAACACTCAAATCTGAAGGGCTGAGTGCATTATAACCCGTAGGCTGAGTAGTGAAATAGTGGGCCTGTTGTGGAGTAGATCCGGTTGGGACTTGGGCCTGACTGAAGCCCGTAGGCTGCTGAAACGAAGCTGGCTGCTGCTGCATGAACTGAGCCGCGTTTGGTGGGACCGTGGGCTGCTGATACGACGTGGGCTGGTGCTGGGAGAAGTGTGTAGGTGGCTGGAATGCGGGCTGCGTCGGATACGGGCAAGGTGGAGTGTTCCACCAGGCCCAAGGTGTGTACGAGGGGTTGTTTGAAGACCACTGCGGCTGAGAACCCTGCTGTCCACGACCACCAGACCCGCGGCCACGGCTGCTACGACCGCGGCCACGTCCGCGGCCTCTGTTACGGCTGTAATAAGATTGTTGGGGCTGCTGGTAGTTCTGCTGCATATTATTGGGGCTGTAATAAGATTGTTGCTGCATATTAGAAGCATTCTGGTGCGTCTGCTGCTGAGAAGAAGGTGCAACCAGGGCTGTTTGGCTGTTCTTTTGGCGAGCCTCCTGACGAATCAGTTCATCTTGGAGCATGCTTCGAGCAAGATCCCAGTCGGCGTTGGTGGAGTTTATCAAAGAAGCAGTGGTATCAAATTCGATAGGAAGCCCACGAACCAACTGAAGCACTAACCGATCCTCAGAAACAGGATGGTCAACGTCCTCGAGTTGGTTAGCGAGGTCCTTCAAACGTTCACAATAATCGTCAAGAGACGAGCAAGCCGATAGGGTGAGGTTGCAGAAACGGGTTTCAAGTGCTCCTGCTCGAGCCTTTTTATTGCTGAGATACCTTTTCTCCAGGCCAAGCCAAGCCTGGAGTGCTGTAGGGCCTGCATCCATAACGCGTCCCAAGAGGTTGTCTGCGACTGTGCTATAAATCCACTGCATTACCAGGGCATCGATTTCTTTCCACTGCCGGTATTCAGGTGCTGTTTCTGCAGGCGGGGCTGTCCCATCAATATGATCTAAAACCTGATAGGCGATGGCATGAAGTTTGAATAATTTCACCCAGGAGGTATACGTAACCTTAACGCCATCTAACGTACGTATTTTGGACTGCACGTTAGTGACAGAATATGCTGGATGAAGGTGTGATTTGGACGGCTGATCCGAAGATTCAGCGTCGGGTTTTCTGCCATCGGTCATTGTGGGAGCCGATTAGGGTTTAACGAAAAGAAGAAAAAGAAAAAGAAACAAAAGGGGATGGAAATCAGAACCAATTTGGCTCTGATACCATGAAAGCGATTGTGAATATTATTTCTGAATGAATTTCCAGCATACATTACATCCCCTTATATAGACTATACAACTCTATCTCTAAATATGGTAAAGACTAAAGATAAGCACAATCACTTAATTATAGAATACAATTATAATAAATATAATGCCAGCTATCAATGCCTATAATCACTCGGCTGCTAACTGTCATGGCCTGTAATTTCTCTTGGCTAATAGCTGTATGATTGTTTATAGGTTGTTTATGGTGGTATAATTGTATATTCTCTCAATGCAGTGTATTTAATGTTCTGTGATGTTATATATATATATACATATATATATATATATATATTGAGCAGAGGGTCTCTCTGAAAGCAGCCTCTCTACCTTTAGGGGTAGAGGTAAGGCTTGCCTACATCCCACCCTCCCCAGACCCTACAAATAGCGTTGCTATTTGTGGGATTTACTGGGCTTGGTTGTTCTTGTTGTTGTTGTAAAAATTAATTTTTAATCATTTTAATACCAAAATTTTTATGGAGTTATCTATAACCATATAAAAGTTTTTGGTAATTTTATTTTCTGTAAAAATAATATTTTTACCTATTTTCATGATTTAATTCTATTTAATTGATTATATTCAATTAAATTTCGTTTTAAATGAAAATAATATGAAAAATAATTCTTAATTTTTTTTTTCACTTATATAACATATTAACTACTGTAATAAAATGAAAATAATATTTTTTTCATTTTATTTGTATTTAAATCCTAATTATTGCATTTTTTATGTTAATAAATCAATTTAAAATATTAAAAGATCAAAATTATAAGTTTTAAAATTATGAAATTATATCTAGTATCTCAGACTCGTGATTATCATATTTAATTGATTTAAATTATTATCACTTATTTATTTTTACTTTAATATGAAATTGCATAAAATCAAATATTTACATATTTAAGCCGTTCCATTATTTACGCTTTTGAATATTTATTAAATCTCCATAATTTAAAATAATTAACGGAGATCATAATATTTTTATTAAATATTAAAATTATTTAAAACCAATTATATTTAAATTAACAAACTCTAAAATCCCCAAATTTAGTCTACAAAACCCTAAGCGCCTAATCCTAGATAACCTAGACTTTAAGTTCGCTCCCTTACGAATTATTTATTTCTTTAGGTTAATCCTTTGGGATAATCCTAATCCAAATCTTGCGGTTCGACAAATTTCAAGTTATTGCGCAAACGGTGAGTTTACATAGCCTCGTTTATGCAACTTTTTATGCTTGAAACTTTATACTTTTATACTTGAGCAATTTTTCATACGTGTCTAGTTGCAAATCTTTGATGCCACATGTCATAGAAAAAAACTTGTTAGACTTAAACTTAAACTTACATAATCATTAGCTTTGGCCAAGCCGGCGATATACAATGATATATCTATTGGATTGACAACCCCACCTAGATTCGTTGACCATTTCTATGGGGAGCGCAGGTGATTTTTATCGTTCAAAACTTTATATTAAGGAGAACCGTGGATGCGGGACGGACCTAAACTTTGTCGGAGGATTGATTATGTGCATACTATCATTTGTGTTTTTGTTTCCACATGTAGACTTTGATATACAATAGACATATGAATTGCTAAACTTTTGAAACTTACAAATTCATTGCTAGACTATGTCTATGTATTCTCACCAACTTTTAGTTGACCCCCCATCTTTTCCAAACTTAACAGTTTCAGGGAACAATGGTGCTTGAAGTATATTGCTATTCCAAGAGGAGATTATTTGAAGTTGTTTCTTATCATTGTCTGTAAAATTTCAGTTTGTGACAATTGGATGTATTTAGTCTAAATTATATGTAATGGAATAAATGATAATTTAAACATATGTATTGCTATGAGCTACCGAACAATCATTACTACGTGACACCTCGATGTTTCCGCCATCGGTTAGGGTGTTACAAAAGGATCGTTCTTAAGTAAACACGTGTAATAACCCCTTGGTGATTAGTATTAATCACCGTGATACTCCTTGTTTCTTCAGGTTCGTATACGCGGTATGCTTCCACCTAACCTACCCACACTTAACCCTACCCATTTAAACACCTTTAACTCCTCATCCTAACACATACAACCCTAGCCCCCATGTCTCCTTCCTTCTTCCATGCACCTCTCCATCACACGCACACACTCACACTCAAACACCACCATAACTACCATCAACAACAATAATTTCCCTAATCCACCTACACCACTTAGAGAGAGAGAGAGAGAGAGAGAGAGAAGGAGCGTGAGGGAGACGAGGGGTGAGAGGGAGAGAGAGAGAGAGGGGGGACAAGGGATGAAGAGACCTGTCAGGTCGTCCATGTGGACTTGTCGACGAGAAACAACAATCAGTAACAACCTTTCTTTTCTTTTTGTTTTTGGTTCGGGTTGGGTAGTTGGAGACGGGTCTCGTGATGGTTATGCCCCGTTCGTTGGTGTTGATTTGTTAACAGTGCAATGTTGGTTTGTGAATCTTGGTCAATTATGGTGCGTTGGCGAGTGGTGGTACCATGTTAGCTCCGGTTATGGTGCAGCAACACTCACGAGCTTGTTGGGTGGTTGGCTCGGTTTTGGTTCATGGCCGGGAATGGTCACGATGGCTGGAGAAGTTAACAGTCTCGATTCTTGTTTGTTTTCTTTTCAGGTCAAACATCAGTCAACCGGTCTAAATCGATCATTAGGTCAAATCTGTTCAACTCCAGTCAACGGTCAAGCCGGGTCAGATCAGTCAACTCGGTTCGAGGCGAGTACGTGTCGATTCGCGAGTCCATTTACAGAAAGGTGTAACGCTTGTCGTACCTTTAGTTTATTTATGTCACGCTACGATTATTTATCTTTGCATATATAGTTGTATATTGTAAAAAACTTAAACGAACCGAACCGACTTGCAATTATAAAATACTTCTATTGAGTCGACAAAAGAAAATGGTCAACACTTATGTCTGTACGCTTGTGTAATTATGTTGCGAACTATTGAAATGTTGAAAGGGTTACTAAGAAACATATGTTGGTATATATAAACAAATATATTAGTTGACGAAACATAACTTTGAACTGGTCGTTTTACTATTTTATTTCTGGAACATTAACTAGCAACTAAACTATACTTACATAAATTATCTTGACGGCTATCAATAGAATATATATATATATATATATATATATATATATATATTAATACCTATCACTTATCGAAATGTATAGTTTCTCATTATTATAGCGTTTCTAAGTTAAACCATTCGTCATGTAAAATAGCTTAGTTAAATAATGTTGCGTGTTGTGAAATTGGACTATTGAGTTTTGAGATAAAATATAGACAACATGAGTTGTCGGTTTTATACAAAAACAGAGGAAGCTCTGCCCAAATTTTTATAGAATATAAGAAACATACCAGGCGTTCAAATCTATCATGTTTTGCAAATAAAGCTACGTTTTATATATAGATTCTATCCAAACCTTATTTCGTCATAATCGAAGTATATGAATGTGAATATATATATTTATATATATAAACATAATTCGTACATAAATGATCCAGTCTTTGAAACAAATTAAAACGCAAGACAAGCTACGCGTGCATTATTTTCACTATCCTAAATGTTTCTTTTACAACCAGTTTCAAGCCGCGATATGAATATTACATTAAAAGTATATATTTCACATAACTATACATACACGCCTACTTTCGAGAAAACAAAACCAAATTCTTATCGGTTCGTTAAGTCATACACACTTTAAGACACGTATTAGTTTAATACGAGTCTAGGTAGTTGAATAAACTATCTTTACAACCAAGAAATGAAATAAACTCTTTTACATTAGAATTTAAGGCATCATTTACTTGCAATAGGATGCAAGAGTTCAGTTAATCCAAGATCATGCTTCATTTTGCTAGTACTTTTATAGTGAATTTCAGGTGAGTTCATACTTGTTCTCTTTTTCTCTTAATCACTTTTGGGGGTCAACATGTACCATATGCAAATACACTAAATGCTTTCATACACATATGCTCAATCTATCAAACATTCTTATATGCCATTGCCATGCTAGAAATCAAATTCTAAGATACAAAAGCCCTAGCATACAAACCGCCTTAACATGCATAGCGCTAAAGGAGTAGCACACCGCCCTCTTGGGGTCATTGTTAAGTTTTAACGGCCTAACACGGCAGTGTTATGATATGCAGTGGTACCAAGGGATTGATTATGCCTTTTGTATGATTTTGTATGTGCAAACTATAGCATGATGATTCGAGTAAAACATTTTATTATTATGTATGTATTAAAAACTAGTATGCTCACCAATGTTTTATGTGTTGACAAGATATTTTATACATGTTGCAAGAAAAAGGTCGATGAGATGATACAAGAAATATCACTTAGGATTCGGCCTTATAAACAAACGAAACAATCTTTATTTTACTTCATGTTTATGTTGATGTATTTCCTCCCGAACAAATTGTATACTTGTTGAATCTTAGATACAAATGACATCTATTTTAATATATTGTCACAATTTAGTGTTAAGAAGTCTTTGAACAATCTATCACAAGCTGTGCCTCGATGTATTCCGCCATCGGTTGGGGTGTGACAGCATGATTGTTATAAAACAATGAGACAAATCCATCTCAAAACATGGATTCTAATGGTAGATCATGTACGCAGTACACACACTATTCGAACGTCAATTCCGCCACATCCTAACCACCACCACCCCTCCTTGTTGCCACCATAACCATTGATGCTGTCACTTACGTTACCGCCGTCACCACCACCACCACCATGATGATATTCACGCTATTTAAAAAATATCCTATCAATAACATGTTATCTAAAAAATCACTAACTGGTTATGAAGAAACAAGTACCTAAGGGTATGTTCTTCTGGGGGTAGAAACCCTGATCTGAACTGTTCCAAAAGGACTTGACTCGGATTACTGCAAAACGAAACACCGTTAGGACTCGCCACATGAATGGGGTTATCCCTGATCAGAATTCCCCATTAGGGTTACCGGATCGTCTTTATATAGTTGTTAGTACAGCCTGGAGATAGGCATTGACAGTTTTATTCGTAATGATAACCACCTGATATCAAGGAGATAAGCCCCACTTTTTTGAATCATTCGTAAAAGGTGCCTAGGTTGTTTGCTGAGATTTGATAAAGAGATTGCCTTGTCAATAAGTTTGTTATCGTATTACTTATTCCTTGGTTCATGTGACAACCTGCACCCTTCACTTTTCATAAATGTGCATAATTGGTTCCTCAACTATTTCAAAATTTTCATTTTTAACCCTCGTATTTTAGTAGGACCAAAATTCACAATTTAATAAAACTTAAAATTTTTATAAGTAAAAGTATGCACGTTTTATACTCACATCTACACCCGAGCACGTATGTTTCAGACCTTGATATTCAAAGCCCTTAATTTTCGGTCCTAAAACAACTTAGAAACAGAAGGAAACAAGTCTATAACTTAAAATTGATTAATTTAGAAAAAAATATTTTTTTTAGCCCTCGCGGTTCGCTGAGACAGTCAAACAGTCAAAGTTCTAGTCAAAGTCAAAGTCCTAGTCAAATTCCTAGACAAAGTCCTAGTCAAAGTCCTAGTCAAATAGTCAATTCATCTTAAAACCTTACTTTATTGTGTTGACCAATTTTAAAGCCTAATTGAATCCAAAACTAGTATAAAAACCCACCTATGACCCATTACACTTGACACCTCTAAATCAATTGTTTCAATTCGATTAAATTCTCCCTCATACCTTTCTTCTAGAGTATACTACTTCTACATTTGAAGCTTTGATTATAAGCTCTTGTAATTGGTGAATTGGAAGCTTGATATTTTTTCCTATTCGGTTTCTTTTCTTCTAAATTGGACTAGTTTCGTTGTTGAATCTTTGGATTTCTCGCATTTTCACGCTCGCTTAGTCATCTAGTCATTTGGCGAAAGTGAGTATTCCTACCCCCTTTTTGCTTTTATACATTTTTGGGGTGTTACATGTACACTATTACAATTTCAAATACAAGTTTACATTTTTACAATACAATTCTAGTACTATGTGCACTGCTTATAACGTGCTTTATGCTACAATACATGTGGATTACATTTGTACTTAGTGAAATCATTAACATGGTACAAGCCGACCTTAACATTGGATAGCGCTATTGGATTGACAACCCGCCTAGGTTGATTCTCCCCCTTTTTCATCGGAGAATCCATGGTCATTGTTAAGTTATTATCCAATTATTTGGATAAGTACACCGTCGTTCATTTAGCACATTATACAGTCACAGGATTGATTTCGCTCATTTGTATGATACATAGTTTACATAAACGCACTGTAGCTTGCACTTGAATTGTATAACATTTTTCAACTTACTATATGTATTAAAACTAGGAATGCTCACCAACATTTCATATGTTGACAAAACTTATTTTGTACATGTTTCAGGTGCAGTTTGATCTTAGTACTATAGCATTGGATTTTAGTGCTTGCTTTTAATAAGTTATTTCAAATTTCATGTTTCGTTCAGACTTTTGTATTTTTTTCCATTTCATCTATGTAAGACAATTTAAATTATTGAATAATATATTTACATTTTAGTACCATGTGCTTTTGAACAATCATCACTACGTGACACCTCGATGATTCCGCCATCGGTTGGGGTGTTACAGATTGGTATCAGAGCCATGGTTATAGGGAATTAGGTTATTAGAATGCCTTTTAGCCTAGTCTGTAACCAAGCTTATATTCACGAGTCCTCTAGTGTTTATTTCTCTTTATCCTATTATTTTCTTTCAAGATATTTTCGCTATGATTCTTTTTCGTTATTCTCTCGGTGTGTTGTTTAAAGAAGAAGATACTTGTATTTCACAAACGAAACGATATCACCAAGTTAGGAGTGACATCCATACCTTGGTGATTAGTTTCACTCCTCTATATGTTATTTATCTTAGGAATATATCTTTGAGATAGGAGTGACATCCACACCTCAAAGAGTATTTCTTTCAAAAAGGAACTTAACCAATAAGCTGGGAGTGATATCCTTAACTTAGTGATTGGTTTCATTCGACAATCGTTTTCAATTTTGAAATACATCTTTGAGTTAGGAGTGAAATCCAAATCTCAAGGATCTATTTTTGCATCTCGTTTTTAAACTCGCTAAAGTTTTGGAATTCATTAGTGATGGGGCACGTGCAATCTGGAAGGGTGAGCGCCTGTATCCTGGGTTTTCTCTCTAGGCCTGGTATTTCGTATAAATCCCAATCAGACGATGGACCCGTATACCTACCTGGGAACTCTTGGGATGAGCATTCACTTATAGGCTAAAGTACGCCCCACAAGTCACCAGGAAATTTCAAATACTTGAGTTGGTCAAAGTTTCCTATGGAAACAATTCCAATGTTTATATCATTGATATTTATGTTTGTTTATCATTTGAAGATTCCATTTAATCACTTGATGTTTCATATGCCATTATTCATTGATCATTCACTTTTGGATTCCTTATAATCATTATTAAAACTTTTTGTTCGATATATTATCGCATTAAAGCTTACACTATTCCACTTATGCTTTTTGACTTTTACACTACAAGGTATTACTCTTTTTTAGTTAAAACATTTTTACCCACTACTTAAGTTTTAAACTCTGTGTTTAACTTCGACCACATCCTGATTTTAGGAATGTTGCGTCATCATACAGTTAAAAATGAACACGGTTTTTGCAAACTTATTATTTCAATCTGTTTTATATCTTCATGTTTACAGACTTACTTGATCGAAGTCACAGTATATCCTTAAATTATGACTTTTGTATCCGTTTATACAGCCACAATGCTTTCAAGACAATATATCCTCATATACCTAATACTAATATTGTTGTACCCAGTCTCCTAAGCCATAGCCAACTACCATTAGTTAGAACTTCTTAGTCAGACTAAACTCATACATAAATGCCTACCTACACGATACGCACTAGTACACTACTCTCTAAACCGATTAATTTGACAACTTATTCTATAAGTCTTTCACAAAGCCCATTTGCCAAATTAGAACACACTTTTCATACACCTTGTGCCTTGAAACAAATAGCCCACTATGAGCCCAAAGAGATGCCTTAACGATCTTTATAAAAAAAAACGATCTTTCAATGTATAAAATTCGTAAAAGTTTGATAATTAAAGGGTTTCAAGTTACCCAGTCCTAACGGGTAACACTTAGATTTTCTCAAACATTTCATAACCATTAAAAATTTCGGACTTTTCAACCCACAAGTTAAAGAAATGTTTAAATACAGAAAATTTTATTTTCCAAAATTCGTCAAGGCATCTGGGATCATTCACAACCTTCACATCATTTTAAATCTTGGTCTTTCGAAACACATTAGATTTACACACACTTCATGAAATGGTTTCATCTTGCATTTTATAAACTTGCATTGCATATTTTACAAATCGAATGTAAATCTGCATGTTTTCATATGACGTATCCAATATAAGTTTTCGGGAGGAATTTGCAACTAATAATATACCTTATAACACTTTTCAAACTCGACTTCTCGTAAACACATGAAAATGTGTACCTACGAAATCTTTTCAAGTGAACCTGTTTTGAACTTAAAACATTCTTCGGTTTCCAAAAAGTTATCCTCATACCAGTAGACTATACGTCTGTTCTGCGCACTTTTATTTACAGTAAATTTCATTATTTTTTTTTACACCATTCTATTTAGTTACGTTCGTACATTATCATATTATGTTTGTATTATTCTTTTGTCGATAGTTATTTTCACGCGTTAATCGCAACTATTCTCGCACTAGTTATTAGTAGTTATTCTTACAACACTAGCTTTGAGCATTAATTTAACTCGTTTACTTTCATTTTGTGAAAATTGTGCGATTTACTCGATTTACGTTATCCTATTCTTTCAATCGAAATTTTATGCTATACTTATATACTTACATGAACGCATATTTGGTATGCATATTTTTTTGTTGTGAGCAAAACCCTATTATACTTTACATTATTTTGTTCATCATCATGGCCAACGAACATACTAATTGATAGCTCGTATGAGATCTAAGCCAGTTCCCATGAACGACTCAGAGTATTCCTCTAACCCGAGGGGAACGGTGTAATCCTCAGAGTTTATCAATATGGTTGTTTTGAGCCAAATGATGTGAACAGAAATTTACCGGTTAAGGGTAAACCCGAAAGGTGAAGAACCCCTAATCATGTCTTATACTTACACATTAATCTCATTACGGTTAAAAGGTGAACCTGAAAGGGGAAGAACCTCTAACCGCATCTTATACTTGATCAGTATCTACTACTTAACATATTTTGGTTGCCCGTATTGTTTCCTGTATTACTTATGTTAGTGTTATGGAAAAGCATAGCACCCTAGTGTAAGGTAAATCGATGATTACGGTCCGGAACGCAATCATGGATTTACAGGTACATGAGGGTGGTGTGTAATTCTATTTTGGCTGTTGGTAGACAATCAGTACGAGTCCAAAGTATCGGGAGTGTGGTGGGTTAGCTGCGGTACACCCTATATATAAGCACAAACGATACTGCGGGAGCGGACTAGGAGTCTGACCAAGAACCTACCCATTACTACCTCTTCAGTAGGTCGTTGACTAATAGCTAGCATTTTTTAGTTTTGTTGGAACCTTCCTTGTTGACCACCTCTATAGAAAACCTTAAACTTTGTATACTCTTACACTCTCTGTTAGTCAAAATCCTGTTGCATGTCCTTAATAATGTTCGGTCAGAAACTTCTCTAAAGTAAGGGAAGTTACTATAACACTGACCTGCCCTCACCAGTTACATACTTTTCCCAAACCTTGCTCATTATAAACTCTTAATTCTCTAACCTTGGGTCAAACTTTAAGGATTTTCAAACTCTTATTTTAGGTATTAAACAACTACTTCAAACTTTGTCAAATCATGGCTGATGCATTTCTTAAAATCTACTTGCCTTTTTACAAATGTCTTTTGTTTCATGGAAACCTTCACTTGAAAGTAATTTCGGGACGAAATTTTCTAAAGTAGGGGAGACTGTGACAACCTGCACCCTTCACTTTTCATAAATGTGCATAATTGGTTCCTCAACTATTTCAAAATTTTCATTTTTAACCCTCGTATTTTAGTAGGACCAAAATTCACAATTTAATAAAACTTAAAATTTTTATAAGTAAAAGTATGAACGTTTTATACTCACATCTACACCCGAGCACGTATGTTTCAGACCTTGATATTCAAAGCCCTTAATTTTCGGTCCTAAAACAACTTAGAAACAGAAGGAAACAAGTCTATAACTTAAAATTGATTAATTTAGAAAAAAATATTTTTTTTAGCCCTCGCGGTTCGCTGAGACAGTCAAACAGTCAAAGTTCTAGTCAAAGTCAAAGTCCTAGTCAAATTCCTAGACAAAGTCCTAGTCAAAGTCCTAGTCAAATAGTCAATTCATCTTAAAACCTTACTTTATTGTGTTGACCAATTTTAAAGCCTAATTGAATCCAAAACTAGTATAAAAACCCACCTATGACCCATTACACTTGACACCTCTAAATCAATTGTTTCAATTCGATTAAATTCTCCCTCATACCTTTCTTCTAGAGTATACTACTTCTACATTTGAAGCTTTGATTATAAGCTCTTGTAATTGGTGAATTGGAAGCTTGATATTTTTTCCTATTCGGTTTCTTTTCTTCTAAATTGGACTAGTTTCGTTGTTGAATCTTTGGATTTCTCACATTTTCACGCTCGCTAAGTCATCTAGTCATTTGGCGAAAGTGAGTATTCCTACCCCCTTTTTGCTTTTATACATTTTTGGGGTGTTACATGTACACTATTACAATTTCAAATACAAGTTTACATTTTTACAATACAATTCTAGTACTATGTGCACTGCTTATAACGTGCTTTATGCTTAGACAATACATGTGGATTACATTTGTACTTAGTGAAATCATTAACATGGTACAAGCCGACCTTAACATCGGATAGCGCTATTGGATTGACAACCCGCCTAGGTTGATTCTCCCCCTTTTTCATCGGAGAATCCATGGTCATTGTTAAGTTATTATCCAATTATTTGGATAAGTACACCGTCGTTCATTTAGCACATTATACAGTCACAGGATTGATTTCGCTCATTTGTATGATACATAGTTTACATAAACGCACTGTAGCTTGCACTTGAATTGTATAACATTTTTCAACTTACTATATGTATTAAAACTAGGAATGCTCACCAACATTTCATATGTTGACAAAACTTATTTTGTACATGTTTCAGGTGCAGTTTGATCTTAGTACTATAGCATTGGATTTTAGTGCTTGCTTTTAATAAGTTATTTCAAATTTCATGTTTCGTTCAGACTTTTGTATTTTTTCCATTTCATCTATGTAAGACAATTTAAATTATTGAATAATATATTTACATTTTAGTACCATGTGCTTTTGAACAATCATCACTACGTGACACCTCGATGATTCCGCCATCGGATGGGGTGTTACAGTTCATGTGGACTGGGTTATTACGGTTTTTGGTGTTGGCCGGTTTAATTGGACCGAATCATACCTCGTCAGGTTACTAACCCATGGTTAAAAATAACCACTACTCAGTTATTCCTCAATCAGTTTTTAACCGATTATGGTTTCGAACCTCAAATCTCTAGGGTCACCTTTGAAATGCCAATAACACTTTGGGCTCTTCAGATTACAATAACGAACCCAATAAAGAACGACCCAACCCATTTCTAATATGGAATACAGTGCGAAGAAGCAATACAAATAATAGAATTACAGTCTCTTTAGAAAAGAGGCATTCTGTTGGGGACATTTCTGGCATGTGTAGATTTGTTCGTTCCGGAGTATAGAAAGGTTTCAAACCAAAATGGTCTTTATCCCAACCTTCTTGGTTCGGTATCTTTCTCTTAGCTTCATGTTATTGCAGAGCATGAGGCTTTCTTATGCCGAAGTCTTCTTCTTTTTTTTTACTCGGAGTGTCTGTGAGACTTTTGGGTAGTTCCCCTTATTACTATAACCGAGATAATAATGCACATAAAGATAAAATAGACCGAAGGAAACATTGCTTTGTTCGCAATTGATTGATAGGGGAAAATTCTTCCCATAAGTGCGTTCTAGATGAAGTTGAGGAATGAATCATCTCACTTGAGACAAGTAGAATGAAAAAAAAAAAACCTTGATCAATTGTCTATTTGTTTGAATTGTTTCGGTCTTTGACTTCGGATTACACGTAGCATATTTTAGGTGAACTCTGTTCCATGTGCAGGGAGCAGAAGTTCTATTGCTCTTTGCCGGTAAATAAGATCCCTTGGGTCTAGCTGACACAATCAAGTGGGGTCCCTCCCGTTTTGGCGGGGTTTTCCCTTTTTGGAATGGCTCAATTTGCTTCGTCTGATCGGAGTAACAATTCTCCGATATTGAGTGTCTGGACCTTTACTTTGGCATTGTAGCACTTCTCTGGCTATTTTATTTATTTGTTGATTTTCGAGGCATATATCCCTCGAAAAAACTCATATTTGTTGAGCTTATTAGTGGTTCGAAGCATTTATCCATGCTTATTCGGGACACTTTGTAGGTACGTCTGGGTTTTAGTATCCCTTGACATTTTTAGAGGTTCTCATCGTCACATTTTTTTGTCTTTGAGGTACCGTACCTGATTATAGTGACGGGTTTACTCTAGCTATGTGGCGCTTTGCTTGTGGCCGTAAGAGTAGTGTAAGTGGAGATGGTCCAGGGCATATATCCCTGCTTACCCGGAACATATAAGGTGTGTTATTCTTTGACATCGTTATCCCCTGGGAGGTGGCCCGTGACATGTATCCATTTGCATTGTGTTTTTCTTTTTGTTTTCTATACCACTCACCTCATGTTGCTCTGTTTCCAGAGCCTGATAATGTTTTTGCCCTTGTGGACCGGACCGATAACAGAGGGCCCCTTGAAGTCCAAACCGAAAACTGGACCATATATTTGTAATCGGGCTGGTGTCGGGCCGATCACAGTTTGGTTAGAAGGGTTTGGCCCTGAAAATGTACAGTCCTACATACAGCTACATGTGGCTGATATATACTTATAAATAGGGGACAAAAAAAAGATAGTGGCAACAAGAACAATGCTTTTTTCTAATTTTTCAAAATAGAATTCAGTTGAAAACTGTAGAAGTATACAACTATACATTCTTAAAAGCTTAGCAATCCTTCTGACCAGTCACGACTAACAAGGGTGCCTCGCCTTACAATTAAGTGAAGCGCCGGCAAATTTTGTAAGGTTGGGTACATCTTCCGCAGGTTGCGCTGGAATCAATGGGTAACCCTTGTATTTTTTAGCCCAGTTTGGGTTTCCAGATTGCCGGAAATATGCACCATTCAGCAACAAATCTCCCTCACTCCTCCATGTCCATTTACGCCATACGGATTCTGGGCATTTTTCTCTGTGTGTGACCTCCTTGGCACCATTGGCAGCAAGGAACCGGTTTCCCTGGCTGATGATGGTGGCTCCATCAGCACCTCCAATGGCATAAGATTGCCATTCTGTGTAGCCGTTGTTCACGATGTGTACAAACCCAAATCTCACCGCTGGCAGCCGTTGTGTCAATCCTTTTCCGAAGTGGTTGTAAGCAATTGTCACCTTTATTATTTTATCCTCCGGTGTCTCATCACTTGCGCCAAAAAGCAATGCCTGTATATAGAATTACCCAGATAACATGAGAATATTATATTCTTTTCGTTAGAGTACGATTTATAAAATTATAAACCAACTCAGTTTAGTTTTAACCTTGTCATGCTTGACGAAGTGACAGTTCGAGATAGTTACGTTGGTGGAAGCTGCAACAATATCAATAAGGCCATCATAACAGTTGGCAAAAGAGCAGTGGTCAATCCAAACCCGTGAGGATTTAAAGATGGAAACGGCATCACCGTCACTTCTTCCTCGTCTGCCAACATGATCAGGCGCCGACCTAATCATGCCACCTGACCCCTCGACAATATCATACATGTGGATACCATGGATGATGATGTTATTTACGAATTGGAGCATAAAACCACACCCACTCGCCACGTGGATATCAAACCCACGACCATCAATGGTCTTGTCAGACGTAAAGATAAGCTCTTGCGAGAGAGTGATTTTCATGTTACGTGAAAAAGTGATCCAGAGTGGTTCGGGCTGGAGGATCGCATGACGAAGGGTACCTGGCTTGGGGTCAATTACATTTTTGTCTGATGAATCAGTCACAACATAAATTTTTCCCATTTTGCCACCCTTGGCCTCGTGGCCGAACCCTTGGGCACAGTCTGCAAGCCTTTTTCGGTTTTTAGCCCAACGGGCATCGCACCTCCAACATTTATCAATAGGGTTGTAGGCCTTACATTTAGGTCTTTTATGTCCAAGTGGCCTTCTAATGGCTATAGCAGTACTTTGATTTTCGGCCATTGACAACTCGACAATTGCTACAACTACCAAACATAAAACAAGAACCGCACGAGACACTTCCATCTTTGATTAACTAAGGAGACTAATTACCGGTAGCCAGTCTGGTCGTCTAATTAAAATCTGATCCCAAAAGACCAGATCGTTTTGAAACCAGTCCAGCTACCAAAACCAAACTATTCGGCCTCTATGTGACTTTTGAGGGGGCCGAGATGAATAAATAAATTACCTAGAGGGAATGTGCATATTTATAGCACACATGATCATCCTAAAATTAGAAACTTATGTGATACATTATTAGAAAAACATGGTGTGCCACATGTTTGTAGTTTTGGTTTTGCCCATACGTTTTCTTGGTGAAAGCTAGATTTATGGTCTGGAAGATAAAGATATTGGTATTCATACTATCATTTAACTACACCGCTAATATTTAAATGGGTAAGCGTAACCCGTTGCTAATGTTGTTGCCGTGCCACATAACAGTGGCTGCCTATATGATCAATGTCACTGCTGCCACCTTTCTGTCGCTACATGACCGCCACTTTAGAGTAGCTATGGTAAGTAGGATGTCGATTTCATAACGAGTGGGTGACACTTAGACTAAGTTGGATGTAACGCAATTTTAAAGTCTAGTTTTTCGATTGGTTGTTGTAAATGAAACATACTAGCTTAATTCATAACATTGTCACGGAAAGTAACTACAAATGAGTTTTGTCTAGACGATCATAAGTTTTAAGTTTACAGTAAAATAAATCCCTACACTAGGTTGTGATCACATATTATGTTGTTTAACCTTGTATGATTGTCACAAAACAATGAGACAAATCCATCTCAAAACATGGATTCTAATGGTAGATCATGTATGCAGTACGCACACTATCCACACGCCAATTCCGCCACATCTTAACCACCCCCACTCCTTGTTACCGCCATCACCACCACCAGCACGATGATACTAACGCTATTTAAAAATATCCTTTCAATAACCCATTCTTTCTAAAAAAAACTCCATAACCGGTTACTAACCTACAGTTAAAAATAACCACTAATCAGTACTCCTCAATCAGTTATTAACCGGTTATTTTGTGGCCCTCTAAGGCTCTAGTCTCTAGCGTCACCTTTGAAATGCTAATAACACTTTGGGCCCTTCAATAACGAACCCAATAAAGAACGGCCCAACCCATTTCTAATATGGAATACAGTGCGAAGAAGCAATACAAGACAACAAAATTACAGTCTCTTTAAAAAAGAAGCATTCTGTTGGGACATTTCTGGCAAAATTACACCATCAAAAGCAAAATCACAACCACACTTATTCTAACACTTTTGACCATTTTAAGCAGAAATTCTTGCTTCATATGTACTTACTGTTCCTCTATACTGACTTTGCTTGCAATTCATATCAATATTCCTCCATACTAAAACCACATCTCATAAAGCAATTGCTTAATCAGACAACACAACAATTCTCTTCATAAAAAGTATGCCATCATCTTATTATACATCAATCCAATACACTCTAAAGCCTTAAACTTGGGGATTAATAATTAATTACATGGCTAACCTATAAAGCCATCCCTACTTAACCAAACATGTTAGGCCCACTTATGCTAAAAGAATAATTAACAAATGTGCATACACCAGTTACAGCCCAATCAAAACTCGAATCGAACCACACCTTTTGACTAATTGTATGATTAGTTTATCAACCCAACTTTAATCTACATCATATTATTCATAACTTGATATATTTAGAGCCATTTCCATTAATAAAACTAGTAACCTTTATGTTTCTTTTCATCGATTTACAGATAAATGAACAAACAACAAAGCTTCACATGGAAGATCAAATGCAAACTTTTGTTCATTAATAAAGATTCCCTTCACGTTTGGTTATATATATACAATGTCATAAACTACAGTAAAATGTATAAAAATCCAATATTAAGATTAATTATTAACAGCCATTATGATATCTCTTAATGATGCTTATCATACTGTGGCAGCTATAATCCCTTTATATGTTGCAATGATCTTGGGTTATATTTCAGTAAAGTTTTTAAATCTTTTAAGCCCCGAACAATGTTCGGGTATTAATAAATTTGTTGTTAAGTTTTCGATTCCTTTGTTGTCGTTCAAAGTGATATCTAAGAGCAATCCGTACAAAATGAACATGAAGTTGATTTGTGCTGATGTTCTTCAAAAGGCCATTGCCTTTGTTGGGATTGCTATAGTCACTAGAGTTCGATCCAACGGTAATCTGAAGTGGATCATAACGGGCGTTTCTTTGTCTACGTTGCCCAATACTTTGATCGTGGGGATCCCGTTATTGAAGGCTGTTTATGGCGAAGAAGCGGATGTGCTTCTTGCACAGATAGTTGAACTCCAGAGCTTGATCTGGTACAACTTGTTGTTGCTGCTGCTTGAGCTGTCAACTGCAAGAGAAGCGACTGGTATGTATTATTATTTGTTAAATTGAGTTATAGTTTTTTTTTTTTTTTTTTTTTTTTTTTTTTTTTTTTTTTTTTTTTTTTTTTAATGTTGTTATTGTGCACAAATCAATTATTTTTATCTTTTGATTCAAGAGGAAGAAGAGGGGGGGCAAGCAGCACGAAGAGCAGATGAAATACGCGACACAGACTCGCGTATTCCAAAAACAACAAAACTAAAGGTGGTATTATTAACTGTTGGGAAGAAGCTTCTAACTAATCCTAGTTTTAATGCAACTATAGCAGGCTTTGCATGGGCATTTATAAGCTTTAGGTAAGCGACTAAGCGTGCACTAATATTATCGGTGCATAGAGGCATAGAGCATAAATCTGAGAGTTGGATATCATGCAGGTGCAATGTAAAACTGCCAAAAGTAGTTGAAGATTCAGTATCCATAATGTCAGATGGAGGACTTGGAATGGCAATGTTCAGCCTAGGTCTGTTCATGGCATCACAGACGCGCATAGTAGCGTGTGGTACCCGACTGACATTACTGGCTATGGTCTTGCGGTTCGTTGTTGGGCCTGCCATAATGGCAGGCCCATCTTTTGCTGTTGGATTAAAGGGTGCACCATTCCAAATTGCAGTTATGCAGGTAGAGTGAAACCATGATTCTGTTAGTACTCTTATTCAGTTATTGACATAAATATAAATTGGTTAATAAACTAGTATTATGATTTATGATTTGGTCAGGCAGCTCTTCCTCAAGGGCTCGTGCCATTTGTGTTCGCGAAGGAGTATAATGTTCATCCAGAAATCTTGAGCACCGCGATAATTATTGGATTGCTTGTGGCATTGCCGTCGCGTTGGTCTACTACTTGTTGTTGAGATTATAGGCGACAATGAGCAGTTGAGAATATATATGATATATATGAAGTATATATATGGTTTGTGAAATTCTTTTCATAGAACCTAATAAATTAAAATGGGATGGAAGAAGCAAAAGATCGGACACACCTACAAGGCAAAGGCATGCCAATATATTTCAAGGCCAGTAACACATCAGGATGACGTTTAGTAAATAAATTGTATATAAAAATAAAAGCTTATGAGAAATTGGTCTATATTTGGGCTCAAGAGTCAAGACTTGTTGAGACTTCTTGTGGGCCAAAGGATGTTGACTGTTGAGACAATTACATTAAACTATTAATTAAATATAAAAACATTATGGAGTTGCATAGTAAATATGTTCATGTCAAATATTTATAATGGCAATTGCTAGCTTCAATAAATATAAAAAAAGAAAAACTGAACATTACAACCAGTGGCAAAGCTTGGTTTCGGAATCGGCGGGGGCCGAACTCAATTTTTTTCGATTGGTAGTGGAAAATCGGCGGGGGCCGGGCTCAACCCGGACTCAATTTACCTATGAAAATCGCAAATTTCCACTACTGCGCCAAAAAACAAGGGGGGCCAGGGTCACCCCGGGCCCCAACAATACTTCGCCCCTGATTACAACTTTATTAGTGTAAATGAGCATCGACACACATAAAATTTGTTCTAGTTAAACAAAAGGCACGAAAGGAGGCAACTGGCAAGGAGCTAATAAGAGTAAGATGAATGGGTATTTGTTGGTCTAAATTCACATGTCGTGGCCCAAAAAAAAAATACACGGTATTCAATTTGGCCCATTAAGCATTATAGTGGTTAAAAGAATGTGTGAGGCATATATACAAACACGGTACGGTAGTATCTGGCCCATCATTATTTGATAAGTTATTAGACTATGGGTATGTTTGGCAAAATTAGCTGGAGGCTGGTAGCTGGAAGCTGCAAGCTGGTAGCTGCAAGCTGGTAGCTAGAAGCTGGAAGCTTTTTAAATATATTTTGGTGTTTGGCAGAGTAGCTGAAGCTTTTAATAAAATGTATAAAATGACCAAAAATGGGCATAATTAAAAACTTGTAAAGAAGGTTTTTATTTTATTTTTAAAATAGAATGGGTATTTATGTCATTTACTAATTAAAAGCTTGTAGCTAGTAGAGCTTTTTCTGAAAAGCTACTACTAGTAGCTTTTCACTATAGAGCTTTTTCTCTAACCTAAAAGCTTCCAGCTCCTTCAACCAAACAAAACTTTTTATTGAGTAGGAGCTTTTTCTTAAAAGCTTAAAGCTTGAAGCTCCTAAAAGCTCTTAAAAGCTCCTTGCCAAACATACCCTATATGGTGTAGAGACCAACTCTCCCAACTTCCCCAAATGCCACATCAGCGCCACCTCATTTTCTCTCTTTCATCCCCCAAAGTTTAGAAATGGTATTCCCCCAATCCCTCTTTATTTTTTTTATTATATAAAGTTTGATTAAAAATAAGGGCCAATCACATTACAATGGAAGAAGGGGGAAGAAACCCCCAAGTCCCCGAAAATCACGGGGGAGAGGGGGGGTGTTCCCGATGGGGGTCTTGGCCACCTCATCTCCCCGAGCTCACTCCCCAACTCATACCACATACCAGTCTTAGAAAAAATAAAAAAATGTATGAGGCTGTCCCTTGTCTTTTGGCCCAAGAAAAAACAAAGCACGAGTCACCAAATTAAAATACAAATCCACGTGTGATAAACTTTTGAAAATGCCCTCTCAGATCTACGGGAAACAAAATACTGCTTTCCTTGATCAAACGGTTAAAAATACACGTTTCAACAGAAAAAACATAACCCCATCCTTCACTTGTACATGATGCATCTAAAATTGTACACTCACTTAACTTAACCATTTTAGGCCTGGAACAAAAGGCTTACCAGTCAGTTACCACTCTATTCTATTCCCAATTCATATATTAGCGTTGTTCTTCCGTTGTTCCTGAAGCTGTCCCAATCTCTCTCTCTCTCTCTCGCTCTGCTTAATAATACTCTGTTTTGGATCTGTGTTATTATTGTGCTAGCAATTAATAATCATGGTTAAAGGTCCAGGACTATACTCCAATATCGGCAAAAAAGCCAGAGGTTCCTTCTCTCTGTTTGATGTATATATAATTTCATTTTTTATAGTTTGATATGTGTTATTTAAGCTGTTTGTTATGTGATGATGCAGATCTTCTATACAAGGATTACCAAGGGGACCATAAGTTTACTATTACCACCTATTCACCTACTGGAGTTGTCAGTCACTTTTCTCTCTTTTTTTTACTTTGTTTTGTTAATCTGTTCAATTGTTTCTTTCTGTTTGATGTTGTTACAGAATCGGTAGTAGTAGGTTAGAATGTGAGTGTTGTTTATGTTATTATCTAGTTCTATGTTGTTAATGAATGATTATTTGTTTGTAAGAGAGGTGATTAGATGATTGTTTATTTGATGTGAATTGATAGTTGCTAATGGTACCAGTTGTAGAATCTATCTATAGTTTTATATTGAAGCTCATTTTATGTGCAAGTATTAAGCAGTCATCTGTTGTTATGTGATATTGCATATGTAATGAGCATCATTAGTTTGGAAAGTTATTGGAAGTGTTGAGTTGTTTCTGTCGAGGCTAATTGATTGAATTGTATAATGTCTTCCGATGATAGGAACTCATGGAGACGTAAAATTAAGGCCAGTGACTTTTAGAGAGTAGATTTGTCCTAGCTTTGCCTTTGGAGCTTCATTTGTTTACTTATTTATTTTTATTTTTAATGGCCCCTGAAAGTTTATATGAGTTTGGCCATTAATGTCTTTTTAATGGCCCGCAAATGAGCCGAGCCCGAGCTCGATCAGGCTCGAACTCGAGCTCGATTAAGTTATAAGAGCTCGAGCTCGGCTCGATTCGAGCTTTTGTTTTCAAGGCTCGAGCTCGGCTCGTTTGTAATTTCTCAAGCTCGAGCTCGGCTTGGGCTCGGCTCGTTTAGTATTTATTAGTAGTTAATATGTTAAATAAAAATAGTATAAATAATAGTTTATTTAGGCTCGTGAGCTCTATAAGTGAAGCTCAAGCTCGGGGCTCGTTTACTAAACAACTTTAAATGAGTGGTAAATATTATTAAATATTAAAAAAACCTAATATTACACTAGGCTCGATAAGGCTCGACGAGCCTAACGAGCTTCACATGCCAGGTTCGAGCTCGATAAATAAATGAGCTTTGTTTTAGGTTCCAGCTCGGCTCGTTTCGAGCTTTTTGCCGAGCCGAGCTCGAGTAGCTTGCGAGCTGCTCGGCTCGTTTGCACCCCTAGTTTTTATTTTACTTCTCGACATTGATATGGTTGTGGAGCCGAGGGTCTCACTAGAAGCAACCTCTTTATCCTATGGATAGAGGTATGGTCTGCCTACATCCCACCCTCCCCAGACCCTACCAGCAGCTGGGCTACGGGCGGGACATACTGTCTATGATTGGAAAAAAAAAAGTATAATGTCTTCCGATTGTGTCCTCTTCTATGTGAACGCCTTTTGTTCGTTGTTCCAACTTCTTTATTGCACTGAGTAGCTTTTGGAACATCTTATTGCTTACTGAATTGGCATATTTCTTACCAAATGGTGAAGATATGATACAGCTGTGTTGATTTCTGAGTAATGTTTACTGTATTGCTTTCTGGATCATATGTACCAAAATTGTTTGGCTGAGCGGGGTACACAATATATTCTTGCTTTTACGCAACTCTTGTTTGATACCTTTTTTTATGTTAGCTTGAGAAATGCATTAGTCTATCTGTTGAGAATACGGAGACACGTGGTTCACAGTCTAGTAGTGCACAAGTGCCAAATATTTGAACTTCTCTTGCTTAGTTTGTATGACACATGTTTATGAAAAAATACTTATATGGGATAACACCTTATCCGGATGAAGACTGTGTGCATTTGATCCAACAACTTGTGGTTTTTTTTTTTTTTTTGTCTTGTTATTGTTTTTTGCAATAGTGCTCACATTCTCAACTTTCACACCATGTAGGCAATCACATCATCTGGGACGAAGAAAGGTGACCTGTTTCTTGCTGATGTCAATACACAATTGAAGAGGAACAACATTACTACTGACATCAAAGTGGACACCAACTCCAATGTAAGACATTTCTCTATATTTTGTTTAAGTAACTTTGTCTTTTGTGTTTTCGTGTGAAATGTTGGTACTGACCATACGAATTTACTACTTTACTCTCAAGAACATTAGTTTCTTGCACCAGTTAATTACACTCTTCACCTTTGTTTACATGGCTCACTATTTTGTTTTTGAATAGCACATTCAGTTTTCAGTACCTTGCAAATTTGTATGAATACTAATTGATTTATTTGCATCTCACTAGCTCTCCACAACTATTACAATTGATGAACCTGTACCTGGGCTTAAGGCAATACTTAGCTTCAAAGTTCCTGATCAAAGATCTGGCAAGGTATGCAATCTTTCTTCGTGCTTGTGGAACCATAGATCTATTTTGCAACCGATGATGCATATTTTTTCATAAGAAGACATCTAGAAGGTTTTTTTCTTAACCGTAATTTTCTTTCATTCAAATACTAGGTTGAACTTCAATACTTGCATGACTATGCTGGAATCTGTGCTAGTGTTGGGGTGGATGCAAATCCCATCGTGAACTTTTCTGGTGTGCTGGGAACTAACATTAGCTCCATTGGAGCTGATGTTTCTTTTGACACCAAAACCGGAAACTTCACTAAATACAATGCTGGCCTAAGCTGCTCCAATGCTGATCTTATTGCTGCTTTGACCTTGTGAGTTGTTAATCCTTCCTTGTTAAGGTTTTTTTTTTTCCCTCAAGCGACTATAGAAGTGAGAAATGTTCGTAGGGATTGTCCTGTAAAATGTCCAAGTTAGTGGAACACATGATTTAGATTGGGGGTGGCAATTCTCTACATGACACAAACCCTGCATGGATCAGGGTTATGGGTAAACGGACGCGGGTAATAAATGAGTTGGCACCGCTAACTCGTTTAAAAAATGCGTTGGGTTTGGGACTTTGGGTTGACAACTTGACATGACCTACCTGTTTCTAACTCACCCACCCAAAGCCAACACTGATTGCCAGCCTATTTGAAGTCTGAATATATTTTTGATTGAAATGGAAATTCGATCCCCTTAATAGGACTGGGTCGACTTGGGTTTTGTTTTATCATGGGCAAAACTTTAAAAAATATCTAAAAATGGAAACATCTCAAAGGGGTCTAAAGTCTTGTAAGGTGTATATAATTGTATAAACCTTAGACCATGTGTAGTGGGGCTTTATATTTATAAAGCCCCTGAATGTGATTGGTCCACGTGGCTGCTGAGTCAGCGTGGAGAGAGAAACTGAAAAAGGGGTGTAGTGGTGGGGCTTTATTTATAAAGCCCCTGTTTGTGATTGGTTGATTTTTATATATATTTTTTTTATCTTTTAATTCAAAATAATTAAAATAAAATGCAAATAAATATAAAAAAATCACAAATAATAATAAAAACACACAACTGATATTAAAAAAAAAAGTTACACAGATCCTAAATTCCTAAATTACTTATTAATCCTAAATTACTTATTAATCCTAAATTAATTATTAATCCTAATTTTCTCCACTATGGAGAGTAGTTGTCCCAGGGGAAGTAGTACTCGGGTGAGACGGAACGTGAGCTGTCCCGTCCATCAGATCTCGCATCTGAGGGGAAGTAGTAGTACTCACGAGGAGGGGTAGGTTGGCTATAGTAGTACTCCTCCTCCTCAATCTCCCTCAGGGCTTCCAAGTCCCCCTCAGTTGGGGAAGTCCCATGGTCTTGGGGGATGGGGATGGGGGTAGTTTGCTGTTGGGGGATGGGGATGGGGGTAGTTTGCTGTTGGGGGATGGGGGTGGGGGTAGGGGTAGTCTGGTGTTGGGGGAGTGAAGCAGCCCAGGGGGTAGGGGGCGACAACGTTAGTCGCTCCATTTGTTGCTGGGCCATGACATAATCCATAGCCCAGACCAATTCCTCATCCGTCCAGTCATCATCGGCAGGAGGATGAGGAGGAAAGGTTGGTTGTGCAGCAGCAGCAGGAGGAAAGGTTGGTTGTGCAGCAGCAGCAGGAGGGGGATATAACCAATGTTGTGGAGGAGGAGGAGGAGGATAAATAGGAGGTTGTGGAGCAGCAGTAGGAGGAGGAGATGAGGAGAATGGTAGTCTCCGGGGACGGCCCCGTCCCCTGGGATACCGACGAGAGTACTGTCGGAGGTTAGAGGAGGATGAGCCTCCTGGTTGAAAACCAGACATATTATGGTTTGAGGAGGAGGATGAGGAATTGGAGGTGTGGTTGATAAATCTGATTTGGTTACCTATTTATAAGGTTAGCAAATTTTGAAATTCAAACGGTTTGGGGGGAAAACGTTTGAAATTCAAATTTTGAAATTTAAACGGTTTGGGGGAAATTTTGAATTTTAAACGGTTTGGAACAGTAACCGTTTAAAATTTAAAATTTTAAATTATTAATATTATTATCATGTTTATTATTATTATTATGTTTATTATTATTATTATTATTAAAAATAAAAAAAAAAATAGTTGACCTTTGACCTTGCCACATGGCAAGGTCTGATTGGATGTTGAAACAAGCATATGGCGTTATTAATATAAAGCCCCAACCAAAAAATGGTATATAGCGCCCCCCTGTAGCGGTGTGGGGGGCGCTATTTTTGAAAAATTTTGATATATAACGCCCGAGTACGGGTTAATAGTTTTTTACTCAATTATAACACATCAATGATCCTTGAAACTTTAAAGATGGAAGAGAAAGTGTTTGTGGGTCAACCTTTCCAGACCACATTAAGAAGTTACTTGTTAACCTGAATCCGATCACAGGTGTTAATAAAGTGCCATTGTAATCTAGTTTTCTACCTGATTAGTTGCCACTGCAATTTATGCACCACTGAAATTTGAATATGTTGGTTTATACAGGAACGACAAGGGTGACACACTGAGTGCTTCCTACTACCACATTGTTAAGCCCTTGACCAACACATTTGTAGGTGCAGAGGTGAACCACAGCTTCTCAAGCAATGAAAACACAATCACAGTTGGCACCCAGCATTCTTTGGACCCATTGACCACGGTCAAGGCTCGGGTCAACAACTTTGGAAAGGCAAGTGCGCTGATCCAGCATGAGTGGCGCCCAAAGTCTCTTTTCACCCTTTCAGGAGAAGTCGACACTAAAGCCATTGACAAGAGTGCAAAGTTCGGTCTTGCCTTGGCTCTTAAGCCCTGAAATGTGGTAATGGTTGTGTGAACTTGATGGTTTTTGTAGTAATAATTTCCAAATGTTGTTTTGAGAAGCAATGCCATGCTTAGTTACCTGAAAACTTTCTGCGTAATCCATTGTTAAGACACGGATGATGTTTGCAAAGGTTCATCTGTATTTTCTTCCTATTAACTGTTGAGTTTTTTGAGTTTTCATTTTCAAGCAAAGAAAGCGTTCTTTTCTTATATTCAATTAATAGTCAGCTTATTGTTGGTTCATCATATACTTAGGGCATGTTTACAGTTATTGTTATTGTTCTGTATATCTTGTCGGGCAAATTTTACATCACTCATTGCCGTCGAGATAAAATCAAGCTCTTAGTCTAGATGATGCGTGCGAATATTTTTTCATGTTAGTAGCGGATTGCTATTTCACATCTGAAAGTACAAAAGAAGGTTGATTTCATGGACATATTGCTACAACATTTTCCGATACACATGCTTAAATAATAACTATAAATCAAAACCATTCTAGTTGACAACACACATCAAACAAGACTTCTAAGAGGGTGTTTGGGATTGTGTTTTGAATCTGATTTTTAGATTATTGCGTTTTGAAAACGCAGATAATCAGTTTTTTACTTTTTAGTGTTTGGGATTGTGTTTTGAAAACGCAAATAATCAGTTTTTAGGCTACCAAAACGCAATAATCTATAAGCATCTCCACCCCTGCTTTTTTCAAAACGCATAATCTGTTTTGAATAATCAATCCCAAACACCCCCTAATGTTATTTCCTGATTATGTGCTATGTATACTGCAAAATTGTAAACAAACATCACAAGTATAACTTGGAAAATTCCCAGAATTATTCATGACAAAGTTTGCAAGCTTTGAAACAAGGAATTTGTTTCAAGGAGTGTTGAATATTCTTCTCTAGCCAATCCAATCGCCTCTCAAAACTAAGCACTGCGGTATGCATACTCCTGACATCAAGTTGAGCCACTCGAGCACAGGAACGAAGTAGAATGTAATAATCTGCATGTGCAGCGTAAACATACGCATCGTCCCCTTTTTTCTTGTGTAGTGTAAGTAATTATGTCTTTCGACTCTTCTCGGAGGTATGTAACAAAATTTGTTCTCTTCCATGTTTGCTTTCATTCGCTTTATTTCTCTTTCTTTGTAGGACTCGTTAGGGCCGGGGATGGCTTGGACATTGTCGTCTTTAGGTTTCTTGGTCTTGTTCATTTCACTGTTTGAATGATCAGGAGATCTCTCGTCGGGACTAATAGCGCCCAAGGAACATGACTCAGATGGTTTATGATCCTACAATGAATCACAAAAAAAATATCAAAACGAATGTAAACATATTTACTCCGTATATTCATAACGCATACTCTAATCACATCATTCTGTTTCGGTACTATGTGTGTATGCGTGTGTGCATACACATATAGCAACGAACGATAGATACATACTGAAAATTACAAATACGAAATCATGCCTTTTTCGCCTGATAGAAATTCCAAAGGTCGTTTATTATCTTGTTTTCGGCGTAATCCTCGGATGACAGCTCCACACCAGCATAAACCACATCCTTACAATGATTAAGATATGCTTCAAGATCCTTAGCATGATCTACCAAACACAAACAACACATGTTAGGCGATACCAAAAATATTAAGCGTACTCAACGCTGAAGCCAAATCTTACCACTTGTATCAACGAGCGCATAATATTTCGCTTGAAGTAAAACTAAAATGTCTGTAGCATCCATGTTGGATTGTTCTGCAGCAGCATTATTTCTCTTACTGGCACAAGACAATGACATTTCCCACTTACCAAAACCATGTATATCGTAAAGAATCCTAATCGAAACTATAAGTATAGACAATACAAAAGCGCGTGTGGGAAGCCTGGACTTGTTTGCAGATAACCACAGCTCGGGTGGCATTGACCACTCATATATCCGGCATGCATGAGGGAGAATAACATTAACCGGAAGAGACAACTGTTTAAGATAACGCGAAGCAATTGCATAAAAGTTGACTGGAGGTAATTCCAATCCTATTGAATGGGCAATAGAAGCAGCTAACGACTCGAGTCTTTCTGCTGAGATTACAGAACACTTGTCCTTATCAGATGGGATTCCAATTCGGGTTCCCATCTGTTTATCGATTTCAACAAAAGCAGCTAAATAAGGAAGTGTTCCTTCAAGTGTCCATTTAATAATATCTGTTGGCAAGATTGGCTCCCTTGCTAAATGACACACCAAAAAAGAAATCGCTAGAGAGCAAGATAACGGTATTGTCTTGCTTTGTGATCCATACCGTTTTGTTACATCTGACATGAAACAAAAGTACATAAGTTGGTTAGTTAAAACAGTTATAACCAGTGTTGTAAAAGGCGGCCGCCGTTAGTTAAAACAGTTATAACCGGTGTTGTAAAAGTCGGCCTAGGGGGGCGCCTAGGCGCTAGGTGGGACTAAATATAGGAATAAGGACCTAGTCGGTGAACTAGACGTTTTGGCTATTAGGCGGGCCTAGGCGGTGGTATGTTTAATTTTTTTTATTTTTTTTAAATTTCTTAGTATTATGTGTATATATCTTAACATATTTTAAAAAAAAACCTAAATTTGTGTGTATATATATAAAATACATATAAAAATCCCAAAACGCCTAGTTCCGCCTAGTCCCGACTAGTCCCTAGGCTGGACCTCACCACCCGCCTAGCGCCTTCTTCAACATTGGTTATAACTGACAAAAAAATATATAACTAAACACCATCACCCGAAAAAAGCTTAGTTGACGCCACGAATCTTAACCAAACAGGCTCGATCATGCCAACGATTACAGGACACACATTACACTCTTCAACCAAGGTCTTCACTTGCATTTCAATCATCAACTGGACTCCCATAACATACTTCCTCTTAATTTCTGCATCATCAGCTTCCGCATCAGCGTCTTCTTGGGTCACTAGTATTTTCCAAAAGTCTGAAAGGGGTTTGGACTTGGAGATTGGCTGATCAGTGTGTGTGATCATTCGTCTTCGAACATACCCCTTACAGACTCTTTGGTCATAAGCAAGTCATCCTCTCCAGCCATAGTGTCCCTAATATCATCGGCTCGTTGGCCGCATTGCAGGCAGTAAAAGAATCCATCAGAACCATCTTCCAAATCCCCATGCTTGCAAAACTGGCACTTAAAACCCAATGCAGCAGCCATCTGTAGATAGTGAATATACCATGCATGAAACAGAAAGTAATATTAATATTGTATGATGACAAATGAATGGGTTAAAGATAATAATGTACGTAAAGGAGAAAGACGCACTGCAGCAAAGGATGGTTTACCTGCACAGCTGCGCTCGTTTAAAAGCAATAAAGTGTTGGTCTTTGTCTTGGGCTTGGGCTTGGTCTTGTTATTGGGCCCAGTGAAAGCCCAACCTAACAGGTTGTATATGTTCAGGCCGTGATGGAAATCGGGTTCATGAACCCGTTACTAGATGTGATTTTTTAATTTTTTTTTTCTTTTTAAAGCACATCAGTCTAATAATATGTTGACACACGAAAATACGTATAATCTATATTTTCTATTTGTTTTTTATTGATTTTATACTAGCTTATACACCGGGAGCGTCCCGGGTTGAGAAATCTAAGTAAAGTGAATAAAATTAGAAGTATCTAAACTATAAAAATGGCATCTATATATCAACTTATATCAGATACTTTTAAAAAAAATATACCAAAAGATCAATTTCACCTTACAACATCAACACCTAAAACAGAATATTAAAATCCCAAGCACTTCAAGGGGACAAAGATTGTTTAGCACCAATACATTCAGTCAAAGGTCTTTAACTGCATACAATAAGATTTGAGCTATTTAAGAATATGGTAGAAAAAGAAAACATAGCAATTACCTGTTGGAGAGCGTCCCGGGTTGAAATATCTTATATGACATAATAAAATATCTAATATGACAACATAATTAATGACTTGCCAATATATTATTATTATTATTATTATTATTATTATTATTATTATTATTATTATTATTATTATTATTATTATTATTATTATTATTATTATTATTATTATTATGGGTTAGGTTATTCTACAAAGGCTACAAAAAGTGAGAAGGATACAAAAAACATAATAGATCATGAAATATGACACACTGAGCCACAAAATATAACACAGTGCCAAAAAAATATAACACAATGCTGAAGAAAAAAGACACAATGAATTGAAAAAATGACACAATGATGAAAATAAGAAAAAGACACAATAGTATATAAAAGACACAATGATGTAACGCATATTCTAAAAACTACAAGCTAAAACCATAAAAAACGAAGACCTAAAAATTAACGTCGTAGGGTTCGATAAGACGATTCCAATGCCGCTTGAATAAGTTCAATCGGAGTCCGTTTGATACCCTTCCTACGACTTCCTATTTTTCTTTCACTGTGTATTTGATCCTAACCCTTATTATTATTATTATTATTATTATTATTATTATTATTATTATTATTATTATTATTATTATTATTTTAAAAAAATCTCTGCCATAAGTTATCATATTCTAATATAAAAAAAAGGGTAATTGGGTCGGGTATCACCTAATCCCAGGCCCGACCCAAACCCACAATTTTTTTTAAACTAATATATCCCGGGAGCGTCCCGGGTTGAGAAATCTAATTTGAAATATCAATTTTAAACCTGAAATATACTGATGCGTTTTACAGTTACATGCAGGAAAGCTTCGGGTAGCACTTAACCTAAAACAATTAACAATGTATCTTCAGTGTTAGTGCATAACCTTAAACAATGTATAACTCTAATATTAAAACCTAACCTAAAACAATGTACAACTCCAATGCTAACACATGTTGTAAATAAAAATCATATTTACTGGTTTGAACATAACTAATGACTTGCCTATACATTGATATATTGTAAAATACATCTATTTCCAGTGTAAAGTTTGTATAGTTTTCGAGTAGTTTAGATAGTGTTTTTATTAGTTTTAGGCTTGTACCGCACTATTTTATTTAGTATAGGTTTCTATAGATTTTTATTAGTTTTGAGTCAGTTTTAGCGCTTACTTATTTATTTTATATTTTGGTAGGTGTTCGAATGGACGTTGGAGCGTAAACGAGTAACTTTGGTCAAGCCAAGAACACCCGAGTCAAGAGCATGGAGCTAGAATGCTATATATAATAATAGTATATTTAATAATAATAATAATAATAATAATAATAATAATAATAAAAGAAACAAAAAGAAAAAATTAATAAAGAAAAAAAAGTGACTTATGTCACGTTTGGAAAAAAGATAGTTGAAAGGGCCCAATAACAAATCCTTTAGAGGGCACAAGGCGGCGCACATTATGAACAAGAAGAGCAGCGATTGGACCAGGGCAGAGACCAATATATTTATTTCTTTGGAGTGCTCCACTAATTGGAGAGATATATATATTATTTTTGAAGGGTGCCGCATGAGATAATTGGAGACTGCCACAATTGACGAAGGGACATAAGAGGCGGAGCAATATTACTTTACGAAGGACATCAAGAGAGAGGAACAGGGCAGCCTCAAAGGAATCAAGAGAAAGGGATCAAAGGGTTGAGGCATAGGTGCCAGCACGGGTCGGTTCTAATCTATTTATTCATTATTTATTTATTCAAACCCATTGTGAACGCCATGAATATTATCTGTTTCTATTGTTTTGATTGTGCCATGACTTTTATTGGCTAGACCTTTTCGCTACCTAGGTTAAAGATGATTGCACATGTTTGATTTATTTTCTTTTGGTCTTGGAACTTTTGGTGGTGGGTTGAATTTTAAAGTAAAGAACTTTTTATTTTCTGGTTTGATGTGTATGCGTATTTAGTTTTATTTAATTAATGTTTATAAACTCCACTTGCGTTTTTGTGAATGTCTTTCATGTATGAATGCGGGTTAGGTTGCGGACTGAGTGTTAGCGACTAGTTTATGGTTAATTCTGCAGATTGTCCATAGGAGTTGTAATTGTTAGTTAGATAATTCTAAGTATTCTACCAATTCTCAATAGCTGTGAGGTGCGAGATTGTTGACCTGTCTAGGGTGTTAAATTGCTAGTTCTAGAGGCTTTGTGAGAAGATCTTCCTAGTTTCCCTAGCATTCCTTGTAGGCCAAGTCTTATCAGAAATATTGTAGTTACCCCTTGCACTTTCGGGTGTATTGTGACTTTCGCGCTGTGAGGTAGACTGTCTAGCGGGTACTTTAAGATTCGAGTAGGTAAGCCTGTGAGGGTAACCTCTCAACCGGTGGTTTAACAGCACAACAATATTCTAGGGTTTCCCCTTGAGAAGGGTCGAGGGTGTCTAGTTTATTCTTGATGTTTAGTATTTTAAGATCCCGGTTCCACACCAGTTCCATAGCCATTAGAAATTTATCATTCATGTGTAGGATTCTAGCCTAGGTAGTGCCTTCCCATCATCTGATCCCAGTTTCAGTTCCCAGTTTGTGTCTTTAATTATTTTAGTTTATTTTATTTATTTTTATTAGTTTGTTAGAAAACCCCCCTTAAGCAACAAAACAATTTAAGTCAGTTTGTAGATAAGTAATCGAGTCTAGTTTACGTTTTCTAGTAGAGTCTCGTGGGTTCGATACTCGGACTTACTTTAGCTATACTGCACTGACCGGTACACTTGCCGGTTGTGTGGTTTAGGTTTAGAGAGTCTTAGGTTATAAATTTAAAACTTAGAGTGTCTAGTTTAGTTTAATTTAGTTAGTTTTTACTAAACCACTTTTAGCACATCAACATGATTAATGAATAACCTGAACACTTTGTGTTTTTTTTCTGTATGAACAAAACCACACAAAAAAATAGTCGTTTTTTTCTCCGTTTTTTATATAGCACTATGGTACCCGTTGGAAAGATAATAAAACGCTCGTTAATTTGGTGTAATTTTTTTCTTTAAAAAATCTCGTATATAAAATATATTAACGTTTAAAAGTTATGGGAGAAAACATTAGAGATAAAAATCTAATTTTGTTTTTAAATTTTAAATTATTATTTTCCTAAAATAAAGCATTTGCTACATGGGATGACACATGGCACACTCAATGAAAAGAATACCCTCTTTGAGTGTCATGTCATTAAAATGGCTTTGGTTTATTATATGTATAGATATAGATAACTGAACTCGTTTTTTTTTATATAAATGTTGGATTTTGTTATGTAAATATGTCAATTATTAAATTTGATTACTTAATCGTCTCCTTGAGCGCATCCTCGCGCTCCCCCTCTCCACTGTCAAGAGCATCCCGCCTGCGTGTCGTATGGCGTTTGCGCAGGCTTTGTCAGGGGGGCTGCGTAAAGTGGCGGATACCCCAGGGTCTATTGAGGCATGGGTTAAGCTTTTGTTGTTGCCTCGTTGCACGTTACAGGCGGTCAAACCAGCCTGTAGGCAAGAAAGCAGGTTTGGGAACAGGAAATCGCTTCAATGCAACTCCATTATGCGAGCCTTAGCGGTTTGGAAAGATGGAGCCGGCTTTGAGGAGCTCATTAAGAACCTCCTTGATCTACCTGCGGAGGGGCTTTCATGTAGGCCCAGTGAGCAAGATAATGATGGGAGTGGGGGCAACATTAAGCAATGCCTTCGAAAAGTGGCAGATGGGCACAACACAGCTGCGGTCAAGGTCCTGTGTTCATCAGGGGTCGCACCCCTTGGGGAGGCCACTTTGAAAGCCTTGATAGATAAACACCCTATTGTGGAGCCTCCGACCAAGCCTTCCACCATGCCATCTGAGCCAGCTCTACAAGTTGACGTTGATTGTGTGCTGGCGTGTATTAAATCCTTCCCAAAAGGGACCTCTTGCGCGAGGGATGGTTTGCGGGCTCAACATATCTTGGACGCATTTTGTGGCCAGGGGTCCCCCACTGCGTCTGGGTTGCTTAAGTCCATCACAGATGTTGTCAACCTGTGGCTTGGGGGGCTTTGTCGTTCTGAACTGGCGGAGTTCGTTGTCTCCGCTCCATTAACCCCCTTGTTAAAGCCCGACAATGGAATTAGACCTATCGCGGTTGGGACTATTTGGAGGAGATTGGTGTCGAAAGTCGCTATGCGTAAAGTGGGTAAGGAGATGGCTGCGTATCTAGGGGATTTCCAATTTGGGGTTGGGGTCCCTAATGGGGCAGATGCAGTGTTGCACAGTGGCAATAGGTTTGTGAACATGTTCCATTCTGATGGCTCCCTGGCTATGCTTACTGTTGATTTCTCCAATGCTTTTAACGTAGTCGACCGTACTGATTTCTCCAATGCTTTTAACGTAGTCGACCGTACTGCACTTCTCAGGGAAGTTTATTGTCGATGCCCATCCATTTACCCGTGGGTGCAATTCTTGTATGCCCGGCATGCCATGTTATACGTGGGCGATACTCATATTGGTGCTAGTACTGGGGTTCAGCAAGGGGACCCTCTCGGGCCCCTCCTTTTTTGCATTGATCCTTCATCCGCTTGTTCTCCGGGTGCAGGAAGCCTGCTCCCTCCCTTTCCATGCTTGGTATCTAGATGATGGCACTATTATAGGTAAAACTGAAGACGTAGCGAGGGCACTTGATATTATTTGATCTGAAGGGCCGTCTCTGGGGCTTATGCTTAATGTGCGAAAAACTGAGATTTTTTGGCCAACATGCAATGGTTCAGCAACAACGCCCGGTTTATTTCCTAGTGAGATAGGTAGGCCCGACCGAGGGGTTAAACTCCTTGGGGGAGCTGTTAGCCGGGATGCAGGTTATATACGCTCTTTGGCAACCAAAAGGGCTTTGCGCGCGGTTGAACTCATGGAACACCTGCCGAAATTAAGAGACCCTCAAAGTGAGCTCCTCTTACTGCGCTCATGCATGGGGGTTGCTAAATTAGTGTTCGGGCTACGAACATGTCAGCCAGAGCATGTCAAAGAGGCGGTGTCCATTTTTGATGCAGGCCTTCGGAAGGCAGTTGAAAGCATTGTTGTCTGTGGAGGGGCACATTTTGGGGACCTCCAATGGAGGCTAGCATCCTTGCCTATGCGGCTTGGGGGCTTAGGGATTTTCATGACAGGGGATGTGTCAACATACGCCTTTGTGGCGTTGAGGGCTCAGTCGTGGGGATTACAGGACCACATCCCGCGGAGTGCTGGTGTGATGGGGGTGGATTCTGACTACACCCTCGCACTTGGTAATGTTAAAACAGTTCTTCCGGAAATTGATCTAGGCGGTTATACCGATAAGGAGACCGCCCCCTAGAAACCTCAACAAACCTTGGCGAGTGCTCTTATGGTAAACACGTGCAGACTATGGAGGGGCACTTTGATATGACTCCACGACAAAAGGCAGTGTTTGCATGCCTTCAAGAGGCTCATGCTCAAGATTTTCTGACTGTCGTGCCCATTGAAGGTCTTGGGCAACGGATGTCGGCAATCGAATACAGGGCTATTCTCAAATACCGGCTCATGATACCTCTGTTCCCCTCGGATGAACCATGCCCCGTTTGCAAAAAAACATGTCTGGATAAATTTGGCGAGCATGCGCTCCACTGCAAGGAATTGTCGGGGTTCAAGTACCGCCATGATTTGGTCAGAGATGTTCTATGGGATGTGCTTCGAAGTGCGGGGGGTCTCAGCCAAGAAAGAAGCACCAGTCAATTTTCTAACTAATTCGCGGGAGGGGAGATCTACCTTGCGTCCTGCGGATGTTCTTGTGTTTGGATGGGTTGGGGGCAAACATGCTTGTGTTGACTTGACAGGGGTGTCCCCTTTGGTAGGTTTGAGAGACAGCGGCTTTGTACCGGGGCAGGCAGTTTTGAAGGCAGAAGCTAAGAAGGTCGCTAAGCACGAAGCAGCCTGTTTAGAGAATCAACATGTGTTCCTGCTGTTTGCTTTTGACACATTTGGATCCCTGGCCCTGAGGCAGTACGGTTTCTAAAACGAGTGCAGAAGGTGGTCCACAGTGACTCGCAGAGCCCTAAGAACCAAGGGTTTGTGTTTAACAGGATAGGCTTTGCGATTCAAAAGGGGATAGCGGCGTAGCTTGTTGTCCGCTTACCCACCATCTAAATGTAACTTGTTTTTTACTATTACATTATATAAAACGTAAAAAAAAAAATTTTAAAAAATGACATGGGATTGAATATTGAAATGTATTCCAAGATGGGTGCTCATTCCACACTTTGGTTAGAGTAATTGTTAAGATTTAGGAGTAGAGTCTCCATTTAAGGGTAACAATTACACATTTTGCGTGTAGTATTACTCGAGTTCCATAGATGGAAAAATGAAATAGAGTAAGGTATAAAGATAATTACGATAAACCTCAACTAATACACATATCGTTAATTTTCTCAAACAACAATGATTGTTAGGGAAGTTTTGTTACGACAAGTCTTGGTTTCAAAGTAAAATCGACATATTTTCCGTGTATTACAAGGATTGTTGACGTAGATATAGATAGCACTTGAGATACGTGGTTTTCAATTTATAACACATTTGGTATGTAACAGTAACTTTCGTTATCACATCATCACGGTTCCCTTTTCTTCTTCTCGAGCTCCTCTCTTTCTCCTATGATTTCTCTCTCTAGCGCTCTCTCTCTCTCTCTCTCTCTCTCTCTCTCTCTCTCTCTATTTGCGTCTCTCTCTCTCTAATATTCAGAAGTGTGAATGATGTATTTGGTTTGTGTGTTAATAAAAGACCTTAAAAGATGTAAAAATTACAATTATGCCATCAATGTACTGTTCAAAAGGTTTGTACATTTATATAGTAGAATTACAAAAATCCCTAGTAACAACAAAAAATTGAACCAAACTTCATTAAATAAGCAAACCCATCCAAAAACTAAGTTCTTATAATTGTCAACATCAAGTGCAATACCAAAAGCCTATCAAGCCTGTCTTCATATTGGTTTAAAGAAGGGGGGATTTGATAAACGTTTATAACCCAACCATGTTACAAATTAAAAACCACGTACATCATTTGTTAAGTTAGACCCTATAGTTGTTACTTTTACCCAAACCACATCTATAACTTATAATAAAAGAATTGAGTTTGTATGAGGTGACATTTAATGGGGGCGTCATGTGGCATCATGTGAAGCTTTCTTTTAAATTTATTTATTTTTTATTTTTAAATAAAATCTATATCTATATTATCTTAAAATTTCAAATATGTTAATTAATATCTTTTCCTTATTTTTCTCACATTTTTTAAATGTTAGTGAACTATTAATTATTTTAAAATTTCAAATATGTTAATTAATATTTTTATCTTTATTTTTTTCTTATTTTCCGCTCACAATTTCTAAACGTTAGTAACTTTTATGTATGACATTTTTTGGAAAAAAAAAATTACACCAAATTAACGATCGCTTTATTATCTTTCCAACGAGCACCATATATAGTGCTATGCAAAAACGAAAAAAAAAAAAATTTAGTGAGTTTTTGTTCATGCAGAAAAAAACACAATGTATTTAAGTAATTTCTTAATCATATATAGGCAAATCACTAATCATGTTATGATAGTATATATGTTTTTGAACCTACTATTACATATAAGAATTGCCCATGTTCATGTGCTATAACGATATGCTTAGCATTAAAAGAGGTTGAGATTTTTTAATCTGCTAGGAACGTAACATGAGAACCCCTTTTGATAGTATAAACATTAGAACAACTTTCTTTAACATTAAAAGAGGTTGAGACTGTTTACTTCTTTTATCCTTTTTTATTAAGTAATATTAGATTTCTCAACCCGAGACACTCCCGGGGTAATCAGGGTAATCAGCTAGCAGTCCATAAACTATTTATGTAATTAGCTCATAAGACTAACGTAAAATCTTACCAATTTCTCTTTAAGGATAAATGAGAGCAGGCAACATTAATCTGGAAGATCACCGGTCAATCCAAACAGGAGAGCACACACAATTTCTCTTTAAGGATTAATCTGGGAAGAAGTATATATTTCTAACAAAATGATAGTAATTTTTTTTATAATCTGTAGTAGTATGTTGTACAAGAAAACTGCAAATTAGATTATAGAAAATAAGACAGCATATCTCAACTCAAAAACCCAATGACCACATATTTCCTTCAGAGTACACGATCTTGATTTGCTTTTGTAACATCAAATCTCACATAGGTCTTTGACGGAAGAGATATGTGGTTAAAAGGAGTACAATTCATTGCCAAACATTTGAAAACTAAGAATTACATTTTATATGTAATAATAACAACATTTAAGTACAATGCCCTGGTGTCCAAAAAGCTAACTCATAATATTTGATGATTTTGTAAAAAACGGAAATTAGAGAAACCGCAACAACCTTGTTATATAATATCAAGGGTTAAAGTAGCCAAGAGCTTTTGTACATATAAAGCTCGTTGATTTGTTTCAAAATTCACCCAAAACTCGGTTTACCTCATCTTTCTTTTCGGAAACTTGTTTTTATTTACTGGCATTACCATTTCCATGTTTGTGAAAAGGCCAAAGATTTACCAAACGCTCCAATACCCCTGCACTTTTAAAGTAACCCGAGAACCCCTGAGGAATAGTTGGTGGGGGGAAGTCTTCTGCAGGCATGGCAAACGGACGGACCATTTCCTCCATTTTATCTAGTGTCAGATAAGCCCCTACTTCTTGTAGCCTTTCTGGACCCATTATTGGTAATGTGTGCTCCTGGTGCAGTGAAGCTGCCTCCGTGTCCGTTTTCTATACGAAATAAAACAATGAATCATTTGCGTCGAAGAAAAAAATTGTAATTTCTAGCTAAAAGTGGATTTACCTCCAAGGGGGATAAATCTGCACCGCGGCTAAAAGTCATCTCAAGACGAAACCTTTCGGGGTCTTCCAAATTTACCTGCATTTCATATAATAAGTAAACTTAATTCACCAATTTTTTAACAAAGACATATATACACCAACCTCGGTATTTTCAAACATCCTTAATACGATATAACTCATGTAATCAAGTTCCTTTGTTTTCAAAAGGCGTTCCAAAGCATTATCACAAATGAGGCTGGCCTCCCCTTGAAGAGATTCATCCAAGTTAGAGTAACGAAGAACATTCATCAATGAGTGGATGTGAGATTCCTGTACACATATTTTTTCAAAAAATAATTAATCTTTATTTTTTGAAAAATAAGATTAAGAAAGATGGTAATTCTACTTACTGATGTAAAGTAAAGGCGGGTTCGGACGTGCCTCTCGGGTGTTTTGACATTAGCATATCTATAGAAATGAAAGAAAAACAATCAATGCCCAAAAACGAGTAGGTCTTGGAGTACTGCCTTGTGCATTGATATTCAGAATACGATTTGGAATGAGATTAAAGGAGTTTTTATGCACTCACTTTGGATCCAAACGGTATTTTATCTCCTTGTCATCATCTTCATCCTGATCCATTGACTTATCACTGGTGAAGCTAGTTCTTCTTAATTCTTCATTCTTAATCTGAGATTTATGTTGATGATCTGTATGTTCTTTCACATTCTTGTTGGAGGTTGTTGAGCTTTGACATTGATTCTTTAATTCTGCAACATTGATGGCTTCTTCACGTGTATTCCTCAGATCGATCAAGATTTTACCCAATAAGCGTCTAGCAATCTATAAAGTTGGTAAGACAGTAACGCCCATATCAATAGCACCTCAAAATTTTAAGGCAAAAAATGTAGCAAACCAAACCACAAATGAAAACCCAGCCTTACGAGCTAACAGTTACGATATTATAATTCAAGTGCGAAAAGATAGTATTAAAGTACTAAGGTGCCAAAGAATTAAGTTAACCTTGGAGCCTATCTTCAATTTCTGCATGGGATTGATGCCATACTCATTTGGAATAACACCATCAGCAAGTAACTGAAATAATTAGAGAATTCATGAAACTTGGATAAATATTTTACATAGAAATTAGGACCGAAACAATTTATGTGCAGGTTAGTTTGGGTCCTCAATATGATCTTTTGTGTGTTCTTCTCATGGGTCATACATGATTGAAGAAAAACCAAGTTTGATTGAAGAATGGGCAGGAGTGCATTGTCTACATTTGCTTTACCACATCACCACCGTAGCGTTGGCACAACCTACTGTTGCCTTCGAAGGCATAACAGCAGTTGCCATTACCTCCATAGAAACATAGTAAGGTTCGCTCTGACCCAACCCAATTTGACCCATTACGCAACCCGCCCTGTATGCCCGTTTGTTTTGACCCAAATCCAATTTCACCCATTACACAAACTGGCCTGCCTGCCTGCCTGTTTTGACCCGTTACCCAACCCAACGTACTCATTTTGCCACTCATGATAATAATATTCCAAGACATGAAAAATGAAATTAGATTGTGAGTCCATGAAGTACCATCTATGATAATTATAAATTAAAGAATCACTTTTGAGGAGGGTAATATGTATTCTTTCTCATAAAATACCTGGGCAACTTTGAAGAGCTCATCCAGACCCTCTATATTTAGATGTGCATTATGCAAAAGATCATACCTGTAGAAGGTTGCAAATATAAGAGCAGTCATAGAAAGAAGTTATATCCAACATAAAAAAGTGAATGGGCAATGCTACTTACTTGCACGAGTCATATACATCTGGAATTTGCGTTATATCGTATCTACTGTTAAAGGTGATAAAAGCAAAATGTTAATAAATCTAATATCATGGAAACTTTTTGTTGTATACATGAACAAAAAAAAGCTTACTCCTTGCGTTCATTATACAAATCGCGTTCCAATTTTCTCCAGCGTGCATACATTAAAAGAAAGCCTTCACTCCCACAAGGTAATCCAGCAGCAATTCGATCTATATCTATATTAGTCTTACCAAGTGCTCTTGCTTGATCATATGGTGGAATAACATCATATGAGGTGGTCTCAGCAAGCTCCTCATCTTCATCTTTTGCTAGTAATCTCACTTGTTCTGTAACCTTTTTCGTCAGTTTCACCTGTCAAATACATAGCAAATCAGTATGGACAACTTGATAATATCCTCCAGTTATCATATTATTTCTTAAACTTGTGACAAATACAAAATGTACATAAAAACTAACGGAAAACCATGAAAGATAGTAACAACCAAGTATGAAACATTCTTTTCGGATGAAATTCAAATAATAAAAATATAGCAGAATACTACTGGCAAATGCATGAGTTCAGTACTGGATATAAATAAGCTTCGAGAATCTGTCCAAAAGAAGTGCAATACATAGTCAATTATAAGATAATTGCATAAGTAAATATTTACTAGTGTAGGTAGAAGCTCGGAAGCATTCACTGGAAGTCCAGCCCCATCAACCATCCAGGGTTGCTTAGAGAATCCATTTGCCTGTGCCGCCTTAACTCCAGATGTTATCAACTCGTTCAATCTAGCCTATGATACCGGCAAGAAAAAATTGTAACTTATGTAAAGAAGAGGAATATGGATTAATTAAAAATGACTTTCATATTTATACATGCAACTTTGTTTTACAAAGTCAAAACACATGCATGACAGAATTAGGGAAACAATCAGAATAAAAGTAACCTTAGCTTCTTCCATCTCAATACTTGCATTATCGAGTCCGTCTAACATTGATGAGTCCTTGCTTACAAGTGAAACCTTCAAAAAGAATGTGTGCTTTCAGTATAGCCTAAAGTAAAACTGCAGGCATCAAACTGTTATATAAAAGATAGAAGACAACAAACCAATATTGGTGTTAATTGTCCTTCTAAGTCTAAAAGCCCCTTGGCAAATGCAGCAGCTGACATCTGTTGAGAGATTTAAACCCACAAACAGGTTTGTTAAGTTGTCAAAAGAAAGTAATGGCAGTAAACAAGCAGAAAAAGCAAGGTACAACACTTCATATGATGATGCAAAAAATAAATAATTTTAATAAAGTTTTGGGACCTGTACACGGCCCTCATCAGAGCTGTAAATCTTAAGGTCATGCCGGTATGTACTGTGGAGACGAAGCAGTCCAGTACCTTCACCTGAAATAATTGTGTATTAAGTATTAACTAATATTTTTCTCGTATACCTAATAATGATGTAAATAAGTAAATGCATAGCTTCTTGACATGCTAAATGTGTGCTGAAGTATTAGTGATATTATTTGAATCATTTGAGCAAAAAGGTCAAATGCTGGGAGTAGAAAGCTAGAGTTTCAGTCCTAATTTTAAATACAATGCTTATCACCAGTATTTATAAATAACCCTTTAAGTATATCATCAACATGGACCAATCGAAAGGCAAAAACACTTGCACCAGAATTTGAACATATATTCACCTGGATACATATTGTTGCGGAAATATCTGCCAAGTTCTTCAGCCTGTCAATGAGGGACAAAATGTCAATGCATGTATATGAAATGACGATTAGATATTCGTGTTGTTTAAAGACAGTAATTTATTTATATCTGTAAATTATAGTTACAAATGTGCTTGAGAACCTAATCAATCCACATTACATATAGACATGAGTGTGTAATAGGGAAATGAAAATCTTAAAGTAATACCTGTTTCCGGCCAGCATGTGTAAGAACACCTCCATATTTCAGAACCATGAGGGCTTCAATAGGGCGTTCTTCTTCGGTATCACCTTTTGCAACTTTAACCCACTTAAGTGGTTTAAGTTGAACCTTCCGATAAATGCCAGAGAAATGACCACCCTGGAAACATAGCAGTTATCATTTACCTATGTTAAGTTTAGAAATAGAGCACAAGAAGCTAAAGCTCTAATAGATTTAACATAGTTGTTAAATAATATATCGAGTTCAAGAAAACCCTTCACATAACTTGGAAAAGATTATCGGTTTAGCAGTCGGAACAAATTATCATTTGTCTTACATAAGAGTTCTTGTTCTTCGATTGTGTTTTACTAGAAAATATTAATTGGAACTTCTATGAATTTAGTTTGGTTCAGCTCCTTTATATCAGAAAAAAGGCCATATACATTGTACAAGAAAATTTAATTGTATAACGGATTCCTAATGCAAGAATTGGCTATAACATATCATCTACCTTATTCTTCATAATAATACAAAGTTACTACACCTTAAACCATCATCATATTTAATCACACCCACACTGCATTGAGCAACTAGCTTTAATACTCTAGCTGAGGTCGTCATTAAGAGTGTTCAATAAAGTAGTTACAATGAGCTTTCCAAAAGTGATAGTCATTTATATCTTTTTAAAAATGAAGAATGTGTGTGTGTGTGTGTCCATAATCGGAAATCCTATAGAAAACTTGATAAAAATTGTAGTGTTATCTATGAGAAACATCATTGATCAAGACATGAAGCAAAACTGGAAATAAATATAAAGTTGCGCTAATGACATTTAAATTCAAACCTCTTCAAGAACTGCTTTAACTTGACGAAGCTTTTCTGCATGTTCAATGTCTTCTGCTTCACTATCACTTCCAGGACCAAGTCTGAAAACAACAATAAAGCAATCAAATACATAACATCACTAATTGAACAAAGAACATAATCTAACCATAATTTATACTAATAAGTAATAAGTTGATAACAATAAATCCAGTAACTAATAACTTGAGTAAATCAAGAGAGTTAACAAAACTACAAGTTCCAAATTAGTCTGCAAGCTCCTCTTAGTTTAGAAAAGATAAATTCACAAGTCTGTAAGCAAAAGCTTCCAGAAATAGAGAACTGTTATATCCATTATTTAGAAAACTTTGCGACTTAATTAAGATAAAAACAGTTACAGTAAGTGATTTGCAAGTCAGGAATACCTAGCACGAGGTACCAATATTCGTGTAGCATCTAACAAGTCCTGCAATTGGACTGCACTCTTGAGTTTTGTCTGCAAGAAAAAAAAAATTTGTCAACTAAACCATAAGCCAAAGATTAACCATTGACTTTTAGGAACAAATGAATGGTGAGAGTGATCATATCAAAATCACCTCAGCTCTAGGTCTTCCTCCATTGTACTTCAGCATTAAAGTTAACAATTTTTCCTCAGTGACCTTCAACTTTACCTTTTGCTTTGCAGTTCTATCACCACTGTCCATCAAAAACATAAGGGTGTATAAATTAGACAATAAAAAACATAAGTGTGTATAAATTAAACAATAAGAGTGCTCACAAAACATAGAAAAGAAAAGCAAGCTATCTTACTGACGAATTATAGCTATCACACAGCGTAGCTCCTCGGACTGTCCAAATGAGCCAATGATCCCACTTCCCTGACGTGTTAGCCCCTCACAGGGCTGAGCTGGCTCATTGACCTTCCACGGCAAAACTGGTGGAATTGTTGTTGAAAGATGGGGAGCTTTTGCATCTAGAAACATCTTTCTCAACACACAAGCAGCATCATCATAGTATCTGTAGTTAACAAGCACATCATGAAATTAGCAAGACAACAATAAAGGGAACATTTTGTAGACTAGATTTCACTTTGTGGCATTGAATATTGTCAATTTATCCACATAAGACAAACAAAAAATGAAGTAATTAGTAGCATTGTACAAGCATAGAATACATTACGCTTGTCATGTTATACAGTCAATGTACAAATACGCATTGGACTTCGGAGTTTCTAAGCAAGTAAATGAGGTCTTGCTTACACAAGTGAAGTCCAACTTATGCAATGCAACCACGAAGCAACAAATATAGTTATCAAATAAGGTTAACCAATAATTCAACAGGTACGCGTAATTATTGCTTATTACTTGTAAGAGTTTTTAACAAAGCTCCACCCATTCACATCACAAACATACGAACGGCCTTCACAGCGCAAGAGATCAAACCCACACACCTGTAGGAAGAAGAGTATGCAAAATCATTAAACAGTAACCAAGTTGGTAAATGGACACACAGGTTTTACACGTTGCAAATTCACAACCACCTTTTAACTTTACCACCACACTCACCATATCATTCACATAAAAAACATGTGCATTCTCTCACCTTGTTATCAAATCATCTCTCCTTAAAAAAGAATGATGGTGTGTTTGGTGGCAAGTACGGTGATGCCCATCTCTTGACAAACGATAAAACTTGCTTATGATGTATATAACTCACTTTTGTTTGTCGATAAATTGAAAGAGATAGTAATTCAAAAGGTAAAAACTAAAAAACTGAAAGATTTGCACATGATATTAATGTCATAAGCGATGGGATCTAGAAAGTGACAGAAATCACACATACACACAAAGAGACAGATTTCGGGAATATAATAAATGTCAACACAAGTGCAATAAAATATTATGTAACAAGTCTAAGCTAGAAATACTATAACATACCCCTTGCCTAAACGCAAGGCAAACTTCTCTTGCCATTTGCTTCTCAGTTGGGGTAAGAAGCACGGGATACCTAACCTGTCAAAGATAACAATTTTAAATAACTGTTGAGCCCACTGATAAGCACATCTATTTTCTATGAAATTGAGAAAATTAAGGAAGAAGTAGTGAATCACATGTGTTCTAATGAACACACAATTCCATGATATAATCTATCCTTGGTACTTTATACAATTGCTCATAGATAACTATTTCACACTATGCTGTTGATATCCTTCATAAGAACTATGTTGTATGTATTACTTACTTCTTTGCCATCTGGATTTCTCATTACTACACCATCAACAACCGGAGATTTTCTCGCCTCGGCGTGTGCATACTCTGCACCAACTGTATACACCTACAGCATAAACAGTAACCAGTAAGCAATATTTTTACACATGCATACGACTAATCAGTTATTACCAAGAAGACAACTGCTGATACCTAAGTCTTTGCCACCCAACCATGGAAGACCAAATACTCGCCCAAAAAAATATAGCATAAGAAAAAAATCACACTTGTTAATTTAGTGCATCCTTTCAAGGTTTTATCTGTCAAAACTCACACTCTGGTTGAAAAACTGATCTTTCCGAGTCCCAAAACCCACACATGAAAATGAAACAAGGCTATCAATAGTTATATTAAGACTCATTAGTGCTTTTGGATGCTAAGGTGAAAATATTATTCTTTATATGTTTAGACATCATGCATATAGAGGAATACCACAACAAAAAAGTGGCACCATAGCATATCACAGATTCTGGTAATTTGTGAAAACACAAAAAAGTAGCACCATTGAAGATCACAGAAGTTTTGTCATTGAGATATAAAAACCTATGCATCATCAACTAGTCACAAATATCAGAAATTATACATAGTAAGCACTTTAACCAACATAAGTTACATAATGGAATACTTAGCTCTGAATATATTAGTAAATATGAACCATAGATAAACCAATCTTTAGTACTTCTTTTGCTGCATGCAAGGCCCTACCATCAAAACTGGAACCAAATTCAATTATCTCATCCTACACTCTAGACAAACAAATCAGATTGTCCAATAGTGTAAATAGGCATAGTCGTTTCTTCTGCTTATATCATTTTTCATTTTCCTCAAAGAGGCATGGAAAAGAATGGAGGTATAAGTTAAATATTGCATACTAATGGATGACACTAAATAGGTAATCTTCATACCAAAATCTACCCAGACAACCCCAGTGTAGCATAATTCTATCCATATTTCAAGCATAAAAATCAAGAAAATAACATGTAAAAGTGTTCAGTGGAGAATTTTAGATAACCTTAACATCTGTTCCTCCAGTTGGCATAAATTCCTCGTATATATATGAGCCTTCACGTCTCACTCTTCTGACCTCTGGATGGAACTCACTTGATCTGTTACCAACCTGAAAGAAAGGTGCATTTTGGGACAGTTTTAGCACATGTATAATGAATTACATACAAAAAACACATAACAGTCATGAAAGAAAAGTTTTACTGTTGCATATGCATTGTGTCATATTAAGATATAAAAAATGAACCTATGCAAGTGACTCAGGATCAAATCTTAAAAGTTACACAAAGGGATTTAAAGACATAGTGCCGTATTAACAGCCCAACGAATATATTTGGCACATCCAAAATCAAACAATCAAAACCTACAACTGAATTGTAACTTTATGTCTCAAGAGTAACATGTTACACCTAAATATGCAGCTTCAAAGATCACTTAGTTTAATATTACAAGCGTAAAGATCAGAACATGAATCTAAAATTGTTTTCAAAGTCTCAAAAAGATTCACAAGCAGAAGAGAAGAGGATGCAGAAAAAAAATGAAAGCAGACATAAACAAAAAAGAAGAAAAACAAACAAAATCACTTGAAGCTTTGTGCATGATGTCAATCCCTCCACGCTCAAAAAATCATTACTAGAGCATTAGTCGTTCTTATCCAAGCGCCCAAGCTCTTAAGAAAACCCTTTTGAAACCTTGTTCTTACTTATTTCATATTTCTTGTTTTTAGTATGCCAGTATCTATCAAGTAACGATGTATGGTATCACAAAAGCACACAATAAGATTTGGAATGATAGCATAACAAACTACAAGTGAGTGTTAGTGTTGTACTGCAAAATAGGATCACTTCCTTCTCCAAAACTAAGCAGAAAATGGAAATTGACACCTAGTTTCTTTAGTTCAAACTTCCATAGATATATCAAGTCAGAAGACTCACCTTGCGAAACAATTCTTTCATGCCACCCCCTGCTGAGCTGGGGTAATATATCATTATTCTGTGATCATCACCTTTAAAAAAAGCAGATAAAACGTCATACTTAGTTATGGACAATGTAAAACAAAAGCTTACATAAGTAGCAACAATACTCACACACAGGAAAGTTCTAGAAGTGTGAACTAGCAGTTTATAGTGAGGCACATATGAAAAGAGTAGAAAGGCAAGAGGGGCAGTCTAAATGAGGTATATTGTAAGGGCTGTGGCAGATGCTTACCATGAACTGGTTTCTCCACAAAAGGCTTCCAAAACCGTTGCCCATGAACCTCCACAAAATCTTCTTCCTCAACAAAATATTCCAACTCTTCATATGGTTTGTCCCTGTTTACAAACGCATATCTTGGGACTGGGATTCCACACATTTCGAGGCACTTAATTTTTCACCGGAAAAAAAAAATAAAAGACAAACAGAAAAGAGTGATAATCACTGTTAGTAGTAGTGGAAGAATAAAAACCAACAAACACACTTAAAGTCTTGCCCTTGTGGAGAACATAGAAAATCATAAGCACGTCCAAATTCATGTATTGACAATGGGTAGTTACAAATGCTGTCTTATTAGGGTAAAATAAGTTCATTGGAACCGAGTTTTGGGTAGCTTAAGTTTGGTGTTATACATAACAAACTCCTTGTGTCTATAATCGCCTTCTAGATAAATGATGAACATCTAATGCAAAGTCAGCCTTTATTGGCCACTCATATATGATTCATATGCCTAAATCGTTCATTTCATTCCACTTGTAGTACTTATAGTAAGATAAATGATGAAAATCTAATACAAAATCAGCCTTTATTGGCCACTCTCCGAATGCCCTTTACCCACTAAAAAAACATGGTTTTATATAAGGTTAGTAAGCACCATACCTCATACACTTTCCTTCGGTCATGAAGAAGGTGTTGCGGTTCCAGTTCGTTTACAAGGAAAGGTCTGAAGAAATAAAGAACAAGGAAAGGTAACTTGAGTAAGGCAAACTGCTTGGGCTGTCATAAATGCTTATATGCTAACTGCTAAGTAGATCATACATATGGTAATGAAACCAATACAATAAAACATTTGCTACCTTCATACTGAAGAATACTTATAACATACAGATTTGAGATATACACCTGGCCTGTTTTGCCCAATTGGGCAAGATTTGTGCATATACAGAATACAGTGTTTTATCATGACTGCATAATACATGTTGATCTATAATTAATAGATTGCATAGTAGGTGTTCATCCGGAATTAATATATAAGTATATATCAAACAGATATGAACTGACTAACTCAATTAAAGTGATGAGAAACAAAATTTACAACATCAATTTTGAAAAGGAAAGTGATGATAGTTTCAACTTTCAATAAAGAATCATATCCTGGTTTTCAACAATAATCAGGACTATTCTAAAAGTCAATTTTGTTGAGAACATAACCTCAACCATCAATATCCACACAGAATAACTCTTGACAGGTTCGTATGCATGTATCTATGTAGTACATTCTGTTAACAATAACCCAACAGGGCCAATACGGCAATACCCTATATTAAAACTTGCTAATAAGTAAATATTAATTATACTGTAACAATGTTCTGAGTATGCAGGAGATGTTTACCCTAAACTAGTTAGCATACTTAAGAATGCAGCTCTTATCATACATGCTGACAAGAAAAGAAGAGTTTCAAAAACATAGAAACAGATAACACGTACTTCCTTAGTGCAGCATATGCTTCCGCTTTTTCAAGCGGATATCCAGAGGAATGGAAAGCAATCAAACAATCACATATTGGCCACCTGAAATAGCAAAAAGTCAATACTATAACCGGTAAGTGAGAGTGAGAAATAGAGGAATATTCTAATAGTACCTTTTTTCAGAAAGAATGTTTGAGATAACTCATGGTTGCAAATAAAAAAGCAATAATGGAAGCTACTAGTTTGGCAACAGTATACATAATAGAAAACCAAAATAAAAGTCAAATTTAAAGTCAAAGTCAAACTGAAAGTCAAAGTCAAAGATGATATGTATTGACTTGTTAGTTGCTATTTGACATCATAATACTGCCTCACAATTTCATTTAATGAAGGCAACAATTCCTATCCATTAGTTCTCAACAGCAAAGTCAATTAAGAAATTTTAAGTTATAAATAAATTATGCTCCACACTATAAACCAGCGCAATTGATATTTTCCAAAAAAATAAATAAATAAATAAATAAAACTAAAAACATGTATTTCATCAACATTATATATGTGAATAGTATTTTTTAGCTGCAAGACATATAATCAACACTATAACCAATCAGACATAATGACTAATTAATATAATTATAATTATAATAAATATAATAATATTGATAAGATACAAATATGAAATATACCTCTCTATAGGTTCTTCCAGGATAACTCTGTCCCCAAAATAGATAATCTACACCATTACACAACAGAACAATATTGTTATCACCTATAAATTGACGCTGTCAACAACTTTATTCAGATCCACTTTAGAGAATCCGATTGGACCACTTTCTACTATATATAACTTGAGAATATCCGAATCACACATCTATTTCCTCCAAAAGCGTAATTGTAAGTTGTAACCGAATCAATTAACAAATACAACTCTTTCAACTCACGAATAGCTAATAAATAATAATAATAATAATAATAATAATAATAATAATAATAATCAGTTATTACCTCGAATTCACCAAACGCTTGCAGCCTCTCCAGTATTTGCCCCATCGGTGCCGAGAAAACCTAATGCAACCGTCACCGGAACAAATCAAACGTCATTATTATTATTATTATATGAAAACAGAAAGTAAATCAGGTAAGGAAGAAACCGATCTCATTCATTAGAGAACTGAACTGAACTGAACTGAACTGAACTGGATTCGTGTGCGTGTGTGAAATAAATAAAAAAGAAACAAAACCTCGGAGCCGCATTTCACCTTCTTTTCCATAACACAAACACCAACTATCACTTTCTTCTCGCCACCATTTTTATACTTCCTTCCTTTCACCATCTCTGTTTCCTCTAGGTTTATTATTAAGTTTTCAAGCAACTAAAAACATACAACAAAAATCTATTGATATACGTATAGAGATATTATTATTATTATATATGTATGTATATGCAGTGTATCTGTGTAGAAATAATAGAGAGAGGTTAAGATGTACCAGAAGTGCTCGAATCTCGGAAATCAGATCTTTGGGATGAATATATATGATGATGGTATGGTATGGTATTGGGGAGTGAAATTATTGTGTCGACGGAAACATACCAAATAAAGGAAAAGTTACGTATTAAAAAAGAATATCCGTGAAAATATGGATTTTTATTTGTAGAAAGATAAGAGGTGTGGACCGTGTGGTGGCGATTCTGGAATATACACACATATACCTCTTTCCAGGGGAAAAACGACATACTTTTGCATCACTTTTTCTTCTACTTTCCTATTTTTATTATAAAGATTTTACAACTTGTTATACTTGTACATTAGGGTGTTTAAAAATATCTAAATCCTATATATCAATTCGTAACTATTTAAAAAATCAGATATCCGAATTCCGAATTTTCGGATTCGGATATCCGAAATACCCGAATATCTGAAATTATCAGAAATATCTTAAAAATATCCGAAACTATCCAAAAAATTATATATAAAACATATAAAGTAAAATATATCATAATAAAATTGGATATTCGGATATCCGATTCACTATCCGATCTGATAACCAAAATTTCGGATACGGATTCTTATAGTGAAACTAGCTATCAGAAAAATAATATTTTAAGTATATGTTTATATAACTTAGGTTGAAAATCAGGACGGCTAAAATATCTAGTTTAGATGGTTAGTTTGGAAATGCCAAAAAAGAATGGGACAACCGATTTAGCATCACACATGCATAAAGAATTATCTTGCTATAAACAAAATTCTTTTGATTGTGACGTTCTCCAACTAAGTATTGTAAGAGGAAAAAACAAATTTGATGTTATTATTATATATATATATATATAGACAAAAGATCAAATACAAACAAAATTATCGTGCGAACATACGAACTGAAGGGAACAAAAAAAAGTGGCGGTGGCATTTTCGTAAATAATGACCACCACTCTATGTTTGTATAATTACTCTAGTGTATATAATTACTCTACAGTAAAAAAGTGGCGGTTGCATTTTCGTAAATAATGACCACCACTCTATGTTTGTATAATTACTCTAGAGTAAAAAAGTGGCGGTGGCATTTTCGTAAATAATGACCACCACTCTTGTTGTATAATTACTCTAGTGTATATAATTACTCTAGAGTAATTACCCTAGAGTAATTATATAATTACTCTAGTCATATAACTACGCTATATAATTACTTTAGAGTAATTTTATAATTACTCTAGTTATATAATTACGCTAGAGTAATTACGCTAGTTATATAACTAGAGTAATTATATAATTACTCTAGTTATATAAAGTTTCCAATATTTACAGAAATGTCACCGCGTGTTTTTTACTTCAGTTCGTACTGTTCGTACGATAAAGCCTATTTGTACGTGAACTTTACTATATATATATATATATATATATATATATATATATATATATATATGGTAGGGTTAGCATACAAAAGGGGTGTTTTGTGAGAAGGGTGAGAAGGAGTTTTAACCATTGGATCAATTAGATGAATGGATTAGATGATACTAATGGCATTTTCGTAATATGTGTTTTAAATATATTGTATATATTAAGGCTGTGAGGGTATATCAGTAATATTACACATCATATTAAATAAAACCCATTTAATATAGACAATGAAGTAACCGCTTCTTTGGCATAATCTTCGGAATTATCAAACTCTCTCACTCAAAGATTAGGCAACTACTCCAACCGCAAATCTCTGAATAATGATAATTGATTCACACATTAATAGGCGGATTGTATATAACCTTCAACACATTGTGTTTTCGGTTCATCCTTCTTGTGTTTTCCACTTTGCCTTCTTCTTCAAGAACTGAAAATGGTTGGGAATATTAAGGGTTCACCGGCGATTGAGAAAAAGAAGATGAAATCAGGGCTTAATCGTGTTTTTCTGCCGGCGCGGTTTGGTTTAGGTAAGGTTTATGATGTTTTTTGAAACAATTAGTGTATTAGGGTTGCCCAAAAACTCGATTGGTGTTTTTGGGGATAATCCTTACTCGGCCCGTATGTGGTGTTATTATTGTTTCTTAATGTGTTTTGGGTGTTTAATAATCCTTGATAGAAAAAACATTGTGTTGTTTGTTGTTATTTTTTTTTTTTTGTATTTTTTTTGTGTGTGTTTAATAATTGGTGTTATATGAGGTTAATGTGTTTTTTCTGCAATTAAGTGACAATGGCAGATGTGTTTTTTCTTAACCATGTTTAATAACAGATTGTTTAGATTTAGGTGTTTTATTAAGGTTTTCATGTGGCAAATGTGTTCTTAGTTAACCTGTTTAATAACATAGTGTTTAGATTTTAGGTGTTTTGAGTGTATTATAGAAAGCTTTTATTGAAAATGTGTTCTTAGTTAACCTGTTTAATAACAAGGGTGTGTTTTGTGTTTTAATAAGACATTGTTGAGATGCTGTTTATATTAAAATGTTATCTGCTGGAATGTGTTTTCTCTTAAAATGTGTTTTCATATGGCAATGTGTTTTGTTTAACACTGTTTAATAACACACTTCAAAGATTTAGGTGTTTTGATGGTAGCTAAGGTATTTGCAAATATATGGGTTGTTGATATAGGTGTTTATGATGTGTTTTATATAAATAAGTTTTTAAACTGTTTTCATATGGCGATGTGTTTAGTTTAGATGTTTTATGATGTATTTTATAAAAATAAGTTTTTTAAACTGTTTTCATATGGCAATGTGTTTAGTTTAGTTGTTTATGATGTATTATATAAAGTTGTTTATTTTATTACCAGTTAGGAGGAGTGGGAGGATAGCGAAGAAGACTCTTAGCAGGTTTAAAAATGACAGTTAGACTCCAATAATCTTGGATGACAATGGTGATGAAGTAGCGGTCGCAGGTAGAAAAAATAAAAATGTTATGTTAATTAAGTTTAATTATTTAAACAAATCAGGAAAAACATTAGATTCTGACCAAATATATTAATAACCTTTCAGGAAAACAAGATGTGAACAAAACGAAGAAACAAGATATGAAGAAAAGAAAAAAAGAATATAATAAAATTGCATTGGAGAAGATTCATCGTGATGTACGAGAAAGAGGTCAGACTGTATTCATATACTGTTTGACATATTTTATATTGTATTTCAGTGAAATAGGTGTTATAAAACAACGTTCAAAATATTGCAGGAAACAATGATCCGTATGATGACTTTGTTGACTCCGTAATTGGAAAATTTGAACCAGAAAAAGTGGAAGTCCCAAAGCAGGCTCGTAGGTACACTAAAGGAATGGCAGCACGACTGCCGGTGACAAAAGTTGCTGAGATACCCGCCCAGACTCATACAGTTGCTGCAATACAACCGGCCACTGATACAGAATTACCTAGTGGGAAAAAACACACTAGGCATACTCCAAAAAGTGCGCGAGGTACTCCAGATTGTGACCAACCGTATGTATCCTATACCGGCGAAAAAATTAAGATAAGGAGTGTGCCTCAGAACTTAAGCATTTTGATGCGTTCTTTGAATAGTTCACAAAAAAAGGCAGTCGCTGATATTGGATTTGGGTCAATATTGGGGTTTAAGTTGGGGTCAATCCCTACTAAATTGGGGTACTGGTTAGTTACAAACTACAACCCAAATACATGTGTTCTGAATGTGGTAGCCATCAGATTCTTATAACACACGAACTAGTGAATGAGATATTCGGCGTCCCATTGGGTAAAGTAGAAGTTAAGGAAAACAAAAGGCCGAGCAATAGTGATGTAGTAGTTTCAGAGTGGAGGGAACAGTTTGAGGGTGGTGTTAGTAGGGTTTTGCTGGTTCCATTGCGTGAATACATGGAAAAAATGGATGCATGTGGAAGAGTCTTTATTCTAAATTTCCTGGTTGCATACAACACGTTGATGGGTGTAACGACATTTAACAATAGTGTTAATCTGTTTTTCCTTCCTTCAATAAAAAAGGGAAGGAATATTAGGGACTTCAACTGGTGCGAGTATATGATTAGGTGTTTAAACCGAACAACCAAAAAATGGTTAGCTGACAAGAAGGATTCTATGGTCCGCTTACATTGCTTGCGGTAAGTATTTAAAATTTATTTTGATAATTTATATTGTTGATTTTTGTAAACATTTATGATATAAGATAACACATTTTTTGATATTATAATTGATGAACATGCAGGCTGCCTTGGCACACGATCAGGGCGTTGTTGATATGTCGCTTCATCCTGATACACATCTTATTGAGTGGCTGACTGATGATGTATTAGATGACCTTGTATTGAAGTTGGACACAATATTGTTCGAGCAACAACTGGAAAGGGAAAATGGGTTGCTGAATGTACATCGTGATCCCTTCAAAATCCCTGTGAGAGATGGTGCAGCATGTAATATTGCAGAAAAAGCAAATTTGAAAAAGGCAGCGAAGGACAAAAAAAAAGCTAAACAAACAGTGCTTAAACCTAAGCAAGTTGCAGATTTTGAGGCTGGAATACATGAAACAGATGATAGCAAAACTGTTCCAGGTATAAAGTAGATAAACCCTTTCTTAATTAAAACACAAATCTGTTTTGTCCTGTCCAACATTTTTACTACTTCTTTTTATACATTAGCAGAATAAAGAATGTAAGGCGTTTAATAGAATTTGTTGTCCAGGTGATGATGTCGCTGCCGAAAAGATTGATGAAGCTTGGGATAGTATTGTAGAGGATGATGATGACCACCTAGGGATCTATCGACATTGCAAAGACTACTTTATATCACAAGACAATTCACCAGCAATACAACCATACGTTGGCGAGGATGGAGAGTACATAATCCCGGTTGTCTTGGCACTTGAATGTACACAGACAGAACACACAGACATGGATGAATCTGACCATGAGGTAAGTTGTTTGATGTTTTATTTATTTTAATAATTTTATATTATTTTTTTTATTTAAACCATGCTAAAAAACACGTATATTGTTGTCAAATCATGTTGTAGATGGCTGAAGAAGGGTTAAATAGACAATCGTTTGATGGTGTTGGCAGTGTCCGAGATTCCGGATCCGAAAATGAGAGCGATGATTCTGTCGAGGAAGAACCACTGATTGAACTTGCGGATAATGATGATAGTACTTTAGATGAAGCCGAGGTACACATAATTAATATTAAAAAAAACACATACTATTACAAGTCTCGTCTAAAAACATTTTTGTTTATTATTTTAAATTTATAGGTGCATGCGAAATTGTTGGACAACATCTTTTTTGAGTTTGAGAATATGATCGGTAGAGTGACTACAAGTTTAGACGATGCGCTGACGAAGTACCCAAACCATTTGCGAATACTTGAGAAAGAAAAAGAGTGGAAGGCATTGAAGATGAAACACCTAGGTGATGAGATGGAAAAGGTGTTTGGGGATGAGGGTGTACAAAAAACACCCGAAACTTCGGTACAAATGCACCCACTCAGCCCAATGACTGCTACGCTGGCTGCGAGTATTGAGAGGGTTTTTAAGAGTGGAGGATATGATACAACCCCAAAACAGCAAGTTAAAGTTTTTGATGTCGCTCCACTAGCATGGTCTGATGAAAAGGTTGATAAAAAAGAGGGAGCTAAAACACCAAGGCCAGCACGTGCCAAACAGCTACCGGACGCCATGAGGTCGCCGTATGTGAAATGCATAGTTGGCTTGCATGAAAAGATTGAGAAGGCTGAGGAAGAAGTTTCAAGTTACATGTTTTCAGGGTATGATAGTGAATGGTAAGAAAAAATAACAAAGTATTTTATTTAGTGTGTTAATTTTTTTTCGATATAACACGTCACTGACCTAAAAATATTGGTTTCGTTTTAGGGATGTGGTGTACGCCGCTGTTCCGGGTGATACCGTTATGAGATCACCCATGGAGTCTTTGCGACCAGGGATAGCGATACATGTGTATGTGATAAGCGCCTGGTCAAACATCCTTAATTATGAAGAAAGTTACCGCCGCAAGGGCACGAAGCCAAGACTTTTCTGTTCATCGGTGATGTTGGTACGTTTCAGACGTCATTTGTTTAATATCATTATTATACTAAAACACTAATGTTTGTTTTACCAATTTATGATTTTAAACCTATATTGTTTAATATTAATGATCAAAAAAATAAAAAATAGTGGAAAGATGATTATGAAGCGTCAAAGGAGACACGGCGAAAACATTTCAAGGAAAACATGGACGCGGTCTTGGAGATGACAGAATCGAAGTCTATACAAGGGGTTTCGCTTGTTCAGATTCCAATGCATTACTCGGACCATTTCTACCTACTGAGCTTTAACATGATAACATTCGAGATCGTTCTAATCGACAACATCGATTCGACTGAAGATTTCGAAATCAGATACCACGGATGGCCGGAGAAAATGGTAACACATTGTATTATACGCATTAGATTATATATATTTAAACACCTTTGGGAACTAACCTTTTTTATATGTGTTTCACAGCGTGACGCATTTTCATGGTATGTGAAGTTTGTTTCACCTGTTGCAGCTGCAAAAATCTTGGCGAGCAAGCCAACAGTTTTGGACATACCATGGAAAACCACGCTGAATGGAATAGATTGTGGAGTATTCCTTATGCGGCATATGGAGACTTACATGGGGAGTTTGAAGGATTGGAGATGTGGCTTTTCGCCGGAGTTCAACAGCAAGGGGGAGTTGTCCGGCAAGCAAGGTCGGGAGCTTGATGATCTAAGAAGAAAATACATTGCAAAAATCCTATTGTGCAACATAAACAGGTCTAAACACGTGGTGGAAGCTGGAGTAAGGAGGTACATGCGGCTAGGTGAAAACTACAGAAGGCAGTTGGATGGTCGAGCATATAAAAAGATCCTAATGCGTTTAAACAGTCTTTAGTTTAAGAAACCTATTAACTGGTTTTTGATAGGTTTATTTTATGGTTTGAAAAAACTTGTGACGTTTGTTTTTTGTTTGTTTGACGTAATGGATTTGGTGGTTTTTTTTTAGATATGCTTCATTTGGTATTGTTGTTTGAGTTAAAACACATTATGCGACATAGATTCATGAGTCATACCAAAATAGCAAAGGGAAGGCAGGTACTTCATGCTACTCATAGCAGCCTGCTCAAAACAGTTAAACCAAAGGAATTATGTACAAACTGAATCATTAGTGTTAGATTGTTAAATCTTTTATGTGTTGAATGCAAAATTCTATGTTGAATATTATTGTTTCATGAACGCGAAGGACAATTATGATCAAAATACTGATGTATTAAAGACGCGTGTGATAGGATCAAAATGCTGCTCAACTTCGCGCGTGTATCGGAATTTTTTTTTTTACGAAATTTGGAAAACATTGCTAGTAAAATGAAAAAAATGAAAACCGTTAATTAAATAAAACACCTTATTCTCCTCAAGTTCCTCATAAAAAACACACTAAGCAAAAAAAAACATCCAACAAACATAAAACAAAGTTTAGCCTTAAAAACACACTAGGCAAAAAAAAAAAAAAAAAAAAAAAAAAAAAAACACAAAAAAACAAAAAAACATCCCTACTCCTCATTCTCCTCAAGTTCCTCCTCTTCCGCAGATTCCTCCTCCTCGTCATCCTCATATGCTTCGGATTCATGGCTATCATCATCATTAACAACCTTCTTAGGTTTCTTACATGTGCGAATGTTGTGACCATACTCCATACAATTCTGGCATTGTCTTTGTTTTTTCCCGGCTTAGCTGATGGCTTGTTCCCTCTTTGACAACATACGCTTAGGTTTACCCATTCCTTTGAATCTTGTAGCAACTGGTACGCGAACCGTAATATTACGTGATTGACAATTACCAGTAAGCTCAGCCAAACGATCCCTACGACTCTTTCGTGGTGCATTAATCCGCGCTTCATCGGCCTTTGGGTGGAACTGGTTAACATAATCTCTAAAGGAACACAACGCTTCAAAGTTAGTAACCAACTTGTTTACAATCGACTCACAACCATATGAAATCTCCCTAGCAACACGTTTTACATCTATACTCTGTTCAGAATCTCCTTCATATCTGATAATAGCACCGGGTTCACCGTTTGACACAGCCTCCCTTGTCCAACGACGTAATATGTACTGCTTGGGAAACTCTCTAATATCGACAAACCTGAGAACCCAAAAAATGTGGCTACATAACAACCCAAATTGCTCATACCTTTTGCAGCTACAAAACACAATAACATCTTCCTTCCGAATCATAACCTTATTTCATATACAAATGACATTACAAAAAAAATTAGGGATATTATTATTTGATATAATAATTAATGTTAAAAAAAAATAAAACAAACAAGATATAGCTTACTGGTAAAAAATATATATAAAATAACATAACAAACCTCGTATAATGATGTGGCTAATTGCTCCCAATCCTTGATATAAAACTTGACGAAATCGTTGATTTCCTCTAATTTAACACTTTGGCAACTGTGATATGAAGCATGTATTTCCAACTGAGCGTCGAAAAAAATGGTACGCGTGTAAATCGCCGCAGCTTGCTTCTCCATAACAAAATCAGTCCATATGTCGGGTTGTGTGTTTCTAGTATCATAGTCATTCTTCCTATGTTCATGCCTCTGTGCCTCAATTGCTGAATCAAAATGAGAGATAAACTCGACCAAAGTGCACTTCGGGTTGCAAAACTTGCCGAAAAAATGGTTCTCACTCTCTGAACGAGAAGAGGTGCGCATTAAACCAGACATTCTTTCTTCTCGGTAATATGCTGGGATCCATGAGTGCCTTATTTCATAAATAGAAGTGAGCCACTCATGATCTGTCAAATTAAATTCATTCATAATGGCAGACCATTGATACTCAAACTCTTCCGGCATAAGTGTATCAGTCCAAACAATGAAGCATAACTTTTGTTTAAACTCCGTAGTATTACACAACACAGCCCCAACCTGAAAAAAGGATTTATAAAACACGTCAGCTAAACAAAACTGGAATAATTAAATAACACACATATATAAACGTTTAATATTTAAATTGATATATACCTTTCCGGTTAGCTTGTCCATGTGACACCCGGCAAATTCTGGTTAACAACGTTGTCTAGATGAAAGTCTACCTTAGCGAGTCACGCGTATATTGTACTTAACTGGGTTAGTTAAGTCGGGTTATGGTTCGGGAACTATTGGTTAGTCTAGAAGATCATTGGATGTTGGTCTAGAGGTTCGTTAGATGTCAGTCCTTAACCAAGTGTACAAACGGTGACGATTTGTAGGATCGTCAGGACATACGGAACGTACGAGTCTCGAGTCCCGGGAATTGGTGAACGAGTGTAAAAATGTGTATTTACTTGTGTTATGTGTTTACAATCATTATATGACTTGTCGGTACGTGAATATGCATTAACGTATGTTAAAACGGGGTTTAACGCGCAAAACGCACAAAACCAACCCCTATAGGCGAGTAGGAGGTCTACTCCCCTATAGGGGAGGCGAGTAGGGGACCCTAAGGGCGAGTAGGGTCCTACTCGTGTGTAGCTAAGGGCGAGTAGGCCCAATCACATGAACTTTCAGGCGATTACAAGCCCTAATCGCCTGAAACTGCTGCATACTCGCTAGTAACGTGCTGGACGACTAGAAACGCCTATAAATACAATGCTTAACCTCCTAAACTTCCTAATATCAACCCTAGTCATCCCATAACCGCCCCAAACACATAAACAACCTCTGGAAGGCGATTTTGATCAAAAACACAAGGTTTCAAGGTCTAACCATCATTCTTTCATAATCTTAAGGTTTGATTCTCATCCATAACACTTTGTAAACGTTTTTAATCAATCCCTAATGGTCCAGACCTGTTCATAAACGAAAAAGCTTTCTGAAAATCGTCAATAAGGGTTGTTAATCGGATTATAACTAATATACATGCGTTATGGGTGTGTATGATTAGAAAGCTAGGGTTTTTATGATTCATGATGATGGATTGATGTGTTATTATGTTAGGTCAGAATTGATATTGATATTATGATGCTAGAAATCTCAGTAATTGGTTATTAGGGTTATGATTACGCGTGTTAGTATGATGTTGCATGCTATGTGAATTGGTGTTTGGATTATTTGGTTGCATGCAGGACTGATTATACGAGGTTAAACGAAGGATTTTGGGTTAAACATGTTTAGGATAGTGTTTGGGATGATATTGGGTGGTTACACACGTTCTGGATCTGATTTGGAGCGTTAAACGCGCGCGAAAAACCGGAACAGCAAGGTTACAGGCGAGTAGCATTCCTAATCGCCTATGTTATAGGCGAGTAGGGTGCTAATCGCCCATAATACAGGCGAGTAGAGGTCTACTCTTGTGTAAGATCAGGTGATTAGCCCTAATCACTAGTAAGTTCAGGGGAGTAGCCCTAATCACTAGTAGGTTCAGGGGAGTAGCCCTAATCACTAGTAAGTTCAGGGGAGTAGCCCTAATCACTAGAAAGTTCAGGGGAGTAGCCCCTAATCGCCTATAATAGGGGCGAATAGGACTCCTAATTGCTAGTTGACCAACCTAAATGCTAGTTGACTTTTCCTAATCGCGTGTACTGCTGCTGTAAGCATTCCGAGACCCGATTTAACATGTAGTAACATGCTAGGAACCCCGTAACATGTCAAATAACTTGGTAACATATATTTGGATGTATTTCGGTGATACGTGAACTATGTGCTATAACTTGTTGTGCGTTAACGTATGTTAAGTTTACTTGCGTTATTGTATGTTTTGGAGCGTAAACATAACACGGGGAGTCTCGGGTCACCAATGAGATGTCGAGTCTTGTACTTTGGGTCAGTTAAACAGTCACGGTGTTTTCAAACGAACTTGGTTATGGTCTGGACATCTAGGGACTAATTAACCTGCGGGTTATTAGTCTAAGTACTTGTAACTGTCGTATGTTAGGTCGCCGCTTTACGGGACTAGCATAGCAGCTGAGTTTACTCGGGTTAAGGAGTAACGGAACTTAAGGTGAGTTTACGGCCCCTCTTTTAAACTGGTTTTATACTTTCGGGGGAGAAAACATGTGTTTAAAACGATTATTTGGTAACTACTGTCATACTATGGGTTTCTATTGTGTACTACACGATCTTTGGAAGTCCCGGGGGGAACCATGAATGTGCGGGTTTGCACAACGGGGAAATGTGAATAGCGCTATTGGGAGTGACCAACCCCGCTCGTCGACTTGGAGGGTCGGCGGGTGCATATTGTCTCAAACAGGAACAACAGGAACAACAGGAACTACATCGGGCATACTTTTGGTATTCGCGTTAGTAATGGTTTTCCAATCGTGGTAGTAACAAAACGTACGCCTAGCTAGCGTATACTGGTTTTCTATTTGTTATAGTATGGACAGGTGGACTTGGTACTTGGATACAAAACCTGTAAACTCACCAGCATTTTTGTGCTGACGTAAACTTTTACATGTTTTCTCAGGTCGCTAAGGTAGCACGAATGGAACTAGGGCGCACGCGTCTGCACGGCGTCTAGCTAGAGTTGCATGATTTACAAACATTGAACATCGGTTTATTATTGAATAATTGTTTTGAATAAGCTTCCGCTGTAAACGGGGATTTTAAACTATGTTTTGAAATTGCATTTATATTCATTTAGAATTGTTTATTGTGATCGTTGGTTTGGATCCTGGTTTGTCATGCGCCTCGCGGTAAAACTCCGCAAGTGGATTTTGAGGGTGTGACAGATTGGTATCAGAGCCAATGGTTATAGTGAACTAGGACTGCATGTAGAGTCTAGTCTATAGCCGAGTCGCACACACTAGACGATCACATGGTACTAAACGTTATAGTGGTTTACGTATGGTCTTGTCGGGGTGTCTCTAAATCATTGGTCTTTCTACGTTACATCATCCGTTCTATCTTAGGTTGGGTTACTTGTTTTCTTGGCAGTGTGGTCTGTTGGAGTAACTCGTGTGCTCTTGAGATTTGTCCAAGGCTCGGACATCTCCCTTTCGCACTCCAATAGAAACACTTGTCATGAACTACCGTAGTATTACGGTGTATAGCTAAGAGTCTATGTTCGGTGATTTGAACTTTGAACTAGGAGAACACTTGGAGGACCATGTAGAGCGTTTTATCATTTTGGGTGCACACAAAATCATAAAACGAAATGCATGGAAGCCCTAGTGAGCTCTGGGTTTGAGGGGATAGTCCTGGATTGGATCTGGCTTTGATCTTGTGAACATTAGTGGTTATCTTTAACTGCGAAACTAAGTTTTCTCGTTCTTTCTGCCAGAATCATGTCTGGAGTGCGTGGAGGACGTGGAGGTGGTCGCAATGGTGGACGTGGTGGTGGTCGCGGTGGTGCTGGTGGCCGTGGTGGAGGTATTAACCTATCACAGGCTGATCTGAACAACTTGCTCCAAGCTGCCTTTCAGTTAGGGCACAACGGTGGTGGTAAGTTGTTTTATCCGTTTTCTTCGCCTCATTGGTGAACCTTGTTTACGTTACTTTTGGTTTCTCATACGTTTCATTTCAGGTGGTCCTGTTGACCCACCCCCACCCATGTGCACCTACAAGATGTTCCGGGACTGCAAGCCCCAGGAATTCTCTGGCACTGAGGGTGCGGTTAGCTTGCTTAGGTGGTTGGAGAAAGTGGAGTCGGTATTTCTGATGTGTAACTGTCTCCCAGAAGATCGGGTAAAGTATTCTGCTGCGTTATTTCAGGACGTGGCATTGACTTGGTGGAATGGCATCACCCAGAACATGGGTATTGGGGAGGCATATGCTATGCCATGGGAGAACTTTGTGCAGTTGCTGAAGCGTGAGTATTGTCCGAGGGAAGAGGTACAGAAGCTGGAGCATGAGGTGTGGAACCTCAAGATGACTGGGTCGGAAATCGAGAAGTATACTGTGAGGAGGAACGAGTTGGCAGTGCTGTGTCCCGATCTGCACGTGCCAGAATATCGTAAGATTGAACACTATGTATCAGGGTTAGTACCGGAAATTGCAGGGTTAGTGGCTGCTGGAAATAATCCTACTTATGCGGAGGTAGTTCGATCGGCCCATAGGATGACCAACTTAAAGGTGAATGAGGGGATTTTGCCTGCGAAAGGTTCGACTGTTAAGGCCCCAGAGAACAACAAGCGCAAGTGGGAAAATGACGGGAAGGGATCTGGGTCTGCACAGCAGGGTAAAAGGTTTGATAATGGGGGTTCATCTTCTTTGGGTAACAAGCAGGGTGGTTATGCGGGAAAACTGCCCAAATGCAACAAGTGTGGACGCCATCACCAAGGGAACTGCGATAGTAACCGTTGTCACCGCTGCCAGCGAACAGGGCATTATGCTAAGGATTGTCGTGCTACACTTCCATCGACTCAGGCTCCGACTAACAGTTCAGCTCCGACTACTCAGGGGACTACAGGGAAACAAGGATGCTACAACTGTGGTGACACTGGGCATTACAAGAAGGATTGCCCAAAACTGAAACAGGGTGGAAACAACGGGAATGGGAACAACGGGGGCGGCGGCAGAAATGCACGTGCCTTCGTCATTGGAGCTGCTGAGGCTAGGCAGGACCCTGACACAGTCACCGGTACGTTTCTTCTCAATAATCGTTCTGTTAGCGTGTTATTTGATTCTGGTGCCGACAAGAGTTTTGTATCCATGGATGTTAGTCGACTGCTAGATGTAGTACCCGTACCATTAGAAACCAAGTATATTATTGAGTTAGCTGACGGTAAAACGATTGAAGCTACTAGTGTTCTTCGGGAGTGTCAATTAGAGTTGTCGGGTTTATCGTTCCCCATCGACCTTATGCCGGTACCTTTGGGTAGTTTTGACGTTGTGGTAGGAATGGATTGGTTATCTTTGTATCGCGCGGAGATTGTCTGTTACGATAAGGTTATTCGGATTCCTCTCCCTGATGGAGAATTTCTTTCCGTGTACGGTATCAAGGGTGGTGTTCCGCTAAACATCATCTCTAGCATGAAAGCCCTTAAGTGTCTTCGAAAGGGTTATCCAGCTGTTTTGGCGCTTTTATCTGTTTCCTCCGCTGATGAAAAGAAGATTGACGACATTCCGGTGGTACGCGAGTTTCCTGATGTTTTTCCCGATGATTTATCTGGTCTCCCTCCTCATCGTCAAGTCGAGTTCGGTATTGATCTTGTACCAGGGGCTGCTCCTATTGCTCGGGCCCCCTATCGTCTTGCACCTCCCGAGATGCAGGAATTGTCCAGTCAGTTACAGGAACTCTTGGACAAGGGTTTCATCCGACCAAGTTCTTCCCCTTGGGGAGCCCCGATTTTATTTGTTAAGAAGAAGGATGGAAGTTTCCGATTGTGTGTGGACTACAGAGAGCTGAACAAATTGACCATCAAGAACCGTTATCCTCTTCCACGTATTGATGATCTATTCGACCAGCTTCAGGGTTCTAGTTATTATTCCAAGATCGATTTGAGGTCCGGTTATCACCAGCTGCGCGTCAGGGAGGCTGACGTTGCAAAAACTGCTTTTCGAACACGTTATGGCCATTTCGAATTCTTGGTCATGCCTTTCGGTCTCACGAACGCACCGGCGGTTTTCATGGACTTGATGAACCGCGTCTGTAAACCGTATCTGGACAAGTTTGTCATTGTGTTTATTGATGACATTCTGATCTACTCCAAGAACGAGACCGAACACGGGGAACATCTGCGGTTAGTCTTGGAACTTTTGCGACGGGAGCAACTTTACGCCAAGTTCTCAAAGTGTGACTTTTGGTTACGCGAAGTTCAATTCCTAGGACATGTGGTTAATGAACTAGGGATTCATGTCGATCCAGCTAAAATCGAAGCAATCAAGGACTGGGGAGCACCAAAGACGCCAACTGAGGTGCGGCAATTCCTAGGCCTTGCTGGCTATTATCGTCGTTTCATTCAGGGGTTCTCGAAGATTGCTCAACCCCTCACCACTCTCACTCAGAAGGATAGGAAGTTCGACTGGGGTGAATCACAAGAGTCAGCGTTTGAAGAACTGAAGTCTAAACTGTGTTCTGCTCCTATTTTGTCTTTACCTGAGGGTCCTGATGATTTTGTTGTTTACTGTGACGCTTCCATTCATGGACTCGGTTGCGTGTTGATGCAACGCGAGAAAGTGATTGCGTATGCTTCTCGTCAACTCAAAGTGCACGAGAAGAACTACACAACTCATGACTTGGAGTTGGGTGCTGTGGTATTCGCGTTGAAAATTTGGAGACATTACTTGTACGGTACCAAATGCACCATCTACACCGATCACAAGAGTCTCCAACACATTTTCGACCAACAACATTTGAACATACGGCAGCGCCGTTGGATCGAACTTTTGAACGACTATGATTGTGCTATTAAGTACTATCCTGGCAAGGCGAATGTTGTAGCAGACGCCTTGAGCAGGAAGGAATCAACTAAACCTCGTCGCGTTCGGGCGTTGCAGCTCACCATCCATTCGTCGTTACCTGATCAACTCCGTTCTGCCCAGTTGGAAGCTTTGAAGGAGGAAAACCTTAAAGCTGAAACTATGCACGGTGCCGACAAGCACCTAGAGCGAAGATCTGATGGCCTGCACTATTTCGCAGAACGTATATGGGTTCCTTTGTTCGGGGGACTACGGGAGCTTGTCCTTGATGAGGCTCATAAGTCCCGGTATTCTATTCATCCTGGTTCGGATAAGATGTACCAAGATCTGAAGGTGCTTTACTGGTGGCCAAACATGAGGTCGGACATAGCCTCATACGTGAGCAAATGCTTGACCTGTGCTAAGGTCAAGGTGGAATACCAGAAACCGTCGGGTCTCCTGCAACAACCTGAAATTCCGGAATGGAAATGGGAACGGATTACTATGGATTTTGTCACACAACTTCCTAAATCACCAAGCGGGAACGACAAGATATGGGTGATTGTCGATCGGTTGACGAAATCAGCCCATTTTCTTGCTATTAAGGAGACCGACACCATGGATCGTTTGGCTCGTCTTTACTTGAAAGAAGTTGTTTCTAAGCACGGGGTACCAGTTTCTATTATCTCGGATCGTGACTCCCATTTTACTTCTCACTTCTGGAAGTCTTTGCACAAGGCTTTGGGTACCCAACTAGACATGAGTACGGCTTACCACCCACAGACTGACGGTCAGAGTGAGCGTACGATTCAAACTTTAGAAGACATGCTGCGGGCGTGTGTGATCGATTTTGGCAAGGGTTGGGAAGCTCATCTGCCGTTAGTAGAATTCTCGTATAATAACAGTTATCACACGAGCATAAAGGCTGCTCCGTTCGAAGCACTGTACGGACGGAAATGCCGTTCTCCTCTTTGTTGGGCTGAAGTGGGTGAGAGTCAACTCACTGGGCCTGAACTAGTGTACGAAACTTCGGAAAAGATCGTACAGATTCGTAATCGGTTGGCGGCGGCACGGGACCGGCAAAAGAGTTATGCTGATCAGCGTCGCAAACCACTGGAGTTCCAAGTCAATGACAAGGTACTTCTAAAAGTTTCACCGTGGAAGGGCGTCATACGCTTTGGGAAGCGTGGCAAACTCAATCCGAGGTATGTCGGCCCATTTACGATCCTGGAACGGATCGGGCCGGTGGCATATCGACTTGATCTACCGACGGAGCTCGGTAACGTACATAACGTCTTTCACGTGTCAAACTTGAAGAAGTGTCTGGCTGACGAGTCTCTCATCGTTCCACTAGAAGAGATCAAGGTTGATGATCGTCTTCGGATTGTGGAAGAACCTGTGGAGATCCTTGATTACAAGATTCGCAGCCTGCGTCACAGCAAGATTCGTATCGTTAAGGTTCGGTGGAACTCGGACCGGGGACCGGAATATACATGGGAACGGGAGGATCAGATGAAGTCTAAGTATCCTCATCTTTTTCCTAAGGAAGCGTTCGAGTCGAGACATGTCTCTTCGGCAGCTGAATGAATCTCGGGTCGAGATTCCTTTTAACGTGGGGATGATGTGACAACTCGGGTAAATCTCTCTCTTGGTATCTATCTTTTTGTTTTGCTTCCTTCGTTATTTCTTTTGTTCTTTTGGTTCTTTTGTTCTTTTGGTACTTGTGCAATTTTCGGGACGAAAATTCTTTTAACGTGGGGATGATGTGACACCCGGCAAATTCTGGTTAACAACGTTGTCTAGATGAAAGTCTACCTTAGCGAGTCACGCGTATATTGTACTTAACTGGGTTAGTTAAGTCGGGTTATGGTTCGGGAACTATTGGTTAGTCTAGAAGATCATTGGATGTTGGTCTAGAGGTTCGTTAGATGTCAGTCCTTAACCAAGTGTACAAACGGTGACGATTTGTAGGATCGTCAGGACATACGGAACGTACGAGTCTCGAGTCCCGGGAATTGGTGAACGAGTGTAAAAATGTGTATTTACTTGTGTTATGTGTTTACAATCATTATATGACTTGTCGGTACGTGAATATGCATTAACGTATGTTAAAACGGGGTTTAACGCGCAAAACGCACAAAACCAACCCCTATAGGCGAGTAGGAGGTCTACTCCCCTATAGGGGAGGCGAGTAGGGGACCCTAAGGGCGAGTAGGGTCCTACTCGTGTGTAGCTAAGGGCGAGTAGGCCCAATCACATGAACTTTCAGGCGATTACAAGCCCTAATCGCCTGAAACTGCTGCATACTCGCTAGTAACGTGCTGGACGACTAGAAACGCCTATAAATACAATGCTTAACCTCCTAAACTTCCTAATATCAACCCTAGTCATCCCATAACCGCCCCAAACACATAAACAACCTCTGGAAGGCGATTTTGATCAAAAACACAAGGTTTCAAGGTCTAACCATCATTCTTTCATAATCTTAAGGTTTGATTCTCATCCATAACACTTTGTAAACGTTTTTAATCAATCCCTAATGGTCCAGACCTGTTCATAAACGAAAAAGCTTTCTGAAAATCGTCAATAAGGGTTGTTAATCGGATTATAACTAATATACATGCGTTATGGGTGTGTATGATTAGAAAGCTAGGGTTTTTATGATTCATGATGATGGATTGATGTGTTATTATGTTAGGTCAGAATTGATATTGATATTATGATGCTAGAAATCTCAGTAATTGGTTATTAGGGTTATGATTACGCGTGTTAGTATGATGTTGCATGCTATGTGAATTGGTGTTTGGATTATTTGGTTGCATGCAGGACTGATTATACGAGGTTAAACGAAGGATTTTGGGTTAAACATGTTTAGGATAGTGTTTGGGATGATATTGGGTGGTTACACACGTTCTGGATCTGATTTGGAGCGTTAAACGCGCGAAAAACCGGAACAGCAAGGTTACAGGCGAGTAGCATTCCTAATCGCCTATGTTATAGGCGAGTAGGGTGCTAATCGCCCATAATACAGGCGAGTAGAGGTCTACTCTTGTGTAAGATCAGGTGATTAGCCCTAATCACTAGTAAGTTCAGGGGAGTAGCCCTAATCACTAGTAGGTTCAGGGGAGTAGCCCTAATCACTAGTAAGTTCAGGGGAGTAGCCCTAATCACTAGAAAGTTCAGGGGAGTAGCCCCTAATCGCCTATAATAGGGGCGAATAGGACTCCTAATTGCTAGTTGACCAACCTAAATGCTAGTTGACTTTTCCTAATCGCGTGTACTGCTGCTGTAAGCATTCCGAGACCCGATTTAACATGTAGTAACATGCTAGGAACCCCGTAACATGTCAAATAACTTGGTAACATATATTTGGATGTATTTCGGTGATACGTGAACTATGTGCTATAACTTGTTGTGCGTTAACGTATGTTAAGTTTACTTGCGTTATTGTATGTTTTGGAGCGTAAACATAACACGGGGAGTCTCGGGTCACCAATGAGATGTCGAGTCTTGTACTTTGGGTCAGTTAAACAGTCACGGTGTTTTCAAACGAACTTGGTTATGGTCTGGACATCTAGGGACTAATTAACCTGCGGGTTATTAGTCTAAGTACTTGTAACTGTCGTATGTTAGGTCGCCGCTTTACGGGACTAGCATAGCAGCTGAGTTTACTCGGGTTAAGGAGTAACGGAACTTAAGGTGAGTTTACGGCCCCTCTTTTAAACTGGTTTTATACTTTCGGGGGAGAAAACATGTGTTAAAACGATTATTTGGTAACTACTGTCATACTATGGGTTTCTATTGTGTACTACACGATCTTTGGAAGTCCCGGGGGGAACCATGAATGTGCGGGTTTGCACAACGGGGAAATGTGAATAGCGCTATTGGGAGTGACCAACCCCGCTCGTCGACTTGGAGGGTCGGCGGGTGCATATTGTCTCAAACAGGAACAACAGGAACAACAGGAACTACATCGGGCATACTTTTGGTATTCGCGTTAGTAATGGTTTTCCAATCGTGGTAGTAACAAAACGTACGCCTAGCTAGCGTATACTGGTTTTCTATTTGTTATAGTATGGACAGGTGGACTTGGTACTTGGATACAAAACCTGTAAACTCACCAGCATTTTTGTGCTGACGTAAACTTTTACATGTTTTCTCAGGTCGCTAAGGTAGCACGAATGGAACTAGGGCGCACGCGTCTGCACGGCGTCTAGCTAGAGTTGCATGATTTACAAACATTGAACATCGGTTTATTATTGAATAATTGTTTTGAATAAGCTTCCGCTGTAAACGGGGATTTTAAACTATGTTTTGAAATTGCATTTATATTCATTTAGAATTGTTTATTGTGATCATTGGTTTGGATCCTGGTTTGTCATGCGCCTCGCGGTAAAACTCCGCAAGTGGATTTTGAGGGTGTGACAGTCCATGATGTGCCACATACAAAGGCGGTGTCTAGTGTGAGGCCACGCATCTTCAATTGCCCTCTTCATAGCGGGATCCTGGTCTGTAACAATAACCGGAGGTGCATGACCGAATGATTTTTCAAACACACCAAGTAACCACTTATAGGTTTCTGCTGTTTCATTCCCAATAATTGCAGCACCCAGCGTGACATTCCTATTGTGGTTGTCGATCCCGGTAAATGGAACAAACATCATATTGTATCTAAAAAAAAATAAGAAATTGTTAACAAAAAAGTGATAAAAAAATTAAATGTATTAATAAAAACCAGCAAAAATATGTAGGGCTAACTTGTTTCGCCTGTATGTAGCGTCAAATGATACGACACCACCGAATGTATAATAATTTCTCTTGGCTTGTTCATCAGCCCAAAAAATAGCCTGTAAAACACCTTCATCAGAAGTTAAAAACTCAAAAGTAAAATTTGGCATGTACTCTTTCTTCCTCTTAAAACGTTTAATCAACATGTCAGCGTCATGCTCTCCAACATAAGTATTCAAGTCTTTCTTGAAGTTTTTAAAATCAGATTTCGTCGCACCAACTTTGTCAAAACCACCATACAATGTCCTCATTATGTTAAAAGCTCTAACAGGTCCAACATTTATTGCTGACAACGCATTCACCGCCTGTTCTTGTACATATGTTAGCCCTCGGGCTGAAGGCAATAAGTATCTGTCACTCTCGTCAACAAAGGAATGATTGTGCTCTTCTTTGAACTGATAAACTTCATAAAGATTGTCTTGGTTTAACTTTATGCACATACGAGCCAAACACCCGGTCCTTATAGAAGGTACCTTTTTGAATTGCTTGCTACTCGATTCTTCATTTGTGCTGTCAAAACCCTTAAATTGTTTGAAACCCTGTTTTGAGCATACAAAATACTTGCTCTTAATCAAACCCTTATCTGTGTAGGTAGTACTTTTCCTGACAGTAAAACCTCCATCAGTGGCATATTTTTTTGTAGAATTTGAAAGCATCCTCATACGTCCTAAACAACATTCCAACCTGTGGTTTCTTCGAGAAATCTACAATTGGTGAATACGACTTTTTCCCGGAGTTAGGGGAAACAGTTAAAACACCCAATGGCATGTATGATGGTCCATCTGTCATCAAAAAAAAAAACGATGAAAACAGGAATATAGTAAAAAAAATCATACACTTCGGGGTTTATGTAAAAAACACATGATCGATTATAGAAAAGGATTTACACAGCGTTTTCTACTCTTTCCTTCTATTGTCACTTTCATTGTACAAAAAAAAAAAATAAACCTAGAAACGATTTTCATGTACTACGATGATAACACGTAAAACATTCTTAACATACTTGAACTAGAGCAAGTTTATTTCTCGCAAAAAAATGGGCCAAAACATCACTGTTACGTGTTGATTATTTAGTATGTTATTAGTTATATTTAAAACACATAGCGACGATCAAAAGGCATACCTCACAAAATATTATAGGCTTAACCTTTTGCTTCAATATAAAACACATAGCGACTAACACGTAGTTCTTAAAATGTATTACATGAACAAAACATATAATCATCTATGGTTACAACTTACATAAAACATAAAAAAAAACACATACACATACGTAAAAAGATATCAGTATCAAAAAGCGACTATCAAAAAAGAATACCTAGTAAAAAAAACACGTACACATACATAAAAAACAAAAAACACAAAAAATTAAAACACAAAAAATGAAACATCACGTATAACAAAAAAAAATCACTAACCTTCGAAATCTTCTGACATGTTATTGTTCATAGTGATCGAAGATGGGGTAAAACAAAATGACTTATCTCTTGTTTTTGAATTAATAAAAAAGGCTAGAAAGGATTGAATTTTTGGTTGATAAAATCATAACAAAAATACCTACAATCATTCCATAAATAAAAATAAAAAAAATCGTGGACTTTGATCTAATTTTGACCGAAAATTTAAAAATTTCCTATAATTACTCTTAATTAAAAAAAAGAATTAAAATTTGATAAATAATTATTTGAGTAAAATTACTAGTTTGTCCATCCCCTTGGTGCCACATGCCATTATTAGATTCTTTCTCACATTTCTCACAAAATATGGTTTTTGTATGGGAACCCTTATCTATATATATATATATCTATACTATATTAATATGCATATAGGAGGGGCAATTTTGGTCATTTGCCACTTTTAAGAGATGTACAAGAGTTTAAGCATATTGTACAAGACCAAATGCACAAAAGAAAAAAAATGCCGAGGATGGATGATTATTAGGGATTAGGGTTTTAGATTTCATCTCATTATTGCTTCTTATCCGCCTCCTCATCTGCTCTCTCCCCCCCCCCCCTCTCTCTCTCTCTCTCTCTCTCCATTCACATTCAAACCCTAACAAACCATTAAAAATGCGTGCAATCCTCCACATCCAAGGCGGCTAATGCGGCAACTAGATCAGATCCAAGTTCTGGAAGTGGTATACGCCGAGCACGACTTCGACGTCACCGGAAAGTACACTGGAGACTCGGAACTCCAACTGCAGCGTATCAACGTGGATCTGGAGCCTGGTACCATGGACAGCCTCAGATCTAGCGCCTACGACCAGATCTTTTGCCCTGATAACTTTGTGTTTGGTTCATGTTAGTAAACGTATTTTGTGTTGGTCGTGAAGAAACTTGCTTGCAAAAAGCATTCAAGGAACCTAACAAACTGAAGAGACGTACTAGGATCCAAACAGGCTGAAGAGACCTATAGCGCCTTCTTCGTGTTCACATAAGTAATTTTTGTTCTCTCACCTTCTTCGTTCAATTTTGATCATGATTTGTTTATTTTGTCTATCTTTTATGTATCTTTAGTTCAATTTTTGCCCGTGGTGTGGGGCTGTATTAATTCTGAAGTTATATCGACGATTTTTCCAGTAGTAATGTGAGATAATTTTGGTATGCTTGCTATTGACACTCGCATATTTGCTTTATTGTACTCACAGAGTGAACGGCTTACCAAGATGATTCATAAGGTTTGTGTTTTTCCCAACTTCCCATGATTACTTATGGCATATAACCTTTCTTTAAGTTTCCTTCAATCAAATTTTATCATTTTCATATTACTTGCAGATTAAGCATTTAGGTGTGTTTACTGGAGCTGGGATATCAACTTCTTGTGGTATACCTCATTTTCTTTGGTCCACACCATATAAATTTAGACACTTTAGGTATATGCTACCAAAATTGGGGTATAATTATATAGTTAAAAATTTAGTTTCTAAAGTTTCAGTTTGTAAGTCAAAATTAATAATATATAAAGATATGAAAGTTATTGATGTCGGTTATTCATTTGAAAAAATGTTTGTTGGAAGTGTTGGTTGTTAATTTCATTGATGATATTGTTTCTTGTAGTTCGATTAAAAGATAGTCTGGCTTGGTTCGCGCGATTGTTCCGTGAATGTGATACACACTTGATTGTTTTGAGATAGAATAGAATAGGAACTTAATGACACACAAAATTACTGCTGTTTTGTTGTATTTTTCCATTAGATCTCTAGATCTCATTGAGCATTTGTTTTTCTAAGTTGGTTATATGAGAAGAAATACAGTTCTGAAGTCGCACGATTGTTTCGATTAAGTTCTTATTCGTGTCTATTGTATATCATTCTTTCTTCTCATATGTGATAAAATTAATTCTTAGTTTCCAGCTATATATTTCATACGTTCACAGAAGATGGCTTATGTGTTTGTACTAAGTTGCTTTAATTTTGATTTGCGATTACATTTTGATAATTTTAAATCAGATATTACCCCATGTTGAGAATCTTATAGATTTGAATTTATCCAGGATCCTATACTTTTTGTTGGCGTGCATTTCTCTTTCTTTCTTTGAAACTAATGGAGATATTTTTATTAGGTTGTGGCCGCTGATGCTAATCCGTCTCTGACTGCCAAAGGCATTAAGAAGACAACTAAAGCTTTGGTGGTTAATTATATATGCCTACCGCAACCCATCCTTTTTTTCGCAGTTGATAATTATACTTGAGCTTCTGAATGATGAGTGGTTTGAAAGAAATTTCAAACAACATGAGTTCATGAAAAAGAAGAAACAAATTTTGGTGATGTGGAAGCGGCTTTTCAAGGTCCAAAAGTGAGTTTATGGGCTCACACTCCCAACTTGGAATGGTATATCTCTTTCAAGTGAGAGTGCTAACCAAATTAGGCTGGAAGAATCTAGCATATCAGATGCGGATTCCGTGGGTGAGCCATGGGCAGGTGTTGAAATCATCAAATCATGTCAAACATGGAGCTTTTTTTAGGTATGATTAATGATTCAACCAACTAATCTTTTGATTGATTACTGATTAGATTTTTAAAATGGTTTTCAGTAAAATATATTATTGACTTGACTGAGTTGTGTTTATGTCTGTGGATTTGAATTTTTGTTTGTGTACTTGAGACTAAATTGGAGTCTATTCTTGATCATTGTAGGGGTTGCTGCTGGCGGATGAGATGTACCAGGGGTTTGTGAGATAATATGTAGTTTAACTGTTAAGAGATGCATTTTTAAATTCTTGGGGACCAAACCTTGTGCTGCAGCAGTCGTTGATAGTTCTTCAAGTTGAGGGATTGTTGGGTCAAGCACACAATTTCGTGCAGTCATCTCTGAACGGGCCAACTTAAAGTTTTCAAGATAGCACCAGGCGACCATTTTCTGTATCTTTCTCAATCCAATTTGGTGCACCTTATGTTTTCATCAAAGAGAATAGTAAGTTATGTTGGTTACTTTTGTATTCTTATATGCGAAGTTGTAAACTAAATGTCTATGTCGGTATAGGCTAACTTTGTATTTTGATTGTGTTATTGTGAACAGTTGGGTTCAATATTACATAATAACCCTAATGAACGTTGGCAAAATGGAGTTACTGAGTTGGCTCAAAGACTTTAACCTTGTTTTTAGGGAACATGGAAAGTGTTCATATGGTCCTGTAAGCCGGGGATTTTTCGGCGACAAAGCATTAAGAACGCCTTCCTAAAAATAGCTTTTTGGTCCGAGAATCAAAGGTATGTCCCTGAGGTATACTCTTCACATTATGGAGCTAAGTATTTAAAAAAAAAATCACCTCATTTGAATAACTGATTACTTTTGTGGATAGTTAGTGAATATGATGAAGTCTAAATGTTTGGTTTAAGTTTTTTTTTTTTTTTTTTTCACCTTAATGTTGGGTCATTAGATGTACTACATTGTATTTTGTTGTGTATTTGATCAGGAATGAGTGAGGATGTGAGCCTCAATTTCCTCATGATACTTTACAGCTATTATGAACCAGCTACTAATCCAGCTACTAATCAATTTGGCGACCAGATCTAAATTATTGAAATCGATTTTTGTTCCAAATTTCACAGTAGCAATTTGTTGTATTCGATAACCTTCAATCATTTAGTTTTGTATGGAGTATTGGAGTAGTTCTTTAATTTGATTCATATAAGCTAATACAAATCAACCTAATCATAACTAAATTAGTCGAATTGGCACATCTAGAAATGGAAATGGATTCAAAGCTTGTGGTAGTTTTTAGCTTTTCATATTTTAATTTTATTGTAAATTATCTTAAATGCAGGTTACCATGTGGAGAGTACAAAATGGTGAAAGTGCACAGAGTAGAAAATTATGAAAGAGTGCAGCCTCATCAGAATTGGTCTGCACAAAAATATTTGCTAAAATGGTGAAAGACTGCAATGGAAAGTGGTCTGCCATAGTGCCAAATGGTCTGGCTCACATTGCCGACGATAACAGTGCTATGGTAAAGTCATATCTTTATAGCTATAACAGGGTCAAACAATAGGTTCATGTGATCTACGCTTGAACCAATGTGTAACAGTATAAAGTTAAGTAACTTTAGTTTGTGATTTCTTAGTTCCCTTCCAGCATCGATTTCCACTCTCTCAACTCTTAGCATGCTGTTCATTAATGATTTGACATCTGTTATTAATTAAACTCATTTTCATTTAGATTTCTAATAGCATAGTTCCTTATTGTTTGTAGATTGAATTGATTTTTGGTTTTTTAATCTGATTGATTTCTAATAGCATAGTTCCTTATAACATTGAACCTAAATGCTTTACAACGAACATGTATATTCAGGCAGGGTGGTAGGGTGGGTGGTTTGTTTTAGGTTGAAGTGGAATGTTATGGTTGGTTAGTTTTTTTCCTGGTGTGAATGATTTAGTGACGAGTGGTGCAAGTGATTGAGTGAATGTGTGATACAATACGATAAAATGAGGTGACAAGTTATGACTTGTTGAATTTTAATGATAACGTGACGAGGGTGATGGGTGGTGCACCACCCTGAAAAAAGTGGATGTCTAATTAAGCATGGATGTCCATTTCGTTGTTGACTCTTTCACATCACTCAAAAAGTATGGAGTTTGGTCCCCGTTCCCCTTGTGGTGGGGGGGGGGGGGGTGGGGGGAGTTCAAGAATGTCATCAGCGGCAACAATTATTATCCGACGATTGATAGACAAACAGAAAATGAGTACCGTGTGGTAAATTGTCATCGCCGCTGCATCGCGCGGGTTTTTACTAGTATATATATATATATATATATATATATATATATATATATATAATTAGCAACTTGGCTTACCTCTAATCATCACCACGTTTCTGTTGTCCAAAACCCACATTTTCACAATTTAACATGAATCTCCTTCAATATTCACGACCCTTTACCCACCCATTTGCACCGTTTCACAAACTATACAGTTTGCAACTTGGGTTACCTCTAATCATCACCACCTTTCTGTTGTCCAATACACACATTTTCACAATTTAACATGAATCTCCTTCAATAGTCACAACTCTTTACCCATCCATTGGCACCGTTTCACAAACTATATATTATCTATCCATAAAAAACAAGTTTACTTACAATTTATTACGTTTAATTAATTTTAACCCATTTATTTAAGATTTAAAAACGAAGAACACATCAATTAAAATTTCCCCCTATTTTTGCTCATCAAAATTCTGAAGCATACTGAATCCAAAATCAACATCCATAAAAAGGTCCAATAAATTGTTTTTTAGATTATTTTTGATAATTTTTGTAAGAATAAAACGGAATTTAAAAATTTTAAATAATAACAAAATATATTAATTTTATTTTTCAAGGAATTTGAATCAGTGTGAAAACTCCGACGATTGGTAACCGCCATCCATTTAGGACTACTTTCTAATCGTCGGTCATCTAAATTGCAATTGTACACTGACTTTGGCCGTAGTCGCCCATCACTATACATCACTGACAACCACCTCTATTTATCCATTAGACAAGAATCTATATACTTTTAGGTAATCAAGCGAGGTAATCGTTTTGTTACGTCACTCGCCGCCTTCTCAGTAGCCGATACGACCTCTCACATAACACTGAAATGCCATAGTCGATGATGTAGTCATGAGTCGGTACCATTTTTCTTCTCCAATCTCACCCGCTCTTTCTCCACTTGTTAGGACAAAAAGGATTGGTGAAACCACTTTTGCAAACCTTAGTCTAATTCACTTCTGTCAAAATACTCTAAGTATAGAACTGCTGAAGAAGAAGGATCAAACTGCTGAAGAAGAGATTCAGAAGTGCTGAAGAAGAAAAGTCATCAGAAGTTCTGAAGTTCAAACCAGACACTTCTACTGAAGACAAACTACTCATCAGTAGTTTGTCATTCATCAGTACTTACATGAAGATCTTTTCCACCGCCTTTGTATATCAGTAGTTTATTACTTTAGTATTTCTTTTTGCTTTATGTACAAGTTCCAAGACTGCAACTTGTTGCAACTTGTTTCTGAACTTGCTTTTGGCAAGGTTCATGTATTTGTAAAGTCTATAAATAGAAGGGTTCATCCCTCTGTTTTAAACATTGATTTTTAATACAGAAATCCTTCAACACTTATTATTGTTATTTCCATTTCATGTTTATTGAGAATCTGTCAAAGTGTTTCATTCTTATTCAATACTTAGATTCTCAATAAATACTTATCATTTATTTAGTTCTTGAATCCAGGGGGAGTAATAACTCCTGTTGATAAGTGTAGCTTTAAACTTATAACATTCCGCTGTGCTATTACTGATCAAGAACTTGCTAAACACTTAAGTGTCCACTAGCAAGTTCATACAAAAGAGCAATATACTGATCCAACAATTGGTATCAGAGCACTGGTTTATCTGATCACATATCAATCTAACACATTGAGAATCAGACACAGGCTCTTATTGATATTCAATTAAGGATTATAAGCTCACTTTTATCAACATCCATCACTTTAAGAGATATTTGACATATCAATACTCTTTAAAATGGATCCTCATAATACTGGTTCTGCCACTAAACCTGCCATGCTTGTAAGAAATGAATATAACATATGGCAAAAGAGAATGGCACATACCTTATCACGGACCAACACAGGTTGTTGGAGATCTGTGATATATGGTCCTCATAAACCAGTAAATATAAATCTTGAAACTAAAGAAGAGATTCCAAAAGAACCAAAAGACTATACTGATGATGATTTCCTAAAACTTGAGCTTGATGCAAAAGCTTTCTCTATGTTGGCAATGGCACTCCCAAGTGAAATCTACTCTGGCCTATTACATTGTGATAGTGCCAAAGAGCTTTGGGACTGCCTAAAAGAACAGTTTGGAGGAACTGAAGAGGTGATAGCCAACACCAGAGAAATCTTGGCTCAACAGTATGAAACTTTTGCTCACATTAATGGGGAAACTTTAACACAGCAATTTGAAAGATTTTCCTCATTAATATCTGAGCTAAAACTAAATGGTCAGACCTACACAACTGTATCTATGCTTCATAGATTTTTAAGGTCTTTACCTGATAAATGGGAAACATACTCTATAGTCTTAAGATCTTCACCAGACTTTAGCTCCCTCACTCTTACAAAACTTCATGGGAGATTACTTACTTTTGAGAGAGAAATTGATCAAAAGAAAAAGTTACAAAATTCTGGTAAAACTGCTGATGACTATCTACCAGGTAGTACAGCACTATTAGGACAAGACTCACCAACTTGTTCAAATAGTTTTGGATCTTTTGACCACATTGTTATAACTGCTGGGATCTCATCTGAAAGATCATTCCCAGGTTATGACAATAATGACTTTGGTCAAACTGCTGATAACATGTGTTTTATCATGTATGACTTTACAAATAAATTTTACAAAAGGTCAGGAAGGAAGTTTCCAGGACTTAACAGTTCTACAAAAATTGGTTTTGACAAATCTAAACTTAGATGTCACAAGTGTCAAAAGTTGGGACACTTTGCTAGAGAGTGTAGAAGCTCTGGCTTTAACCAATCTCAGTCTGGAAACAATTTTAACCCCAATTATAACAGGAATAATGGAACACAAGGGAGTGCACATTTTGTACAGGCACAAGCTCCACAACACCAATATGTGCCACAAGTACAATATGTACAGATGCCTGCTCAACAGATGCAGAGCCAACAATCAATCCCTCCATTTCCAGCTGCTCAACAACCTCCACAGCAACAACAACCCTCTCAACAAAGTCTATTTACTTCAGGGTATGTTGACTGGAGCAGTCTTCCTTTTGACACCACAGAGTGCAATCCTGATGCAGACAACAAAATGTTTGACATCAACTGGGGAGAGCCTGACAATGGCAGAAAGAACTTTGCCTTAATGGCATTTGAGGGATGCTCCTCAAAATCTGCCTTGTCACAGGTATCAAAAGAATCTTTGACTAAACTATGCTCAAACTCATGCAAAGAATCTTTTGCTCTCATAAGAGAGACAAATGTGCACTTACAAGGAAAAGCAAATGATTCTGAGAGAAAATTCACTCAGATGAAATGTGATTTAGAAAGAAAACTTTCTGCAAAAACAAAAGAAGTTTCTAAATTAACTAACTCTGCTATTGAAACCCAAGCACAAATTAAAATCATGATAAATGACCTAGGGAATGTCAGACAAGAGCTTGCTGACTGATGTGTGAAATTGTGTATTAAATAAATTCGGGTCAAGTTTTAAAAATGGATAAACCCGCTAAACCACACACTAACGGCAAGTGCACCGGTCGCAGTGTAGCAGAGCAAGTAAGTCCGGAATATCGATCCGTGGACACAATGTGGCGACTCTCGATACTAGACCTCTATCGACTCCTAGCCTAGCAAATTGGATTTTTGTGATTTTTTATATTAATTAATTACTGAAGTAAATAAATTAAAAGGCTTAAATTAAAAGATAGTAGAGAATAACTAAGGAGGGAAATCAGAGATGGGAAAGGCAACCACCTAGGTATCGAATCCTACTAATGAAATTGGAACTGCCCCGGCTTTGGAAACTATGTTGGCAATCAGGATCATATAATATTCACCTCTAGTATCCTAGTGGCTCCCGGATCATTTACCAAGACTGACCGAAAAGGAATCCTAAAGGCTACTAATCTCACTGAATGGTTAGATCACCTCTCGGTCTCACTAACTATGTTAAAGTACTCGCTAGACTGGTTTAGATTTCTCACTCTCCAATCACAATACACCCTAAAGTGCAAGGAGTAACCTGTAAAGTCAATCTATGACACAGATAAGCAAATAATACTAGAGAACCTAGGAAAACCTGATCTCTCAGCGTTTCTAGCCTAAACCTCTAGCACCAAAGACAAACCTGACTACCTATCACCTCTCGGTCTCAAAAGTAGGAAGAATACTAATTACCTCTAAACTCACAATCAATGTTCCTATGGAATTTAGGCCTAAAACCATAAAGTAAATTACAAGCACAAAGCAAGTAATCCTAACAAGCATCCAAACATGAAAGACATTCACTAAGACACTCGTGGAACATTAAAAGATCATAAATTAGTAAAAAGTACGCACACACATCATAGAATCATAAACAAGTTTCTTACTAAAACATAAATCCAACTACAAAGTCTAAAACCGAAACATAAACCGAAATCAAATAGCAATCATCTTCAACCTAGGTGGCCACTAATGTTTTAGCCAAACATAATTAGGGTAAACAATAAAAACATAGATTCAAGAAAAATAAAAGTCATGGAAATAATATTTTTAGAACACGAAGTAATAAAATATTAACCAAAACTTATTATGATCGAACCCATAGCTTTAGTTTTGAACCCAAGCCTTCGTGGCCTTCAATTAATCCTCTCCCTTTTTTACTCTCAAGCTCTGTCGATTAACTCTTGGTCTTGTAGCGGCTGACTTGTGTGCTGTATGAATGATATTCTCCTTAGCGGCTGTGTATAACCTCCCCGTGATAATATTCTCTTCGCCTCCCTTCTGTTCTTCATAATTATAATGTATGCCACAATATGGCTCCCTTCGTAGGGTTTTTTAAATCTTTGGGCCTCCCACTTCGTGGGAGTAGGCCACAACAACATTAAGTTCTAATTTATTATTATTATTATTATTATTATTATTATTATTATTATTATTATTAGTAGTAGTAGTAGTAGTAGTAGTAGTACTATACTTCAAGCTCGCATCTCGGGTGTTCTTGGCTCGACCAAAATTTCTCGTTTATGCTCCAACGTCCATGACCACATGCTCTCAAGTGTTCGTGTCCCGATTAGAAATCATTCGTTTTGAGCTCATTTTTCACGAACACCTATAAAATAATAAAATAAATAAATAAATAATAAAACTGACACGAAACGAATACAAACTTGACCAAATAATATACAAAATACATAGGAATAGAGATGTGTTTTGCAACACATCACTGACACCAAGGTCACATGTGAAAAATGGGTGGAATCTTGTAAGGGGTACTAATTATTGCTAAACAAACAAAGTGCTTCAAATGTTAGGTTTGGCATAGGGTACAATCACACTGAAACACCAACAGATTTCTCTCCCAAAACTACTGAAGATGGGAGAAAAATTGTTCCAGGTGAAACTTCTGAAGAGGAAGAATGCACATATTTCCATGAAAACTTTCTAAAAACTCACAAAGAAAGTTCTTCAGAAGTACTGATTAAATCTGACTTTAAGCCATCAGTAGTTTCAACTACATCAGGAGTTGAGAACCTGAAAACTACTGATGACCTAAAACCAATCAAAACAGTCAGAGACTTGTCTTTGAAAGAAAAGACAAAAGAATGTGAAATTTGTGGTCTGTTCAACCACAAAACATAATTTTGCAGATATAGAAAGGGTATTCAGTTCAACAAGAAAAATCAACAACTGGTTGTGGGAAAACAAATCAAAAATGATTATGTAAAAACTTTTTCTCCCAAGAAACAACAACCAGCAAAAACCTTTTCTCAGAAAAAGACAAAATCTCAACAAAAGTCTTTTTCTCAAAATTCTCTTTCAGTAGTTAGACCTGAATCATCAGCAGTTTCACAAACTGCTGAGATTAAAGATCTTATGAACTTGGTACAACTACTGATGACCAAAGTTGATGGTGGTCCTCAAAAGGATACCACCATTGTTCTTAATGCAAAATCCATTGCCAAAAAGACATGGATTTCTAAACTTGGTCAAGAACAAACTGTAAATGTTCTCAAGAGCAAACCCAAAGCCAAACTGGCTTGGGTTCCTAAATCTAACTAATTTGCTATCTTGTGCAGAGAGTTTCCAGAGGCTTAAATAGCATTTGGTATGTAGACAGTGGAGGCTCAATGCACATGACAGGATGCAGATACCTGATAAACAATTTTATCAGTCAAAGAGATGGATCTGTATCCTTTGGGAACAATGCTAAGGGATATGTGCTAGGACATGGCAATGTCTCCTCTGGCAAAATACAGTTTGACAAGGTCAATCTAGTTGAAAACCTTGAGTACAACTTGTTAAGTGTGTCACAAATGTGTGATAAAGGATATTCTTCCTTTTTCACAAAGACAGCATGCAAGATCATATCACCAGAAGGCCAGAAGTTGATAGAGAAGATCATTGAAGATCATACTTTGTTAATAGCCAAAAGATGTGGCAATGTCTATGCAGTGGACATTGAAAAAGACAAAGTACTGAACAACACTGCCTGTTTCTTCTCAAGGGCATCAACTTCAGAAACTGATCTCTGGCACAGGAGACTTGGCCATGTGAACTTTAAAACCATAAATAAAGTCACAAAAATGGGCTTGGTCAGAGGTCTACCCTTAAAAGTATACCAGTGTCAAGAACACTGTGTATCCTGTTTAAAGGGAAAACAGCATAAGTCCTCCTATAAGTCTATTGAAGAATCAAAAACAACTGCATGTCTTCAACTACTCCATATGGACTTATTTGGGCCTGTAAAAATCATGAGCCTTGGTAAGAAGAAGTACTGCTTAGTCATCATTGATGACTACTCAAGATTTACATGGGTATTCTTCTTATTTTCCAAGGACGAGGCTGCTGAAATCATCAAGTTCTTCATTCTACAAGTAGAGAAGCAATACTTTCTACCTGTCAAAACCATTAGAAGTAATAATGGGACAGAGTTCAGGAACAAAACTCTGGATGAATTCTGTTTGTCTAAAGGGATTATTAGACAATTCAGTGTTGCCAGAACTCCTGAACAAAATGGTGTGGTAGAAAGGAAGAACAGAACTTTAATAGAAGGAGCAAGAACAATGTTAGCTGATTCTGGCCTACCTTTATACTTCTGGGCAGAAGCAGTTAACACATCATGTTATGTTCAAAATAGAGTTCTTATTGTCAAGAGACATTCAAAGACTGCCTATGAAGTTCTTCATGGCATGAAGCCCCTTATCTCCTTTTTCAGGGATTTTGGGTGTCAATGTTTCATCTTGAACATCAAGGAATCTATTTCAAAGTTTGCTGCCAAAGTTGACTCAGGTTACTTTCTTGGTTATTCCTCAACTAGAAAAGCCTACAAGGTTTTTAACTCAAGAACCAGGATAGTAGAAGAAACACTGAATGTCAAGTTCAATGAGTCAAAACACACTCTCATTCCAGCACATCCTGCTGAACTTTTTGACCTTGACAACTTCCATTTTGAACCTGAAAAGACTGCCACTTCATCCAAACCTACTTATTATGGTGATCAAAGGTTTGATGATGAGGATCCAGCACCATGGACTCCTCAAACAGTCATTAAGTCAACTTCAAAACCATCAGAAGTTTCACAAACTTTTGATTCAACAAATACTGAAGGACAAACTCAAACATCTGCTTCAGCACCTACAACTACTGAACACACTGAAACTGCTGAACCAGATATAATAGACCTCAGTAGTTTGTTTGAAGAACATGAGCCACCAACACCTGTCAGTGGTTTACAACAACTGATCGAACACAAAGACCATCCACTTAATCAAATCATGGGTGATATTGCATCAGGTGTTCTTACAAGAAACCAGCTTTCCAACTTTTGTCTATTCTCAGCATTTATTTCACAGTTGGAACCAAAGAAGTACCAGGAAGCCCTCAAAGACAACAATTGGGTGCAGGCAATGCAAGATGAATTGCTTCAATTCAACAAGCAACAGGTTTGGGAAATCTGTCCCTTACCACCAAACAAGCAACCAATTGGTACAAGATGGGTTTTCAGGAACAAACAAGATGAAGCTGGTATTATAATCAAGAATAAGGCAAGACTGGTAGTACAAGGTTAGTCTCAAGAAGAAGGAATTGACTATGATGAAACCTTTGCTCCAGTTGCAAGGCTTGAAGCCATCAGGTTATTTCTGGCCTATGCCATTTCCAACAAAATAAAAGTTTATCAAATGGATGTCAAGAGTGCATTTTTGTATGGAAAAATAAAAGAGGAAGTGTATGTTTGTCAGCCACCTGGGTTTGAGGATTCTTCTCATCCTGAGTGGGTGTACAAACTAGACAAAGCTCTTTATGGGCTCAAACAGGCTCCAAGAGCCTGGTATGATACACTTTCAACCTTTTTACTCAAAAATAACTTCACAAGAGGTGCCATTGATAAAACTCTTTTCATAAAACATGTTGGAAATCATGTCTTACTTGTTCAAATATATGTTGATGATATCATTTTTGGTTCAACAAATACAAAATTGTGTGATGAATTTAAGAAACTCATGCAATCAAAATTTGAGATGAGTACAATGGGAGAACTGCAGTACTTTCTGGGACTGCAGATTAAACAACAAACAAATGGAACTTTTATACATCAATCAAAATATGTTAAATAATTATTAAACAAATTTTCTTTACAAGACTGTAAATCATGTTCCACTCCCATGACACCAACCACACAAGTTGAACCAGATGATCAAGGAAAACAGGTTGATCAAACCATGTATAGATGTATGATAGGTTCCCTTTTATATCTAACTGCTTCTAGACCAGATATTATGTTTTCAACATGTGTCTGTGCTAGATATCAATCAGCTCCTAGGAAATCACACCTTATTGCAGTCAAAAGAATCTTCAGATATCTGAAAGGAACTCCCACACTTGGAATTTGGTATCCTGCTTCAAGCAATACCAAATTATCAGCTTTTTCAGATAGTGACTATGCAGGGTGTAAAATGTCAAGAAAATCAATATCTGGTGGTTGTCAATTCTTGGGAAACTGTCTAGTGTCCTGGCAATCAAAGAAACAAACATCTGTTGCAACTTCAACTGCTGAAGCAGAATACATTGCAGCTGCAAGTTGTACATCACAGATACAATGGCTCCAATATCAACTTCTTGATTATGGAATCAAAGAGACCAAGACATCATTGCTTGTAGACAGCAAATCTGCCATTAGCATCATTCAAAATCCTGTTCAGTTTTCAAAAACTAAACACATTGAAATCAGGTATCATTTCATAAGAGATTGCTATGAAAAAGGCAAGATTGAAGTGAAACATGTAGCAACAGCTAATCAAATAGCTGACATATTCACTAAACCCCTTGACACATCAACATTTCAGAAGTTAGTATCCATGCTAGGGATGCTAAATTTGTAAGTGTTTCTCTTTATTTTTCTGCACAACTTTTTTATTTTTCACTTACATCTGTTTTCAAAAACTTGAAAAACTTCTGAAAAGAGAGAAACTACTGATGAACAAAACATCAGTATGGGGATATTTTTTGAAAAATGATTAACTTCTGATAAAACAACCTTCAGAAGTTATGAATAAAGTATTTATAAAGTATTTCTCATCAGCTGTTCAAAACTGTTGAAGAGAAAATGGGAACTACTGATGAAGATAATTCTTCATCAGCAGTTTAGTCAAAAAGGGCAAATCAGACTTTTCTCATCATCAGAAGTTTAACCTAGTCGGTTTAAAACTTCTGATAAAGAGGTTTTTAACCTATGCGGTTTAAAACTTCTAATAAAGAAGTTCCAAGCGGTTAAAAAACTTCTGATAAATATCTTTTTTCAACACTTATCCATTCAAAACAAAAATTCCCTCCTTCTCTCTTAAGAAAGCTCTCAAACCCCTGAACCTGTAACATAAACACTGTTCGATTCATACACACACACAAAACCACATGGCTTTAGTTCTTAAACAGGGACACAATCTCAGAGCCTACTTAGAAAAACAAGAAGGCTGGTCCCAATACGATGAGATCATTAATCTTGTCGTCAAATCCCAATATTTCACCGCTCTCACAATAGACCCACCAATACATCCTGAAACTCTCAATGACTTTTGGGCTAATGCTGAGACAGTGATGGTGGATGATGAAGTTATCTCTCTCAACTCAACAATTAAAGGGAGACAAATGGCCATCACACCGGCCATACTTTCAAACAGACTGGGGTTGAATGATGTGAATGCCCCTGAAAAGTTTGACAACTCAACAATCCACCTAACCATGACTGAGTGTGGTTATCAAGGTACTCTCTCACAAGCTACTATCTTTAAAAAGTATTTTGAACCAAAATATAAACTTTTGTTTCATTATATAATTATGTGCTTGAGTCCTAAAACAGGGTCTTATGACCAGATGCCCTCAACCTTTCAACCAATTTTTCATTCCATTGTGAATGAAACAAATTTCAAGGCATCAAAACTTTTCTTTAATGAGTTGGTGTTACATCACAATAACACTAAGAAAAAGTTTTTGTTATATCCAAGGTTCATTATGCAATGCATAATAAATGAACTGGGTAATGAGGTGCTTGTGAGTAAAACTGAAATTTTAAAACCCTTAACCTCACAAGCATACTCAAGGCACAACAAACAGGCTGTATGGCCAGAAGATGACCAAGGGGAACCAGAACCAGTCCCCATGGAACCCTCATCTTCCAAACCTACTCCACCAAAGGCCAAGAAACCCAAGGTACAAAAACAAAAACCCACCAAACCTAAAAGAAAAGTTGTTCAGGAGGTTGAGATGCCTGAACAAACTATTGTGCAATCTGCACTTCTTAAAGATGTGACTGAAACATCCTCTCAGTCTCATCCATCTCAAACCCCACCAAGAGCACCAATCACAATCCTTTTCAAAAGAAAAAGACTTAAGAAAACTATTCCCATTGATTCTTCTTTTGAAACTGCTGAACCCACTGCCCAAACTACTGAAACAGCACCCCAAATTTCTGAACCAGACATTGAAATAGCCAAACTTCTCTCTGGGCTAAAAGAGAAAGTCCCATCTACACATGTCAGTCCCCAACAACCACATAAAACAAGGGACATAGCCTCAGACTTTGACATGGATGTGGACACTCAAAGCCCTAACCAAAGAGATGAGGATGAACCAGAGTCTCTAAGCCCAAACTTAGAAACTTTTGGTACTTTTGAGGCTGCTACTACTCATTTACCACCCAGTGGTGGACCTGAGGATAGAAGTAACATAGCTAAGACCTCAACTGTGGCAACTACTGATGAAGGCTTAATGCCTGAGGTAGGAAATCCTCTGAACCAAGAAAAAGAGGTACATGAGACAACTGAGTTGGGCTCAGCTCATGATGTAACTGATACAGTCCTCATTGAGGATGTAATCAGGGATTCAGATGATTCCATTGATTTGGATGATGTTTCAAAACTCCAAACTACTGAATTGACGGCTACAAGTGAAGGTCCTGCACCTGGTGTATCTAAGCTCAAGAAGCTAGTCACACCATCTCAGGTTAAAGCCCACTCAATCCATGATTCCCCTAGAGTGGCATCTTCTGTACAACAAGAAGATCAACCAAAAACACACCCCTCACTACAAATGCCTACCCAATTCCCTGGGCAAACAAGCATAGACATGAACCAGCTATGCAGCCCAGATGGTCCCTTATACCACATGATGAGCACCCTCATCAATAATCACTTCCAAACATACACAGCTAACTTGGAGCTGTCCATGAAGAACCAATTTGGAGTGATACAGACGAAGATGAATGATCTGTCCAACAAGATTGACTACAACAGCAAACAGATTGCTCATCTTACAGGTCAGTTCTCCCAAGCTTCAACTTCAAAAGCTGATGAAGCCAAAAAGGGGGAGAAAATCAAGGTACCTATGGATACACTTGAAGCCAGAAGAAAGGCAAGAGTGGCTATCCTAGCAAGAGATCAAAAAGATCAAGCCAGAAAAGAAAAACTGGCCCAACAATTTGGTATCTCTATTCAAGAAGTAGAAGATGCTGAAAAGACTGATGAATCCCAAGGGCACAATGAAGAAACCTCTGAGGGCCAAACTTCTGATGAAGAATCAGAAAGTACCGAAGACAATCCTTCAGTAGTTGACAAACCTTCAGTTGTTGTCAACCCATCAAAGGTTAACACTTCCAAGACTCAAACTGCTGACCCTTCCAGAACAACTGCTTCTATTCAACCAACTTCTGTTCCTACTAGGCCTACTACAACAGTTACCACAATGACTGTGCTAAACCCTTCTCCAATCTCTCAATCAGCAGAACTACTTGAGAAGAGTTTAGTGGCAGCCCAAAAGAAGGCCAGAGAAGATCAGATCTGGAAAACACTGGAAGAAAGGGATGACTTGGATCTAAGCCATGAAGAAAAACTTCAGGCTTATGAAGCTGAACTCCAAAGGCAGGCTAGCCTAGACCAGATTGCTGAAGAAGATAAAAGACATCAACTGATGTCTTACATTACAAAGAACAGCAAAATCAAAGCCCACACATTGAAGAGACTCTCTATGGAAGAGCTGACAAGAAGAGCTCAACTTATTGCAGATAAACTTGCAACAAGTAAAGACACAAAGGCCAAGAGAGCTCAGATGATAGAAGAATTGGTAGCTAATGGTTATGGTTCAAAAGCCTCAGTGTCCAAATGGAAAGAAGAAAGATTGGTGGACACATATAGAAAATATAAGGCTACAAGGGCTGCAAATCCAGAGAAGTTTCAAACTGCTGAAGTTTCAACTTCAGTAGTTAGAACTTCTGGTGTTCAAAGAAGACCAGCTACTCAGAGAAAGAAATCAGAGGAGAATGTGAAGACTGATTTCAGAATGGTACTACTAGAAGGTAGTACAGTAGTCCATTCTGATTTTGATATAGAAGAAAAGCCTCTGATCACACAATTCAGGGATCCTTCCACCTTTGCATATCAAATCCAGAAGACCATCATAGACAAACTGCACACTAAGGTAGTAACTGAACATCATTTGCCAACATTTCAGATACCTAATGTGATGGAACAACAGCAGGGAAGTGAATCCCACCTGAGAGTCACTGAAGTTGAAAACATTCAACACTCAGGAGAAACCCAGGGTACCACCATGGTTCCCTACACTCTAGACTTTGACAAGTCTAAAGAACTAATCATCAGATGGTCCTTTACTGATAACAACTCAGTACTTGTGACAAGAAGAGATAAGACAAGCAGGGCATATAGGTCGATGAATGATCTGAAGAAACTATCAACCAAAGACCTGCTTACAATCCAACACTTAGAACCACAGAAAGGGTCTCTTACTGATGAACAGCTGAACCAGCTCAAGAATTCCATGTTCAAAGGAATATGGAAAATTGTGAAGGACAGAAAAGAACAATAAGGAATTAGTAAGGTTTTGGCTTCATCAATCCAGGGGGAGATTGTTAGGACAAAAAGGATTGGTGAAACCACTTTTGCAAACCTTAGTCTAATTCACTTCTGTCAAAATACTCTAAGTATAGAACTGCTGAAGAAGAAGGATCAAACTGCTGAAGAAGAGATTCAGAAGTGCTGAAGAAGAAAAGTCATCAGAAGTTCTGAAGTTCAAACCAGACACTTCTACTGAAGAACTACTGAAGACAAACTACTCATCAGTAGTTTGTCATTCATCAGTACTTACATGAAGATCTTTTCCACCGCCTTTGTATATCAGTAGTTTATTACTTTAGTATTTCTTTTTGCGTTATGTACAAGTTCCAAGACTGCAACTTGTTGCAACTTGTTTCTGAACTTGCTTTTGGCAAGGTTCATGTATTTGTAAAGTCTATAAATAGAAGGGTTCATCCTTCTGTTTTAGACATTGATTTTTAATACAGAAATCCTTCAACACTTATTATTGTTATTTCCATTTCATGTTTATTGAGAATCTGTCAAAGTGTTTCATTCTTATTCAATACTTAGATTCTCAATAAATACTTATCATTTATTTAGTTCTTGAATCCAGGGGGAGTAATAACTCCTGTTGATAAGTGTAGCTTTAAACTTATAACATTCCGCTGTGCTATTACTGATCATGAACTTGCTAAACACTTAAGTGTCCACTAGCAAGTTCATACAAAAGAGCAATATACTGATCCAACACCACTCAATTTACCCGTCTATTTATTTCCTATCTTAAAAAAGTTGAATAGTCTGACCCTTTTAACATTTTTAACTTATCCAAAACCACCTAATTTACATATATGATAACCATTAACAAACTTTGCTAATTGTCTAGCCCCATGCGAACCCCTACCATTCTTGCTTAAATCGCGAATATCAATTAATTCACGATTTGAAAAACAACCAGATAGATTTTAGAAATTTTCGCATATCATATAACAATACTAAACACATTCATAATCAATGACCCGCTGCAACACGTGGGGTGACGTAAAGTCGTTGAGTTGATTTAACTACTTTGATGATGTTATTGTTGACTAATTTATGGGTTGATGTATTGTAGACCAAAACCAATTTATTGATCAACTAAATAAAAATGAATGAATGTGAACAAATCGTATGGTTATTAAATAAACACAACTTTTTTTTCTATATGTTTGTTGATTTATTAAGTAAACAAATATAAATAATCTTTCACACCAAATGTTTATATAACTATACAATGTTTTTTTAGATTCACTTTCATTCACATAAAGCGCAAATCCTCAAAACGAGGACCGCCGCCATATCAATACATCATATACAAAGGGTTTTTCCGCCACTTTTCCCACTCTAAGTTACTAAATTTCGACCTATACTTTAACCAAAAAAACGACAAACTCTTTATGTTAGCGACAATGTTTCTTCCCACAAGCGTTTTATTGTTGAAGATCTTATCATTTCTAGCTCGCCAAACGACACTCTTTATGTTAGCGATTCCAAGCCCACCCGCCTGTTTGCTAGTAGTGACTCGTTTCCAATAGACCCAATGAATCTTTTGATGATTTAAGTTTCCCGACCATAGAATCTCTTCTTATTTTTTTCCAAAACCTTGATGATACCAACCGGCGCTTTATACAACGAAAACTAATATATTGGAAGACTGGTGAGCACTGATTTTATAAGTGTTATACGATCTCCCATGGAAAGAGTTTTGGCCTTCCAACCCGATAATCTCTTTTCAAAAACTTCTATAACTTTAGCCCAATAGCAACAACGTCTCATGTTAGCCCCCACCACAATACCCAAATACTCAAAAGGGAAATTACCTCGCCTACAACACAAACTCTACGTGTTATTCTTAGTCTCTTCTGGTTCCATCCTAATAGTAAATAAATTGGACTTATTCAAATTAATTTTTAAACCCGAGCATAGGTAGAAACATCTTAGTAAAGTTGCCAACTTCTTCACATTACCATGTTCCCCTTTACCCAAGATCAATGCATCGTCCGCATAGAAAATGTGAGACAAAGTCCACACTTCTTTAGGAAATTTAATTCCGTGGAACTTGTAACATCCCGCCCCTCTCACCACCAATATTGTCCGCTTTGCCCATCCAGAGCTCACGGATTTGTTTTTGGTTGCCCAAGTGGAGACTTCCCAGGAGGTCACCCATCCTGAAATTTCTCCCACCTGAGCACGCTTAACTGTGGAGTTCTCCTCTCATCCACTAACATTAAGCCCCAAAACGCGTTGGTGATTTAAGAGGCAAGACATTACTTATGAACCAAGGATCTCTCCTGGCCACGACCGATGTGGGATTTTCCTGGGGTGTCACATTCACCCCATGTTAGAGTCTCATCGTCCCTGATGAGGTATGCATGCACCCATCATCCCGAACGGCACAGGAGTGGCTCTAATACCATCTGTAACATCCCGCCCCTCTCACCACCAATATTGTCCGCTTTGCCCATCCAGAGCTCACGGATTTGTTTTTGGTTGCCCAAGTGGAGACTTCCCAGGAGGTCACCCATCCTAAAATTTCTCCCACCTGAGCACGCTTAACTGTGGAGTTCTCCTCTCATCCACTAACATTAAGCCCCAAAACGCGTTGGTGATTTAAGAGGCAAGACATTACTTATGAACCAAGGATCTCTCCTGACCACGGCCGATGTGGGATTTTCCTGGGGTGTCACATTCGATGGTATCAGAGCCACTCCTGTGCCGTTCGGGATGGTGGGTGCATGCATACCTCATCAGGGACGATGAGACTCTAACATGGGGTGAATGTGACACCCCAGGAAACATCCGGGACAGGTTCCTCGCCACCGTTATCACCTCCCTCGTGCGAATGATTACCAGCGTATTCGTACTGTGGATGACTTGGCGGAGGCACGTAAAATGACTCTGGTTCTTCTACGTATTCCTGGTTCAAATCGGGCAGCAGGTTCAAATCGGGTAGTGCATTCCCGTCACCATAGCGAACAACGGAGCTAACCTCCTCCTCACCACGTTCCACCACGGCTCCGAAAAGGCTTTCCGTGACGTGAGATAGGCTAAACGAATGCTCCCATTCATCCAAACATTACCGTAGTGACCCGAAGACATCGTGGTAGCTTGGAATCGATCGGATTTTTGTGCGCGCGTTTTTAAATTTTCTTTCGTTAACTGAAGAAAGAAGACAAGGCAGAAGAATATATCTGGACCTCTACGGGCCGTAGAGGCCTATACGGGCCGTAGAGGGTTTAATGCTCCCAACAACCAGGTTTTCTACGGGCCGTATAGCCCTCTACGGCCCGTAGAGGGTTAGCCTTTTCAGACTGACACACTGAATGTCAGACACTTCATTCAATGACCTCGTACCTCGTATGGCCTACGGGCCGTAGAGACCTCTACGGCTCATGTAGGGTTTAAATGCACTCCACCAAACCACCTCTACGGGCCGTAGAGGGCTTTACGGGCCGTAGAGGGTTGAGCATTTATTACACTGACACCCTCTACGGCCCGTAGAGCCCTCTACGACCTGTAAAGGGCTGTGCAAACTTAATTTTTGTTATTGTGTAAATAACATACCTCATATTTAAACGTATAAGTCTTTTAAAGAGATTTCGCTTTAAAATAGAAATTTGTTATTTATTCGTATGAAGGCGATCGTTATAGACAAGTGTGCTAATATTAATGGACAACCCACTAGTGTTTACTCTTGTGGTCCTCTATGGTGTTTTTTATTTTTATTTTTAAAAAGAATGTTTTGTCTACTCAGGTCATAGTCTCAGACATTACAATCATGAATGAAGCACTAAAAAAATAGGATCACTAAATAACACGATGAATTTATAAACTACTAATAATAAAAAGTTAAAAAGTAAATCTTAAAATTCAAATGTGGTTATTGGAATTTAATAACCCCAACTATCACTGTGTTGGCCGCTACCACTCCCAACTAACCACTTGGCTGCCGCCACTCAGGCACTCCCAACTTGCAACTTGTTTTCCCATATCACTCTTAAACTAACCGAACCTAACCCAATTAGTTTTTGTTGACGTGGCAGCCGCCACATCACTAAAAAGTGCCGCGTCGGCATGCCACATCACTAAAAAAGTGACACTTATTGTCAAAATACATGATACTAGAGAATAACAAAGAAATGCGTCAAATAATACCCAAACCAAACAGGTTACAAACCCTAGATACAGATATAAACTGATATAAATCTAACAAACTCTCTCACACAATCACTGATTACACACTCATCCATATCTAAAGAAAGAGAATACAAATGATACAAGATCTATGATCAGATTTAATGTAAATCTAACCTTTACAATTGATTTATCATTAAAAACCAACAAAATTTACAAGTGAGTGACGGGTAAACGGGCTACAAGTTGCGCCGCAACCCCCTTTTGAATAGCAAAACCAACCCTATTAAAAATAAAACGTGAATCCTTGGTCGCAGGGGAGTTACTCTGCACCACCTTTTGTACTCTTTCCAAGAACCGAATTGCTTCGGGCGCTAGACCTCCAAACGTGTCAAAGGCAAAGGGCACAAAGACGTGTTGGTTCTCCAGACAGGCAACTTCATGTTTGGCAAATTTATTGGACTCTGCTTTCAAGACTGCTTGCCCTGCCACAAACCCAGAATCCCGCAGTCCAACCAACGGAGACACCCCTGTAAGATCAACGCACGCATGTTTACCCTGTGCCCACCCGAACACGAGGACATCCGCTGGCCTTAGGGTGGACCGCCCTTCCAGGGGGTCTGTCAAAAAGTTAACCGGGGCTTCTTTCCTAGCCGAAATCCCTGCCCTTCGTAAGACGTCCCATAAAACATCCCTGACCAGATCATGTCTGTATTTAAATCCGGGCAGCTCCTTACAATGAAGGGCATGTTCTCCAAACTTATCTAAACATGCCTTTTTGCACACCGGACACGGCTCATCAACCGGAAAGATGGGAATCATGAGTCTGTATTTGAGGATAGCCCGATATTCAACAGCTGACATGTGTTGCCCAAGTCCATCAATAGGAAGGACAGCCAAGAAATCTTGAGCATGCGATACTTTGAGGCATTCAAACACCGCCTTCTGGCGCGGAGACATGGCAAACTTCTCTCCCATAGTCTGGAGGGTTTTACAGTTAAAAGCACTCGCCAAAATCTTTTGAGGTTTTTTGGGGGCGGTGTCTTTATCTATAAACCCGCCCAAATCTAAATTAGGAAGAGAGTTGCGAACGTTGTCTAAGGCAAGCTCATAATCCAAGTCCATCCCCACTACCCCGCTGTTTCGTAAGATATGGTCTTGAAGTTTCCAGGACTGAACTCTAGAGGCCACAAAGGCATATGCAGACACGTCCTCCGCCGTACAAAGGCCAAGACCTCCCGACCGTATCGGTAGAGACGTCAATCTCCATTGAAAATCCCCAAAGAACGCCCCCACAAACCACAATATCTTCGACCGCTTCACGAAGCCCTTTGTCGAAAATGGATATGGCCTCATCAGCAAAGGCTGGTTGACATGTCCGAAGACCAAACAACAATTTAGCAACACCCATACATGAACGGAGCAACAAAAGTTCACTTTGGGGTCCCCCAATTTCTGCAGAGAAACCATCAGATCCACCGCCCGTCGAGCCCTTTTAGCACCCAAAGCACCAATATATCCCCCGTCCCGACTAACGGCACCCCCCAGTAGCTTCACACCTCCCTCTGGTCTCCCGATCTCGCTAGGAAATGAACCAGACTTCACTTTTGTCCCATTACACGATGGCCAGAAAATTTCACATTTCTTAATATTAAGCGTAAGGCCCAGATTCGGACCCTCAGCTCGGATAATATCAAAAGCCTTAGCCACTTCCTCGACCTCTCCCATAATTGTGCCATCATCAAGATACCAAGCATGAAACGGAAGGGAGCAACAAACCCTAATAGATCTAGACACGGAGAAAACAAAAGAGGTGTGAGAAGATCTATATATACTCCACAATAGATTAAAATAGATTAACGGCCATGATCTGGAAGCTTCTCCCCTTGCCAAGATAAACGACCAGGATTAAAATAGATTAATGGCCATGATCTAAGTTTACGTGAAAACCTGGATTGCCACATCAGCATAGGTGAAATTCTGGAATGGGCCAAAGGCCAAAACCTCCTTTTTATTGGGCTTATTATCACAACAAACACTGGGCTCCTGGACATGATCAGTTGGACTGCACTCCACAATATCAAATCAACAAACTTTATCAACCCAACAACTCTTTTATCACCCGATCAATATGTTATCAGACCTGAAACATACACTTATGCAAGATATTAAAGAACTTGTAAAATACTAAACTTAGGATATTAAATTGTAATATGTTACACCACATTTTAACACTTATTTTCCCTACCACTCTCAAACTGGGTTAGGGTTTGGTTAGTTTGGGAGTGGTAGAGGAAAATAGGTTACAAGTTGAGAGTGGTAAGGGTAAATAAGTTACAAGTTGGGAATGGTGGCGGCCAAGTGTTTAGTTGAGAGTGACAGCGGCTAACACATGATAGTCGAGGTTATTAAAATCCAAAAACCCAAATATATTTAGTGACCTTTTAATTATTTCACAGTCCCTTATTTGAATTAGTTTGCTGAAAAACATGACCAAAACTTGGTGGCTGGTTGGTAGCTGTAGCTGGTAGCTGTAGTTTTTTAAAGATATTTTGGTGTTTGGCTAAATAAACAACGAGTGCAATAGTACTTGCCTCACCGGAGGTACGTGGGGTGGCGACTCGTGTTTGCTGCAGGATATAATCATTCGCTCCACACCGTGGCTGGATCCATGACCTGTAAATATCAAAGGGCCGTAACGAAAGGAGGCGACCGCTTAGAGTCTCGAAAGACGTGTGATAGCAGACACAAAAATAGTGGTTTGACCTGGTAAGTGTAAGTGTATTCTCGAGAGAGTTGAATCTGGTTGAAGGAGGTGAGACCTTCTATTTATAGGAGTTACACGGGCCGGTTACCAATTTACCATTTACTCATAACCTCGAAAATGGGCTTGGACCCGGGTTATGAGCTTGCGTTTGTTTTCGGCCCAAATAGTTAGATTTGGACTAGGAATTACATAAAGCAAACTGGATGTAATAAATGCAAGAGAGAGAGAAATAGATACCGCCCTGCCATTGGTCCACGTGGCGAACTGCTACTGGCCGGGGGCGGATCTTTTCTTCCTGCGTCAGTGTGTCAGGCGGCGTCAGTCTGTCAGCCTGCTCCTTCTAGAAGGTTGTTTGAGGTGACGTCTGACACAAAGAGGATCTTTGCAGCAAGTGGGGATAAGGGGGGTTGCACCCTCCCTACTTGCGCGCCGTCGTGGCGGGCTAGGCCTGACAGTCGTCAAGCTGTGACTTGTCTGCAAGAGATCATCGCTGAGTTGGGCGCATGGTCCCACGCGGGTGGATTGCACTCCACATGTGATCTTTGTTAGGATTGAACTCCGTCGAGACCAGGCTCCGCGGAGATATTTCATCTTCTTGTACTTAAATCATTTCGAATGTGCTTATGAGGATGATATCGTGGGGTAGGGTTCGTCTATGCGTTAGGAATTGAGACCTTATCCTTTCATTGGCAGAGTAGCTGGAGCTTTTAATAAAATGTATAAAATGACCAAAATGGGTATTGATTAAAAGCTTGTATGCATGTTTTTTTTTATTTTTTTATAATAGAATTGGTGTTTGTGTCATTTACTCATTAAAAGGTTGTAGCTAGTAGGAGATTTTTCTTAAACGCTAAGGGGCTGTTTGGTTGATTAAGTGCTGAATCATTAAGAGGTCTGAATGGTTAAGAGTTTTGTATGGTTAAGTGCTGAATCATTAAGCTGGACCTCTTAATGGTTAGTTTTCTTGTTCCACATTGGTATGATAGTTTCATTAAGGTTCAGCCTAGTTCAGTGCTTAATGATTCAGTGCTTAATGGTTCAGCAACATCCCAAGTCTTAATGATTCAGCCTTAACCATTCTATTAAGAGGCTGAAACAAACGCGTTGAATGCTGAATCATTCAGCACTGAATGATTAAGAGCCTCATTAAGAGGCTACCAAACAGCCCCTAATACTAGTAGCTTTTCAATATACAATTTTTTCTCTCAACCTAAAAGCTTCAAGCTCGTTCAACCAAACAATGTTTTTTATTAAGTTGAAGTTTTTTCTTAAAAGCTTGAAACTTAAAGCTTATAAAAACTCCTTGCCAAACATACCCGTAATTAAATATATTGGCCACTAACTTATATTAGCGTAGGTCGTTTTTCATGCATTATAAAAATGGGGAGTGATTGTTGTTTAGAATTTAGATGCAAGTGGATCAAGTGGGAGTTGGATTGCACTATACTATGTACCCATACCAGTCCAACTTAGGGACTTTGAATATATCAACTCTATAATACTTTTTGAATTTTTGATAAATTATCCATTTAATTCATAATTGAGAAAAATGTCGAGTTCCAGAATCGAAAAAAATAACGTTTTTGTTGGACGCATTTTCTTGAATTGAATGGGCAAAAGAGATCGGACCCATTAAAATGTTAGACAATTAGGATTAGTATTATATTTTTCTTTGAAATTAGTTAAACTGACATTTTTTAATTTACAATTCATTATATTTTTTTTATACCAATCAATATATCTTCACTCATTCTTCCATAAAAATAACGATTTGTTTTTATTTTTTTTGCTATTCATGGGTTCTAACGGACCAACAGATCTCTATACCACCATTTGTTTCTAGAGGTCGTTACTAGACTATTGTCACATATAGCCGCAACCAAGCGGCTAATGATTATTGATTCAAACCAATTACGCAAGAAATAGAACCCTAAAACTTACAACCCTATACCCGGATAAGATCGTGGGTAGATTGGCCTTCCATCTTTAATCTGTTATTTTTCGGGTTAAAATCTCTAAGTGGCTGCTTTCAGATTCCTCTTCCATGGAGGGATGTCCCCAAAAATCACTTTAGAAATAATTATATTCGAAAAGGGGAAAAAAACACCAATTAAGTTGGTCCAAATCAACTTTTTCCCTAATTTTGCATTGTTGTTTATCAACCGGCGCCATAGGCACCTAAAGTGGCGCCCAAGGCGCCACCCTTGTTTCTCAAATCTTTTGTTTCGATCAACTTGAATACGCCAATGTGGGTTGTAGGACATCTAGCCAATCCCCAGAATAGGCCAAAATAATGCCTTGGTCTCATAAAAGCTCTAACTACCTTCAACCATGTCTTTTACAGTGTTTAGGGGTAATTTTAATGATTTAAACATTCTAAGCAACCATAATTCACAAACTCATCACTAACATTATGAGACTTGAACATGTACTACTTTAGTGAAGGTAAACACTTATTACCTCTGTCTAATGATGTGTGTAAAACAAAGAAAAAGATCTTTTATCGACCCACAATTACATACTTTCTATGAGATCATGGTCAAGCAAAAAAAAGGTTATCACTTTGATAATTTATCATTTGTTGTTCATTATCAAGGTTTATTGGGAAAGTTGTAGTAGTTAAACATAAGACCAGGTATAGTGGAAGCTCAATTCCACGCCCTTCACTCCACTTGGATAATATTGATTGGCCATCCAAAAAGAAGAAACTTCCACGCCCAAATATTGCTTTCAAATATCCACACCAAAACCAAAAAGCCACCAAAAACGCCTAGGTTTTTGACAAAATCTACGCCCATTTCATATTACCACTCCATGTGGTCTAAGTTGCCCATCAAAGGACTAGTTTTGATTAAAATTGAAGGCATGTTATAGTAATTCTCATTTGTTTAGGTGGAAAACAATAATCGTGTGAGTAGATATTAACTTTATTTTTGAAAATCGAACAAACCGGTCATTCTATAAAACAATGTGTTGATACTTTTTATTGGTTTTGTCTAACTAGTTGAAAACTGGTCATTCTATATATTAATATAGGAGAACTTTGAATAGTAACATGGCATCTTCATGTCATCTGTTTTTGACGAGGCGTTTTGTAACTTTTTCATGTACACACAGACAACATTTATTTCTCCTACTACAACACTTGTACATCTCCCTCATGAAATCCACTCATGAAATCCTGCAATATCAAAAAACCTTTCGAGATAAGAACATGTAAAAGCCATTAATAGATTCGGGAATTTGAACAAATCAAGAAAATAAAATCTTTATATATAAATTCTACTAGGTGAAATCCCGTGCGATGCACGGGGAGACTATATCATTTTTTAATGTTTGTTTACTAAAGAACAAATCAAGAAGTCAAACATCTATTGCAAGAAAAGTTTGTTTACTAAGGTCTGTTTCAGAGCAGTGGGTCTGTTAAAGAGATCTGTCTAAAACAGCTATTGCTTCAAACAAATGTTGCTTCAACAGTTTGCTTCAAACAACTATTGCAAGCAAACCGTTGAAGCATCATCTGTTTGAAGCAACAACTGTTTCAGAAAAATCTCATTAACAGACTCACTGCTTTAGAACATACCTTAGTAAACAGATTTTGGTTGCAACAGATGTTTTACTTCTTACTTCTTGATTTGGAAAGATAATAAAACACTCGTTTTTTTTTTCGTTTTTTGTATAACACTATGGTATTCGTTGGAAAGATAATAAAACGCTCATTAATTTGGTGTAATTTTTTTTCAAAAAAAAAACGACATTTAAAAAAAAGTTATTAACATTTAAAAATCATGGGGAAAGTGCATGTGTTATGCACACGAGAGAGAAAAAATAATGTAATAGTAGATGGAGTATCCATGACCCATTTAATTGACCCGGTAAAATGAGCGGGAAATACTTAATAAGATGGCCTGAGAATATATCATGTGTCCCACATTAGTTTCATTTATATATTATAGAAAATATCTGCATCATTATATTGGCAAAAATGCTAAATAATTAAGAAATGCAATATTAGCTCCATGTCATAGTGCCAACTTATAGGTGAATTACAAGACGATCTAATGTTGATAGTTACAAGACCATGTTTTAACCGCTCCATCGCACAAAAAATGTAAATTACAAAACTGTAAGGATATTTGTTTTTATGTAAAACTCTTTTGTTTTATGGCATATAGCCCACATGGACTTCACTAAAACTTTCAAACATTCTTTAAAAATGTCAATAGAGTATATTTTGTAAACATATGAAAGCATCCAAAAAACTTACTTACCACATCTATCCATGGCTACTAAAGCCTCTTCTATAACGTATACCCCATATTCGCCAAGCATAATATCATGTTCTCATTTTTTCGTAAACAATTGCTAGTTTCCTGAAAAATCAAATGTATTACAAATATTATGATTCTTTGACAAATTTAGCAAACATTTAAACTAAACAATGTAAAACATAATCAAGCATATATGAAGTACACCAAGTAATTCACATAAAAATGGAGCAACTTTATCCAAACAAATAGATAAAAAAGGTTAAAAAAAAAGGAGAAAATACACTCACCTTCTCTATGCGAGGTACATTACAAAGATACCTCATGCGACCAGCTCCAGTCGTCTTTCCCTTGATCGCCTTCTCACTCCAATTATCTACATTCATCAAAATATAAATCAATCAATAGTCACTACACAAACAAACAAACAATACTAATCACAACTATAAAAACCTAATGGCATTTTTTTGCTCATTTTGAAAGGACTTCATTATGAAGAACAACTGCTTCTTTTGGCATGTCATCATGGCTTCACATATGTGTTTCTTCAACTACAAGATCCTTGAATAGTAAATATATTATATAATGACATTAGGAATATGTAGAAACTAGCAAATTTCATTCTAGAATTATGAAGATCGTCAGTGTCCTGATCGGTTTTACTCCTTTTTCTTTAACACATACACACGCACACACACACACACACACATATATATATATATAAGACTATGCACAATGCACATTATTTAGGCCACGTGGGCCGAGAACTAGTTGTCTATTATATATATATAGTTATGTTTCATGTAAAACTGTTCTTGTTCTTGAATCACCACAACAAATGTTTCCGCCAATCCATTGTGATTATTAGATATTGTTTGTTAAAGATTGGTTTAGACTTACGAGTAGTATCAGAGACCGCCTATACTCATGTTTGATATCTCAAATAGAGCAAAAGAATGTCACCATGGCACTACAAGAACCAAGCCGGGTTGAAGCTATGCAAGACGAACTGAATCAATTTGCAAAGCTGAAGGTTTATGAAATGGTCAAGCTGTTAGTTGGGAAAATGACTCTTGGAACAAGATGGATGTACATGAACAAAAAGGATAACACTAGGTGATTGTTAGAAACTAGTGGAATGCCCGCGCGTTGCCGCGGGTATGTATTTTTATTCACTTTTTGAATTGCCAAAACTTTATACACCATACTGTCATTTATCCAATCCGACCCGTGCTTGATTTTTATTTGCAACATTTAGTTACACACATGAACCAAAGAGCCTTTAGCCTACTGGTTACAAAGTGTTAAATAAGGCTTAACCTTTTCTTGCGGTGATAATTCAAATTCCATTGGTAACAAAAAGTTAATCCATTAAAAAAAAAAGTTACATGAATTAATCTATTACTTGGTAATGGTTCTAGGTAACAAAAAGTTAATACATGAACTAAATGTATTGAATGGTGCAATTGATTTGTATTAGTGACTTGTACATAAGGGCATAGATGGAAGAAAATGGTAAAAGTTAGAGATTTATGCATGAGACCTTTTGTATGCCATCTTAAAATGATGGTGAAATTACCTTCTTATCCATCTCTCCTCCTTAATAAGGTAGTAGAGATAAAGCCAGATTGGTCGTTCATGGTTTTCGTCAATCTGAAGGGATTGATTAATATTATGACGAGGTGTATGCTCTAGTTTCACGGTTGGAGGCTATTTGGATTTTCCTTGCATATGCATCCTAAGAGGGGGTTACTGTTTACAAAATGGATGTGCAGACACATTTTTGTATATGGGGATAGTAAGCAATAAATTTATGTTGATCAGATCACCACCCCCACCACCACCGTCTCTGCCCCTACATCTCTCTATAACCACTATAATCGACAATATTATCACTATCGCACCACCATTCTCCTCCAAACTAGCATCTCCACTCTCCACCACCGAATGGTTCTTTTGCAACCCTGCAACCACACCTCATCCCTTTCTCCCCAACCTGAAACCACCTGTATCAACTTTGACCACCACAACCACTCCTTACCATTTCCAACCCCTAAATAGCCACACAACTACCCTAAGCTATCATAACCCTCAAACTATCACTATCCGTAGACACTTGCAACAAATCTGATTTGAAACACCACCGCCGTCATATTCCATCACCCACGACCTCTGACTTTAGGAAGGGATAACAAGTTTCTAGAGCGAACTAGTTGAAACAATTTTAGGGTTTGATTATAGACGTGATATATTTAAGATGAGATTTAGAGATAAATCTCGTATGCGTGAGTTAAGAGCATTCACAACCCGAGAACCAAATTATTTGAGGGGTTCCCTCAAATTATATGGGGTGGGTGTGAATGGTTGTGAGTGAACGAGAGAGAAAATATTTAGAGAAATCACTGTTCACCCCTATATATGAAAAGATATTGTTCACCCCTATATATATTTTAATATTTTTGTAAGTGGTTGTGAGTGAGGAGAGAGAAAATATAATGATAAAAGTATGAAAAATTATTATTATTTTAATTAGGAGAGAGAAGATCTAGGGATGAAATAGTGATTTTTAGTGTAATTTGATGGAGGAGATTTGGTGGAGGGGATGTGAATGCTCTAAAGAGATGATAAGATCCAGAACATATCCGATTAGAAGGTTTTCGAAAATTTAGGGATTTCATGAGGGGGGGGTCTCTTATAATAATAATAATAATAATAATAATAATAATAATAATAATAATAATAATAATAATAATAATAATAATAATAATAATAATAATAATAAGAGTTAAATGCCAATTTCGTCCCTAAGGTTTGGGCCAGTTTGCCACTCCAGTACAAAAGTTTTTTTTTTTTGCAATTCCTTCCCCGAGGTTTGGATTTTTTTGCCAAATTCGTCCTTTTCACTAATCCAGTTAAAAAAACTCGTTAATGTCAGGGGTAGTGTTGTCTTTTTACCTCTCAAGGACGAATTTGGCATTTAAAATTTAACCTTACCTCAGGGACGAATTTGGCATTTAACTCTTATTTTAAAATAATTGTTAATTAAATAATTTATTATGAATTTATAATGGTTAAAATAAGTTAAATTGATAAAAAAATAATTAATAAAACTTTTTGCAAAATTAAAATTTAGTTTTATAAAGTTGCGACTAAGAAAATCCTTGAAACTTGCGACTAAGAAAACCCCTCTATCATATTCACCTTTCCGTCACTGGAACTCCTCGAATTTGAAGCTTTGGGGTCATGACTTGTGCTTAGATTTGCACCATCATTCGGTAACATTTAATCTTGATTATCTGGTCCCTTATGATCGATTTTTGATAGAGTTTAAAAGCCCTATGTGTAACACCCCAACCGATGGCGGAATCATCGAGGTGCCACATAGTGACGATTGTTCAAAAGCTCATGGTACTAAAATGTAAATATATAATTAATGAATATTGTTTTACAACTTGTGGAATTAAATACAAGACAACAAAAGTAAATATAATTGATTAATCTAAGCTAAGTCCAGATCCTATGTGAAGCGTCGAGCAGCTTATCCTGAAACATGCACGAAAATAATTTTGTCAACATATGAATGTTGGTGAGTACTACTTAGTTTTGTACGTAGAGTATAAGTTTTGAAAAGTAGTACAATTCATGTGTCTAGCATCACCAAGGCATTATGTAAACACGCAAGTAACCAAACAAGACAAAGATCACATGTAAAGTTGTACAATGTAATTGATAATGAGCACCTCAACACGTGTGAGTCTAAAAGAGCACCATAACACAAAGTTATGTCTAAATGAGCACCGTAACATAAGTTACGTCTGAGTGTAAAGAGCACCATAACATAAGTTATGTCTAAATGTATGATTTTGTATGTAAGCTACGTTCATGTTCAAGCATAAGCACAAAGATAAACAAGACACGTATATGAATTGTAAATGAATAAAAATGTATGTGTAAATGAATATGGAAGCTTTGTATAGTTGTGCATGAATCACCCCAAAAATTGTAAAAGCGAAAAAGGGGATAAGTAATACTCACAGTTCACGTTGTAACTTGAATTTGGACTTGGACAACGAAATATGGATTTGAGATTACTCCCAAATAATTAACCTAAAGTATTCGATAATGCGTAAGGGAAATAACTCTAGAATATATGTATTTCTAGGGCTTCGAATTTGGGGATAAATGCTTATTTGATTAATTAATGAATTGTTTATTAAATATACGAAATTTAATAAATAAATAAATAAAAGTCTCTTTGTAAAATCTTAAGTTGAATATAATCATAACATAAGGTTTTAAGTATGAAAATAATTTTTATAAAATTATTTTCTTGGAAATAGAATATTTAATCTAATTATTTCAAATTGCCAAAATATGACTTTAATATCAAAAAATATTAAAATCAAAGAATTTGAGCATTAAAAATTGTATTTCTGTTCCAAATGTATAGAAATAATTTATGTAAAATTTTGGTGCAAAAATATTGTAAAATGAATTTATTATGATTTAATTATGATTAAATCTAACAAAAATTGCTTAAAAATATTAAATAAATGATTTTTCAGAAATAAAAATCATTTCTGAATAGTTTAATGTTATAAAAACTTAGGATAATTTTTGTGGAAATTAATAAGATCGTTTTAATATTTTTATAGATTTTTATAAATAAAATAGAATAAACTTGATTTATTTATTATATATATTAAATAAATAAATTTCTGAAAACTAAAAATTGTAGTTTGATCATTTACATCAGATTAGTATAAGATAATTTTTGTAGAATTTATAAAAAGGTTTTAATATTTTAAATTGAATTTACAAGTTTAAATATAATATATATACATATATGGTTTGTTGAAAAAAAATGGAAAAAGAATTGCCCAGGCTAGGACTCGAACCCGCGTGGGTCTTCAGACGGGCACCACACACAACCACCTGGTCTAGACCAGTGGTTGTGTTAGATTTCAGTTTATAATAAATAAATACCAAAAGAATTTGATGTGTTCTTCCCCAAATTATGATCATTACGAGCCCTAGTTTTACAATTGATCGTATTACACAACATTAACCCAATTAATCATGGGGTTAATGTTGTGCAGGTTCCGATTAACAAAACCCACCAAAGTAATTGTACTTACAAAGCTGATTTGATTAAGAACAATCGGTCAAGCCAAAAAGTCAAACGCGATCAAAATGATAATTATTAGAATGTTTCAGAAGCAATTGGAGGTTGAGAGAGAGATGTGAGCGAGTTGTTATGCTGTGCCAAGGTTCAATTTATATAGAGGGTCGATGGATTGGGTTAATTGGTAAGGTGGACCAATATTAAAGTCTAAACGCGTAATGGATATAATTTGGGTAACAATTGATGACTGTTACGCGTGTATTATGGTCAATGATGGCCGATAATTGCGTATCAAGGTCAAATCGTGGTTAATGTAGTGTTATTAGTGTTAATCAATTGGTCAAAAGAGAAAAAAAAAAAAAAAAAAAAAAAAAAAAAAAAATAAAAGTCTGCTGCTGTTCGCTGTTTGCGAAGGAAGAAAGGAAAAAGACAGACGCAAACATGGTTTAATTATAATTGGGATTGGAATAGAAACAGATTAGAGACATAGCTCAGATGGTTAAGTGTGGTGTTGTGTTGTGAGGTGGCCCCGGTTCGATTCCTGGGAGAGACAATCCCCTTTTTTTTTGTTTAAACTGAAAGGAAGGAGGGACAAGGTGAAAACAGTGTTAAATACATTTTGATTCTGAATTGAATCAGAAAGTGAGCTGTGGCTCAATGGTTTGGCGCGTGTGATTTGTTTGGCTCGACTCGGGTTCGAACCCCGGGTAGAGCAGTTTAATTATTTTTTTTTTAACAGGTTAAAAGGAGATGGAGGGGTCTTGGGCTGGATTGTTTGGGCCAGGTAAGTTGGGCCGCGTTTGTATCTGGGCCAGATCTGAATTGGGCTTCAGATAATGGATAAAGGGTATGGATTTGGGTTGTGGTTTAGTTATGGTTTAAAAAGAAAAATATATATATATATATCTAATCTGAATTTTTTTTTTATTATTATTATTATTATTATTATTATTATATAAAAGTGACGGATGTCACAGCATCCCCTACTTTTAGAAACTTCGTCCCGAAGTTATTAAAAACATAGGGTCATGGATGCTAGGGAAAAATTTAGGATAACTGTGGTTTAGAAAATCAGAGTTAAGGTACGATGTGAATTTATAGGTATCAAAGTAAACTGTTTTGGATGGTAGGTTTGATAGGTGTGGGTTAAAGATTTGGATCAGGTTTGTCTAGAATAATAAGAAAAATAAGAATGTACTAGACACTTAAATTGCAAGTTCAGGAATCCTAAAATAAATGTACGAGTTGATTGACTATAAATGAACTATCAAGTAAACGGAGTTTGTTCCTGATCCGACCTCCAGTCTCACTTTCAATGCGTCATTAGTGTTTGTATACAGGGTGTACCGCAGCTAACCCACCACACCTTTGATACCTTGAAAACGTACTGGACGCCTACCACAAACTCAAATAGAATTTCACACTACTCTAATGTACCTGTAAATTCATGATTACGTTCCGGACCGGAATCATCAATTTACCTTACATTAGGGTTTTGTGTCCTTCTATGACCCCACCGATTGTTGAGCAGGTTCGATAGCCTCCACCAGCCGTGGAGTAGGTTGTAGGGCCTCTCCCGACTGTTTTGAAAAGGCATAGCGACCTCTACCAATCGTTGAGTATGTTCGATAGCCTCTACCAGTCGTGGAGCAGGTTGTAGGGCCTCTCCCGACTGTTAAAAAAAGCATGATGACCTCTATTAAGTGCAGCAATTATTATTCACATAGATTGCAAATTGATAGCATGTTTATGCAAGCAAGTTTGTAAGTACCACAACCATTAAGTGTAAGTGTTATCATGAATAATTAAATGTTTACGAGTATCATGAATAATTAGGTGTTCAATGCGTAGTCAAATTAAGAGAAAAATCTAGTTTCATGTAATATCCAATGATGTTTTCTGTAAGGTCAAATATCAAGTCCAAACGTTTCAAATAAATGCAAGGTAGTGTCTTGTATGATAAAAATACACAATAATACGCAAGGAAATTTCTAGATGTTGTATGCTAATGAGTGCGACAAAATTGGATACAAAATGAAAATAGAATTATGAAAATGAAAACACAAGTATTGGATTTCCGAGTCTTAAGAAGATTCCATTCATTGCTTAGCCAGTGGGATTAGCGTCATCCTGGATGTTGATATTGAAGGCTCGTCCATGTGCCACTAGGTTTACATTATTCAATTTAGGGCATTGAGGTCGCATGTGGTTAGGGTCTCTACAATGATAACATGCCCGACCGTTAGTAATCGCCAGTGGTTCCTGGGCAGCTGTTTGATGATTATCTTGTGCTCTATCCATTACACGACAAGTGGTGACAAAGTGTCCAAACCTTCCACATCTAGTGCATTGACGACATGGAAGATTTGCAGGGTGATGATACTTGCAAGTGTTGCATTGAGGATGGATTCCCGTGTAGGCTTTCTTGATAGGAGGTTGAGCATGGTTCTGGTTATCGCCCATTCGTTTCTTAGAGTTCGAAGCAGTAGTAGCGGCCTTTGCTAAGACAGTCTTAGATTGTTCAACAACATTGGTGGTTTTCTCAGTAGACGCCTTGGTGCCCTTCCTAACCAAGTTTCCTTTCCTTACGTGTTTATCTGTTAATGTAGCTGCAAGTTGGATGGCTTCTTCTACCGTAGTGGCTTTGCCTCCAGTAACAACGTCTTGAATCAGGTCAGGTAATCCCTCGATATATCTTTCGATTGCTCGAGAGACTGGGGTGACCATGTGTGGAACCAGTATGCTAAGTTCGTGATATCGAGTATTATACGCAAGATTCTCACCACTGTCTTGTTTCAATCCATGGAATTCTTCCTCCAGTTTCCTGATTTCGTTCCTAGGGCAGAATTTGGTGATCATGAGTTCTTTAACATCAGCCCAAGATAAAGATAAAGCAACATCAGCTCCTCGATTGCGTTTTTCGCCATTCCACCAGGTTAGCGCCCCCTTTTGAAGGACACTAGTAGCATAGCGGACGCGAAGTTCATCAGGACATTCACTGTTCACAAAAGTACTCTCCATGCTTTCAAACCATTGAAGAAGACCAGTAGCACCCTCCTCACCAGTGAATTTTGTGGGGTTGCAGGAGTTAAAGTGTTTGAAAGTGCACCGAAATTGAGTTGTACTCCCTGTGTTGGCACTGTTACTATTCTGGGTTATTTCACTGACAAGGTTTGGGATCACTGCAGCAATTTGCTCGGCGACTAAAGATGCGAGGCGACGATCAGAACGTTGTCCAGAAGCACGAACAGGGCGTTGGCTGGCATCACGGAGCATGCGGCGAGCAGACATCTATGAGGTAGTCAATGAATAAGCATGAGATTAGAAAATGTAAGTGTATAATTGTACAGATGATTATGAAGATATGATCTTGTAAACAATCATGATATGCAAAGTATTGTATATGAAATGCTTGGAGTGCCCTTGCTTAGCTGTAAAGCCCAACAAGAACGTTGACTTTTCAAAGGAGTCGAACCCAATGGTGATCAAAGAAGACGTGCTTTAGCCTATAAGTGGACACTCACTCCAGGAATCCCCAGGTAAGCATAACAGGTCCGTAAATGGATTTATGCGCTATGCTTACCTATGCCAGAAAACCCAGTGTACAGGCATCCACCCTTCCAGATTGCACGTGTCCTTATCACACTCATTAAAGTTCAACAACTTCGATGGAGCAACAATAAAAGTAGGCATTATGCCTATGAGTGTCTTCATGAAAGGTATTGTCCCTGTTCCATAATGATGTAGACTTTCCACTCCTTGTAGGACACTATCTCTATGCACCATGATGAAAGATGAGAAGAATGGAGAGAGAGAAGAAAGGAAAGATAGAAGGAGGAAAGTAGAGGGAAATGAGGGGTAGGGTAATTCAGAAAATATTATGCATGAAAGTTGAAGTTCGGTTATAGTCTAGGCCTTTTTATCTAATAACCTAGTTCCCTATAACCATGGCTCTGATACCAATCTGTAACACCCCAACCGATGGCGGAATCATCGAGGTGCCACATAGTGACGATTGTTCAAAAGCTCATGGTACTAAAATGTAAATATATAATTAATGAATATTGTTTTACAACTTGTGGAATTAAATACAAGACAACAAAAGTAAATATAATTGATTAATCTAAGCTAAGTCCAGATCCTATGTGAAGCGTCGAGCAGCTTATCCTGAAACATGCACGAAAATAATTTTGTCAACATATGAATGTTGGTGAGTACTACTTAGTTTTGTACGTAGAGTATAAGTTTTGAAAAGTAGTACAATTCATGTGTCTAGCATCACCAAGGCATTATGTAAACACGCAAGTAACCAAACAAGACAAAGATCACATGTAAAGTTGTACAATGTAATTGATAATGAGCACCTCAACACGTGTGAGTCTAAAAGAGCACCATAACACAAAGTTATGTCTAAATGAGCACCGTAACATAAGTTACGTCTGAGTGTAAAGAGCACCATAACATAAGTTATGTCTAAATGTATGATTTTGTATGTAAGCTACGTTCATGTTCAAGCATAAGCACAAAGATAAACAAGACACGTATATGAATTGTAAATGAATAAAAATGTATGTGTAAATGAATATGGAAGCTTTGTATAGTTGTGCATGAATCACCCCAAAAATTGTAAAAGCGAAAAAGGGGATAAGTAATACTCACAGTTCACGTTGTAACTTGAATTTGGACTTGGACAACGAAATATGGATTTGAGATTACTCCCAAATAATTAACCTAAAGTATTCGATAATGCGTAAGGGAAATAACTCTAGAATATATGTATTTCTAGGGCTTCGAATTTGGGGATAAATGCTTATTTGATTAATTAATGAATTGTTTATTAAATATACGAAATTTAATAAATAAATAAATAAAAGTCTCTTTGTAAAATCTTAAGTTGAATATAATCATAACATAAGGTTTTAAGTATGAAAATAATTTTTATAAAATTATTTTCTTGGAAATAGAATATTTAATCTAATTATTTCAAATTGCCAAAATATGACTTTAATATCAAAAAATATTAAAATCAAAGAATTTGAGCATTAAAAATTGTATTTCTGTTCCAAATGTATAGAAATAATTTATGTAAAATTTTGGTGCAAAAATATTGTAAAATGAATTTATTATGATTTAATTATGATTAAATCTAACAAAAATTGCTTAAAAATATTAAATAAATGATTTTTCAGAAATAAAAATCATTTCTGAATAGTTTAATGTTATAAAAACTTAGGATAATTTTTGTGGAAATTAATAAGATCGTTTTAATATTTTTATAGATTTTTATAAATAAAATAGAATAAACTTGATTTATTTATTATATATATTAAATAAATAAATTTCTGAAAACTAAAAATTGTAGTTTGATCATTTACATCAGATTAGTATAAGATAATTTTTGTAGAATTTATAAAAAGGTTTTAATATTTTAAATTGAATTTACAAGTTTAAATATAATATATATACATATATGGTTTGTTGAAAAAAAATGGAAAAAGAATTGCCCAGGCTAGGACTCGAACCCGCGTGGGTCTTCAGACGGGCACCACACACAACCACCTGGTCTAGACCAGTGGTTGTGTTAGATTTCAGTTTATAATAAATAAATACCAAAAGAATTTGATGTGTTCTTCCCCAAATTATGATCATTACGAGCCCTAGTTTTACAATTGATCGTATTACACAACATTAACCCAATTAATCATGGGGTTAATGTTGTGCAGGTTCCGATTAACAAAACCCACCAAAGTAATTGTACTTACAAAGCTGATTTGATTAAGAACAATCGGTCAAGCCAAAAAGTCAAACGCGATCAAAATGATAATTATTAGAATGTTTCAGAAGCAATTGGAGGTTGAGAGAGAGATGTGAGCGAGTTGTTATGCTGTGCCAAGGTTCAATTTATATAGAGGGTCGATGGATTGGGTTAATTGGTAAGGTGGACCAATATTAAAGTCTAAACGCGTAATGGATATAATTTGGGTAACAATTGATGACTGTTACGCGTGTATTATGGTCAATGATGGCCGATAATTGCGTATCAAGGTCAAATCGTGGTTAATGTAGTGTTATTAGTGTTAATCAATTGGTCAAAAGAGAAAAAAAATAAAAAAAAAAAAAAAAAAAAAAATAAAAGTCTGCTGCTGTTCGCTGTTTGCGAAGGAAGAAAGGAAAAAGACAGACGCAAACATGGTTTAATTATAATTGGGATTGGAATAGAAACAGATTAGAGACATAGCTCAGATGGTTAAGTGTGGTGTTGTGTTGTGAGGTGGCCCCGGTTCGATTCCTGGGAGAGACAATCCCCTTTTTTTTTGTTTAAACTGAAAGGAAGGAGGGACAAGGTGAAAACAGTGTTAAATACATTTTGATTCTGAATTGAATCAGAAAGTGAGCTGTGGCTCAATGGTTTGGCGCGTGTGATTTGTTTGGCTCGACTCGGGTTCGAACCCCGGGTAGAGCAGTTTAATTATTTTTTTTTAACAGGTTAAAAGGAGATGGAGGGGTCTTGGGCTGGATTGTTTGGGCCAGGTAAGTTGGGCCGCGTTTGTATCTGGGCCAGATCTGAATTGGGCTTCAGATAATGGATAAAGGGTATGGATTTGGGTTGTGGTTTAGTTATGGTTTAAAAAGAAAAATATATATATATATATCTAATCTGAATTTTTTTTTTATTATTATTATTATTATTATTATTATTATATAAAAGTGACGGATGTCACACTATGTTTGGTTGGACGTAAAGAAATCAAATGGACAAGGTAACTGAAATGAGTCACTCAAGTATATAGTTTGGCATGGATTAATATAAACTGAATTAAACTGGTAAATAAAGATGCATATGTTTGGTAGTGTAAATTCTTATCAATATTGTGAAATACAATTAAAAAAGCATTTTTTATTAATATATTTAAAATCATGTAACTTTAATTCTAACTGATGCACAATTTAATAGAAGATATTAAAACCACAAAAATAACGAAAGTAAAAACTAAATAATCAATAAAGTTACAATATAAAAATTGATTATTGTGGGAGAATAATAAGTTTTTGTTAAAGTAACAAAAATATCAAAGGGTTTGGGCTACACAAAAAGAATAGGTTATATCATGAGTTTTCATTCGATTCATAATGAAATGAATAAAACAGCCCTTATTAATCAGGCAAAAATCAACAAATATGAGAGGAATTGCATGCCTTGAGAATCTATTCATTCCATTACTTTATACAAAACAACCAATTAATTATTTTAACCACTATAAATTCATAATTAATTATTTAATTAACAATTATTTTAAATTAAGAGTTAAATGCCAAATTCGTCCCTGAGGTAAGGTTGAATTTTAAATGCCAAATTCGTCCCTGAGAGGTAAAAAGACAACACTACCCCTGACATTAACGAGCTTTTTTAACTGGGTTAGTGAAAAGGACGAATTTGGCAAAAAAATCCAAACCTCAGGGAAGGAATTGCAAAAAAAAAATAAACTTTTGTACTGGAGTGGCAAACTGGCCCAAACCTCAGGGACGAAATTGGCATTTAACTATAATAATAATAATAATAATAATAATAATAAATGAACCAAGGGAAAAAATCTTTCTACCAACATATAACGACAACTCTAACAACAGACTATGCAAAGCGAAAGGAAACGTAAACTACAGGGACTCAGGTAGCGAAAAAAGAAGCAGATTTGCAACTTGATTTTGGACATAAACAACATGCAAATTCGTCTTTATTTGGAGATAGTGTAACTTTGGATATGGTGGGAGACAAAGCGGATACTATGGGTTGTAAGAAGGGGGTGATTCCTTTCTCATATTTGGGATTGACAGTAGGGGAAAATATGAATAGAATATTCAGTTTGGATCCGGTGAAGGAGGTCTTTAAAAATAGGTTGGCAAAATGGAAATCGAAGGTTTTATCTATGGGGGGTAGGGTGACACTAATTAAGGCGGTGTTGAAGAGCCTTCCGTCTTATTATTTATCCCTTTACAAGGTGCCGGTGAAAGTGTTTAACGACTTGGAAGCCTTAATTAGAAAGTTTCTTGGATGGGGGGGGGGCATTGATGCGAGAAAGCTTCATTGGGCTAATTGGGACACAGTGATTCAGACGAAGAAAAATGGTGGTTTGGGAATGTAAAGGCTGAATATAAGCAATAGCGCGATGTTATTTAAGTGGTGCTGGAGGTATAGAGTGGACATAGGGGCGTTATAGAAAAGAACTATATATGCGATTCATAGAACAAAAAGGATTTGGGTTATGTTACCTTGTAACAGCAGGATTACTGGACCATGGAATAATATTGTTAAACATGGGACTAAAACAAAGATTGATGGCGTGGAGTAGTTGATCTGATGCGGGGAGTATTGGGTGATGGAACGCGCATTCGTTTTTGGTTAGGTCCGTGGTTGTGCGAAGCGACACTAAAAGAAAATTTTTCTGCCTTATTTAAACTTGAACATGACAAACTTGTTTGGGGTAGGGACAAAGTCGATTTACAAAGGAGAGGAAACGAGTTCTGGAACGATATTTATGCTTCTGCAGCTGCTGTTGTTATTGCCGAGAGGGACAACTGCAGAATTTTAATCAATTCAGTCCAAACCTCAGAAAACCAAGACAAATGCAGTGGACGGAGGACAAATTAGGTGTGTTTTTGGTTAAATCCGCTAAGTTTTGGCTGCAGAAAATGGAACATCATAAACCGGATTTCGTCTTAGAATAGAGTAAATGGGTTCCGACTAAAGTCAACATCTTTGTATGGCGAGCAGATTTGGATCGTTTAGCTACTAAATCAGCTCCAGTGAGAAGAAATATCAAAGTGGGCAGTAACACTTGTGTGTTTTGTGATCACTAAGAAGAGACTGCAAAACATATGTTCTCGGCTTGTTTATTTGATGCAGAAACTTGGGCTGGAATTGCGAGCTGGTGTGGAGTCCAAAATATCTTTGTCTTTTCAGTTCGAGATATAGTTACTCTGTTTCAATCGGTGGGGATGAAAGGTTTGAAGAAAGTAGCTTTTCAAGGAAAGCTAGGAACGAGTGTATTTTTGAGGATAAAAAGAAGACGAGTATGGAAGTGGTTATGGAAGTTAAGGTTTTTGGTTTCCTTTGGTTTAGAAATCGACATAGAGATGGTTGTATAGATTGGAGCGATTGGTGTAAATTAAATGTTGTGTAATTTGGTTTAGCAGCGACGTCTTCTCCTCCTTAGAGAAGTGGTTTTTAGCGTGCTCGTGTTTAAAGTTAACCTTCATAAAAAAAAACATGCAAATTCCATTTAACTCAAAAATAAACGTAAATAAAAGAAAGAGTTAACTGCAATTTGCATTCCTGTGGTTTAGTGGAGCTGGCACCTTGCACCAATTTTCGAAACCTTTTGCACTCTGAGCCACTATACTTGTATTTTCTTGCAGTTTGAGCCCAACTGTTAACTTTCCATCCACTTTAACGTTAAAAAAATTATGATTTACTAAAATACCCTTTTTATCTCTTAATAAATTACCCCAAGTCTTCACATCATCTTAACATCATAATAAAACCCCAAATAAGAAATAACCCAATTGGGTCACTAACTTTGTTTATCATAAGTTCATTAAATCTTTAAATATAATCTGATTTACTACTAAAATAATTTGGTGATGAAAGAAAAATATGAAAAGTGGTGATGAAGTGCAAACTCGTGCAATGACGTAGCGTTGAGTAGAAACGAATGATTTTAAGGAATGATTGAAAATTTAATTTGTGGATGTTTATAACGAATAATGCGTTTGATGAGATACGGATATAAAGTTGACACAGAGAATCCACAAAACACAAAGAGGACCTGGTTGGATTTAAACTTCAAGAAAGTTGATTTGATGCAAAGAATTGGTTTAAAGGATGAAAAAACAAGAAAAGAACCAAGTGTTAGGGGTGATGGATGGGAATGGAATGGAGTGACATGTGAAAGAATATGTGATGACAGATTTGTAGTTATGTAGTTCAAACCTTAGTGGTCGTTCGAAGAAGGGAAGAAGGGGAAAACTTAGGGCTTCAAAATTGTGGTTTTATTATCAGATGATGTTAAGATGATGTGAAGACTTATTTTATTACGAGATAAAAAGGGTATACTAGTAAATCACATTTTTTTAACATTAAAGTGGATGGAAAGTTAACAGTTGGGCTCAAACTGCAAAAAAATACAAGTATAGCAGCTCAGAGTGTAAAAGGTTTCGAAAATGGGTGCAAGATGCCAGCTCCACTAAACCACAAGGATGCAAATTGTGGTTAACTAAAAGAAATGATATATTCGAAACTGAAGGGGCAACGTTGCAAGTTAAAAACTTAAAATGATAACTTTTAAAGGATGAAAGATAAACCAACAATCGCAATCCGATAACCCGTATGCACAGCTCCTGATAATCCCCACGAGATGAAGTAATGGATACCTGGTCAGTCACTACTCGTCCCCTACCTTACACCAACACCACAATCAACTCACTTAATCTCTCACTCTCCAACACTCACCCAACCACACACCAACACCGTTCATCACCCATCCTAATCACCAATTCCTCAACAAAACACATATGGCGAAAGACACCCAACCCAACAACTCCATATCGTCGAAAACCCGACCCGGTTTACTTAGACCACACCGTCAACATGGACGAATTAATATCATCTATCAACCAAACAACAGACGAACACCAACTGTTCGCTCTAATGTCTGTGTACAAAACCCGACAACTTTCCGTACGGTTCATGGTCAATATCCTTTCCCGTGAAACAGACTGGCAAAGATCACTTGCGTTACTTGATTGGATGCACGAACATGCGTTATACACACCCTCTGTTTACGCATACAACGTGGTGTTGCGTAATGTGCTTAGAGGAAAGCAATGGGAGATTGCGTATGGACTGTTTGATGAAATGCGTCAAAGAGGGTTGTCACCTGATAGGTATACTTATTCGAATTTAATTACGCAGTTTGGGAAAGAGGGTAGGTTTGATGAGGCGTTGTTATGGCTACAGAAGATGGAACAGGATCATGTGTCGGGTGATCTTGTGTTGTATAGTAATTTGATTGAGTTGTCACGTAAGTTATGTGATTATTCGAAAGCGATATCGATATTCTCGCGGTTGAAGCAGTCTGGGATTGCTCCGGATATCGTTGCTTACAATTCGATGATTAATGTTTTTGGAAAGGCGAAGTTGTTTCGTGAAGCGCGGTTGTTGCTTCAGGAAATGAGATCAGTTGGAGTTAGTCCGGATACGGTTAGCTATTCTACGTTGTTAAGTATGTATGCTGAAAACCGGAAGTATCTTGAAGCGTTATCAGTGTTTTCTGAGATGAAGGAGGTTAACTGTTTGCCTGATCTTACAACTTGTAATATTATGATAGATGTGTATGGGCAGCTTGATATGGCTAAAGAAGCGGATCGTTTGTTTTGGAGTATGAGAAAGATGGGGATTGAACCGAATGTGGTTAGTTACAATACGCTTTTGAGAGTGTATGGTGAAGCTGAGCTTTTCGGTGAGGCTATACATTTATTTAGATTGATGCAAAGAAAAGATATTAATCAAAACGTCGTCACTTACAATACTATGATTAAGATTTATGGGAAAACTCTTGAGCATGAGAAAGCTAACAATCTTATTCAAGAAATGCAGAGCAGAGGGATAGAGCCGAATGGGATAACGTACTCGACTATAATATCTATTTGGGATAAAACTGGGAAATTGGATCGGGCTGCTACGTTGTTCCAAAAGTTAAGAAGCTCAGGTGTTGAGATTGATCAGGTTTTGTATCAAACCATGATTGTGGCTTATGAACGAGCTGGTCTAGTTGGGCATGCGAAAAGATTACTTCATGAACTTAAAACCCCGGATAACATTCCACGAGCAACAGCAATTACAATTCTTGCTGCAGCTGGGCGTGTAGAAGAGGCCACATGGGTTTTTCGCCAGGCGTATAATAGTGGAGAAATTAAGGATATATCAGTGTACGCGTGTATGGTTGATCTTTTTTCAAGAAACCGAAAGTACACTAGTGTGATTGAGGTGTTTGATAAGATGAGAAAAGCAGGGTATTTTCCTGATTCTAATGTGATTGCTCTTGTTTTGAACGCGTATGGGAAGTTGCGGGAATTTGAGAAGGCTAATGATGTGTATACCGAGATGCAGGATGAAGGGTGTGTTTTCCCTGATGAAGTTCACTTTCAGATGTTAAGTCTTTATGGTGCAAAAAGAGATTTTGAGATGGTGGAATCGTTGTTTGAGAGATTAGACAATGATCCCAACATTAATAAGAAGGAACTGCATCTTGTTGCTGCTAGCATTTATGAAAGGGCGAATAGATTAAATGATGCATCTCGAATCGTCGATAGGATGAAACATATTGGACTTCTGAAACGGGTGTGACCTGCATTCTCAACATAACGAAAGGTGCCAAATATGAAACTATGTTGGTTAAATACTTTTGTTAATTTATGTAAATTATGATTTTAATGGTCAAGTGTTGTTAATTGATTATATTCGTGTGGTTGATATCCTTACAACTGGTAAAATATATCTGGAAAACCTTTTAAAACAATGGTGAAGATGAAATCACAGAACAATGTATTCAGAATCTTGACTCATGTAATTGTAGACTGATTTGGACTTTAAGTACATATTAATGGGTCGATTTGGGTTAAGCTCCATTCGGAAGGGTTGATTTACCATTCTCAAGAGAGAGTAGCAGTTTCAACCCATCCTGAACCGTTGTCTTTGATCTGCTAATATGTATTTTTTGATGCTTGGATTCGGATATTAAGTTACTCTGACATTGGCCCTAAAAAGACCGATGCCACATATTTCAGAATATACTGCAATTTATACCCAAATTTGTTGTAGTTAAACGCTTAAGCTTCACAAATCTAGTTGATAATGGTCGGTGCTTGTGAACATTTCGTTTTATGGTAAAATGTTGATCACTATATGTTTTCAAATTAACTGTATACATGCTAGGTCTCCTAAGCAGCATTACAGTCTCCTAAGGTCTAATGGGGAGGTTGTCGACGCTGTCAACTTGCATTCTGTTGGGTTTCTGCTGTGTAGTTGAGTGATGAAGAATTGAAGATGAAAATGGTGTTGGTTTGCTTTCATCTTCATGGCAGCATCTGATCGTGGAACTGCAACCAGTGGTGGCGGTGTTGCAGTTGCTGTTGCAACTGATTGTGGCACTGCACCCACAGTGGCTGCTGCTGAGTCAAAGACAGAAGAGCATGATGATGTAAGCTCTTTTAAAACATCCTGGAAATTCAATTCGAGCCTAGTAGGAGAATTCTCTATAGTCTACAATGGCAAAATTTTATAAACCGTTATGACCGAAACCAAATTGACCATTTTTTTAAAACAGCTCGTTTCAACCCGTACCTATTTTTGTCATAACCCATCCTGACCTGAATCAAGATAATCCATTTTTCAAGACGACCCACCCTGATCCAAATCCATCCAGACCCCTCACCACGCCCGATCCTGCCCGTTCGTTTTACCAGGTTTACTTCAGGTGGCTGAAAAAGTCTCCCTCTTGTTTGTGCTTATAACCGATTGACATCCACCAAATGGAGTTTTAGAACCAATTGGTTGTAGATTTTGGACACCCTGCTAATAGAACCTTTATAGTTTCTTTTATTTGACCACTCATCCTTTTTAAAAAGAAAAACAGGTTTACTCTGACTACAAGATATAGGTCTTATAGCTCTAATTTAATTGTCTTTTGTAAAAACCTCCAAAAAAATGCATCTTAATGCTCTTCCCAAGTTCAGTTAGTCATAAATACAGCGTACATTATTGTAGCATAGATTTCTTTATGAATTAATAAAAATTCTAACTTTGTTGATGCATACAAACATATAATTCTGAGGTGTTTGCTATATTCACAAACAAACCTATAACACTAGAGAATCATGAGAATAATCAATTTCTTGGGTGTATTATAGATATATAGCCAAGTCAGAAACCAACCACCCAATTTTCCATGAGACACACAACCAAGCATTGCGTATCAACTTAGCGACGTATTATTATTTGTATACTATAGGGTAGCCAACTACAAGTAGATACTCGGGTAAAAAACTAAAAACAGATGCACATTCAAAGATCTGTTTATCTCATAGTTATCAAGACCATAGAGGTATACCTAATAAAAGAGATAGCATGATGTGATGAATCATTATCACATCAGCCATAACAGAAACATTAAGTACTAACTAGTAACAGTAAGAATACATAAGCCAACGCCATATATAATTAAGTAACTGAGAAATATTTGAGAGTTCATACAAGAAGACCATTTTATTCGACACGATTCAGCTTTCAATTACCCAAATTAAGTTTTAAGTTTTCCAAACACAATCAAACACTAAAGAAATTAAGCGGCAAACTTAGGGGTCACCCTGTGCTTGAGGATCTTCTTCTCCAGTTCATCCTTCTTAGCACCAACAACCCTTTCCACCTCTTTTCCTTGTTTCAGCAACACGAGTGTAGGCATTGCCTGCACCCCGAACTGCTGTGCAACATCCTGCAATCATCCAATTATCAACCATCAGAACTCACCAATCTGTTGGCGGCTAACTACTGACTCAGCACAAGCCGCTGGTGTGATCGGTCACGGTTCTAATCAAGTCAGATTATGATAGATTTCAACTTCGAATAGTTTGTAATTATCTAGTAAAGTTGCATAGGTAATTAAAGACAACAATTCGAGTTGGACTAGGATGCTTGAGTAAGAAGGTATCTACAAATTTGTCTATTCCCATTCCAAAATCCCAACCATTAGAAATTTACGATAGGGGCAACACGCTACGCCGCAACCAGCTAGAAGTTTTCTAACTTTATTAATATTAATTGTAATAAGTTTTTTGAGTTAGATTTTTCTTATTAACTGATTTTTAGAGTTATCCAATTCTTCATTGTTTTGATTTCAGGGCTGGAGCAAAATCGGTTATAATATATAAATAAGAGAAAATGGCGAAACTAGCCATTGACCGAGTGGATTTACCAAACTAGCCCCCTCAGCCGTCTTCGGAAAGACGGTTCCCAGTTCCTGAGGCGTCTCAGTCGACTTCTGATTCTCTTTTTCCTACGGACCAATGAAACCCCGCCACGTGTCTGACAACCTGTGAGACGACTTAAAGTCGTCTCACTCGTCCCATTTCCCGAGACGACTTAAAGACGGCCCTTCCATTTCCCGAGACGACTAAGTCGTCTCGCAGGTTGTCGGAGTTTAATTGGTCCGTAGTAAGACATAATCAAAAGACGGCTGAGACGCCTCGGGAACTTTCCGAAGACAGCTGAGTGGGCTAGTTTGGTAAATCCACTCGGTGAACGACTAGTTTCGCCATTTTCCCTATAAATAAACAATTTAGGCTTTGTTTTTTTTTGGGTAAAAACTGATACACCAAACCCTAATCCCTAATTTTTAGTCTAATTAATTACAATAACATAATTAACAAACAATAACAATAAACAAAAGTACCTGTAATTCATCAACATCGATCTTGATGAAGTCAATTTCTTGATACTTAGAAGAGAGGGAGCGAATAAAGGGCTCAAGCATCTTGCAAGGTCCACACCATGAGGCGGAGAAATCAATCACCATGAGTTTAGGGGATTGTTTGGACTGATTATAATGAAGCTGCCAACGGTTAGACGAATGGAATTCGATCACTCGTGATTCAGCCGATGACGCATCGCCTTCGTTGGGGGTCTGTTCAGCATCTCCCCAAAACGATGATAATACCGATCCCATGTTTTTCCGTTAACTGGTGGTGACTTGGAGAGAAAGTATGCGGTCGTTTTGTGTGGGCTTTGAGTTTGACGTTGAATAATATACGCTACCGGATACAGATCTGGTTGAGTTGTATGTATAATATATATATATATAGTCCCTTGGCTTACTTTTTTTGACGTGTTCATCCCTTAGTTAAAAATATTATTAGCACACAAGTTTAGAAGTCAACGTTTTAAGTTTTAAATATATAAATATCAAACAGAAGTTGCTAGAATGGATCAATTATTAAACATCGGATGAAAATTTCTTTTACTTATTTCTCTAGGTGATTATTATTAACCATAGTTGTTAAAAGCGTGCCTAGGCGAGTGCCTAAGCGCGCTGCGCCCTGTGAGGCGCGCGCCTAGGAGGCACACTATTAGGGCTGATTTTCGGCTAAATTCAGGCTAAAAGTTGCATAAACCTCTAGCTCTAAAACATCCTAAATGAGTCATGAACAAGTCCTAAACAACCCTAAAACATCCTAAAGTAACCCTAAACAAGCCTAAAACATCTCAGGAATCCCTAAAAAATGTATTTTATATTATGCGCCTAATTATAAAAAGCCCTCGTTTTTTATGCGCCTTGAGTGCGCCTAGGCGCTTTGACAACTATGTTATTAACAACTTATTGACCTATCGTGATTTGTGATTTGGTTTCTAAGTTTTGTCATTGGAGGATAGAGTTGTATATTAGTCGAGCCAACACCAACTTAGGCTGAGCATGTAATAGAACCATGAAGATTTGAGGGTCGGCAAATGGAACAAAGGTCCACTAGAGTTTTACTTCATCAAGTGTTTGAGTGGAGATGGTTACCAAGGGGACATGGGTACATGCATGTGGGTGACAACATAATCAAAAGTCTGAGAGTTCAAATATGCTGGTGTGGTGTATTTATTCTAGAAAATCTAGGAATAATTGTTTAGAAAAATCGATTGTCTTTGATTTAGTGTTTTGGGCCAAGATTTTGGGATATTGTATCATTGCTCCCTAAATGGGGAGGTAAAGATACATAAACTCGGTGAGCAACCGAGGGTGGTGTAGGTAAAAAAAAAGTCACACACGGACTGCTTGCTTGTGACATCCGTCACCCTCGTCGTTCATCTAATTGACAATAATAGCCCTTTAAATATTTCCATTATAATCCTTATAAGTTTCGTCGTTTTCAAAATTTAATCTTAGAGCGAACTAAAATTTAATTATTTATACTTATTATGGATCTGGTATACGTTTTAAGCAAATGCGTATGTTGAAATGTTGTCCGGAATGAATATTATAAAATTTTTAAGTTTTATAAAAGTTTAAAGTTTTAAAAAGTTAAATACAGTTAGTTTGATTAAGTTTTCTAAAGGAAAAACTAACTGAAATGTAAAGAAACTAACTAAGTTAAACATGAGGGACCATATCTGCCATTAGCCCAAAGTTTCAAATTCTTAAAAAAAAAGAACCCTCCCATCTGTGTCACGTTTTTTTTTCCGACATGAATTTTGGCCGGATCCGGCGACCGGACTTTGCTCCGGCGAAGTCCTAAACCCGGATTTCGTACGTTTCACTCGGTCTTTATAGGTTCAAAACGTTTCTCCATCACAATAAATCAATCGCGGTTAGTTATTAAACGTTTTAAACAATCAATTAACGCAATCATCAAAACCCATTTAGTAACCGTCGACAATCATGCGAAACGGTATCAATTCGTCTTTTACACTATAAGTCGACCATTCCATTCCTTTTCTGCACCTTTAAGCGTTCCGAACGACTATTAAAACATCAAAAACCATCCAGAATTCATGCTAAAATTTCGAGTTATGTTTCGGACCTTGAAGTCCCGTTCACGAGTGATATTCGTATTGTAAGTCGTTTTCGTTGATGCCGTTTTGATTAGTTTATCTTTGCGATTAAAAGCCCCTTATTCTTGATCTTGATTCGTGTCTGAATCAGATTTATTATTAATGGCTTAGGGTTAAGGTTCTTAGGGAGATAGTTGGGGAAGCAGATGAGCCTTAATGAAAATAACAAAGCATTGCTTGGTCTAGTGGTTGAGTCCCTTGCTTCTTAAACCATGGGTCACAGGTTCGAGACCCAGCCACCACCAACCTTTTTAGCATTTTTTTTCCTTTTTAATTTCTTTTATTTTGTTATTATATTTAATACATATAATTTTAGAATATTCATAATAAATCCATATTTTGCCCAAAAATTATGAAAATTTAGGTGTAGCATCTTGACACCATAAAGAAAAATACCACACTTTTACTTTCTGAAAATTATTAAATTTTTATTATTTTATTAATTTAAATTGTTTTAAACATATTTAATTCATTAAAAATTCATTTTTTATGATTTTAATCTCAAACTTTTTGAGAAATTATTTTTCACCATCATGAACTGAAATAAAAATTATTGGTTCAGAAAATATTTATTTTTTATTAATTTTCTATTTTTAATCATTTAAACATGATTTAATCTCATTAAATCAGTTTTAAATATAAATAAGTTTATAAAAATTATGGCAAAATTATTTTCATTACTTTACATCAGAAAGTACCCATTTTCTATGAAAATAGTATTTTTGAATTGTGTCTTGTATTATTAGTCTTATTATGTTTAATTAGACATAATAAAACATTTATTTATTTATACAATTTAAACATCTATTTTATAAATATTTTTCTTAATAAATAGAAATACTCTTATGGTTTATGTCTTATTTATCTTTTGTTGGATCATTGTATAACTCAAAATTATTTATTTATTTATGATTATTGTATTTATTTTAATTTAGTTAAAGTAATTAACTAAACTATTTTGTCTTAATTATTCAAACATATCTTTATCTAAATATTCAATAGGTAATAATTATATTATTTAAACCACATTTACAACCTTTCATATATTATTTGTGATCTGTGATATACAACTTTTACATTAACGCGACTTATCATAAAAACTCTAATTCCCCAAATCGACTTAGCAAACCCTAATGCCTTAGACCCTAGTTAACTTAGACTCTTAGACTTTTCCTTATTAGCATTCTTACACATTATAGGTTGAATTCCTCGGAATTACCATTACTTAGCTCACGACCGCTTAAGTGGATTTTGATCGTTTTCGCAAACTGTGAGTATATCTTTCCCTTTTTTTTACTGTTTTACTATTTTGGGGTGACTCATGTACTTATTATCAAGTTTCTATTTCTTTTACTTAATGCAATTCTCATGTGTGTTTGCTTTATGTTAATTGGTGTGTCTATGACTTGTCAAAATCATTAACCGCTGGGCGGCCTAGCTTTTCAATGAATAGTACTATGGTATACCCCCTTGAGACTCTGTTGAGAGAATCTTGGTCATTGTCTTGTTAATTCATTATTCAGTTGGTTAGTCATGTGTTAGTCATTATTCTCAGGTTTGGTTTTGAACGGATATTACTTATTTCATAATTGCAAATGGTACCGCACATGAATTGCTAAACACTTTTCTTACTATATATATATAAACAGGGTATGCTCACCAATACTTTGTGTATTGACCAAATCATTTTGTACATGTTTCAGGTTGTTTTGAGATGCATCCTTTAAGCTTTCGGATTTATATTTAGATTTTGATTTATTGTATTTCAATTTAGTTGGCAGTTAGAATCGTTATATTTCATTTCAATGTAATAAATTATTTAATCAATATATTCAAATTTACACTTTAGTCCATGAGCTATTGAACAATCGTCACTACGTGACACCTCGATATTTCCGCCATCGGTTGGGGTGTTACATTGCTGAGCTTTTTATATGCGGGCTATTATAGTCGTTGGCTTGAAAACTTGTACAAGTTAAGTGGCTCGAGTCAAATTAGATCGAGCTGATTTTACTCAAGTTTTTATTAAGCTAGATACTTTAGTGATCTATTATAAAACATTTTTACATAACTCATATCTTTTTTTTGGAAGGCGAATTTTCTATGTTGTGGCAGAGATCATCACAACCCCCAGAAGGGGAGTCCCCTAGCCATTCTCCAATGCTCAGACTATGTTGTCTTAACCGGGCCCACGCTGACACGAGAATGGCCGGCCCACAAGCGAGTCGAGGCTGCGCATAAGGGGCACTAAGGCTTCCACCCGGAAAATTTCCCGCCACCTGCCACTTGACAGATGTTGCACCCTCCACAAGAGGCAGTCCTCTCTTGAGTAAATGCACGGTAGTAGAAAACCGAGGGCCATCAGAATCGAACCTGACACCTACAAGTAGGCTAGTTTCGACCATCACTTGGCAATACCCCCAAATGAAGCTTATGGGAATCGAACTCAAAGTCTCTCAAAGGAGATTTGAGCTGACACCCATTGAGTTATTATCGTTACTATAAATAAACCTTCCATACCAGTTCTTGTTTCCACCTTTTCATCAGATCCAATTTGTTAAATGATGACCTTGATATTAAATTTTCTTCATCTGATCTTTGAAAACCAAACATATGATCAAAATTCTTACATAAACCCACCCCTGTTTCATCTTTTACCATCTGCAACAATCTCTTAAAGGGTTTTAAGATCTCTCATGATGAATTTTCGTAATTTATTCATCCCATTCTTCGTCTGTTTCTCTATTCTTTCACTTAATTTTCCTCTCCAATCATCAGGCTTTCGTAAAATGTATGTCACTTTAATCATATCCCTTTCCGTTTTTAGAAAAACAATGGACCCTTTCTGATCTTCCAATATATATTGTTTTTTGTCAGGAAATTGTCGCTGATCAGATTGCCGAATGGTAATTCCAATCGACATCATCGTTCTTTTGATCCATCTCGGGTTATCCAAATCTCAAGGCATCCAAGGTTTTATAGTTTTTAGTTTAGTTTATACCCCCACGTTGTTGACGTACAGTTGCATAATTTAAATCAACATAACATGATACTACAGCATGCATGCATTGATTTTATTTCTGTTTGGGACATGCAGGGCTTTCTTATACAGGAACTTTTTAACAGATGAAGAGTGTGATCATCTCATTGAAGTGGTTGGTCATCACTGCCCTTTTTGTTATTATCCTAATAGTTAACTTGATGCAAGTTATTTCGGTTTTGTTATTTCTAGTAAGCCTACAAAACAAATTGCTTTGTGTTTATCTTGTTAATTCGGTTGTGATTTCTATTGATTTAGGCAAAGGATAAGCTCAAGAAATCAATGGTTGCTGACTCTAGAACCGGTAAAAGCATAGAAAGCACGGTTCGTACCAGCAAGGGCACGTTTATTATGAAAGCTCAGGTCAGCAAGAGCTTCACTACAAAATTATTATTACTATTATTATTGCTTATTTTTGTAATAAATTTACTCCACTGGATCAATGCTTGAGTCTTGTATGTTAATAATTAATGAAGATATAGTTATATATATATATAGGGGATGGTTATAATAAAAACCCTCCAAAATGAGTAAACCATGTAAACCTATTTGTAGCCATTGATCTAAAGTGATCAATGGTCTAGATTCATTCTATATTATTTTAATATATTTATTAAGGTAAAGGACAAAAAAAGGGCACAATGGTCAAATGTCATTTTTCTGAAAAAGCACATATGACAAGTGGACCCCACACATGTCACATCATCTCTCTCATACTTTTGTGACCATTGTCCTAAATCTGACAGATACCCGTGTTACATATGTAACATGTGTTGTGTTACGTAGGTTAAAACTGAGTTGCTAGTGTATATTATTTAAAAAATGCTGATTTTTTTTTATTATACCATGTTTTTTTTTTCGTTTTATTGTACCAGCACCAGAATTGTTGCATACGTAACGAGAATTAATATGGTTATAGGCATTTTATTACTTACAAAGTGCTAAAACCAAACAAAACGGTCATTACAAAGCGCTAAAAACTTTATTGATCAAAAAACATTCAAATGTACACAAGAATTGTTTCTTACAAAATGCTAAAAAACAAACAAAACGGTCATTACAAATCAACAAATGCTAAAAAAAGTATCATAAATAAAAAAAATGTCTACACTTCATTCTTGATAATCATCTTCATCTTTAATGCAAAAAATATGCTCACCTGCAAAAATAAAACAAAAATCATCAATTTACATGTAAAAGACCCCCCCCCCCGCTTAACGTATGTTAACCAACTGGATTACAAAAAAACATACGAAACTGATACAAAAAAAACATTGTTTTATACATTTAGTTATCAAAGATTATCAAACATACGAAACTGATAGCAACTTAGTTCTGCTGTTACATACGAAACAGACGCAAACATAGATTTGATCCAATGATTAGTGACTTTTGTTTTAATCAATATATGGTAAAAAAAATCAGAAGCTAATTTATAACAACTTAGTTCTGCTGTTACATACGAAACAAAAACTAATTTATACCATAGTTTTGTTGTTACATACGAAACATGTGCAAAAATATAGGAAACAGATGCAAACATACATTCCACACATTATAATACTCATACAAACATGCACATACTGGTAAAAAACAAAAGCAGACATATTGTTGCATATGTTAACAGACATTAAAATTCACCAATTTTGATTAAAAAAACATATTAAACAAAAGCAGACATATTGTTGCATAGAAAACAATCTGACTGCAAAAAACATATATGCTACACACGTAAACAGTCTAACATAACACAAAGATTATACGAAAATATAGACGATAAAAACACCCTAACTAAACAACAAGATACTACAAACATAAAAACACAAAATGAAAAATCATTTTCGATGTTTAACATAATAAGTCACCCAAAAATAAGAGATGCTAGTAACACACAAAAAAAACAACAATTATTTACAACTTAAAAAAATAAAAATACAGACAATACTTATGTACATGTGAAACAACAATTATTTACAAGAAAACAACAATTATTTACATGTGTAACAGGAAAAACACAGACAACACTTATGTAGTCTGCAGTAAACATAGAACAGAATTTGATATGCTAGAAAACAGAAAACATAATTTGACTGCAAAAAATAGATATGCTACACACGTAACAGGCTAACTAAACACAAAGATTATACGAAAATATAGACGATAAAAACACCCCAACCCCCCCCCCCCCCCACCAAAAAAAAAAAAAAAAAACTAGAAACACAAAAAAAAGATATATATTAAACCACCTCCAAGCCCATCATCCTCTGATTCGTAATCCTATATAAGAAAAATATAGACGATAAAAACAGATGTGCTGCACATGTAACAGCCTAACTAAACACAAAGATCATACAAAAATATAGACGATAAAAACACCCAAACTAAACACAAAGATACTACGAACATAAAACACAAAACGAAAAATCTTTTTCGATGTTTAACATAATCAATCACCCAAAAAAAAATATTAAACCACCTAACCCCCCAACCAAAAAAAAAAGGGATGCTAGAAAAAAAAAAAATGACTAGACTATTTCAGAAAAAACAAAAAGAATTAAGTTGGAAATAATTGTTTCAAAAAAAAAAAAAACAAATGACTAGACTATTTTCAGAAAAAAAAAAAAAAGGGATGCTAGAAAAAAAAAACAAATGACATAGACTATTTCAGAAAAAAAAACACACCAATATGTAAACTTTAATAACACACCAATAAATAACATTGATGTATACAAACTTTGAAAAAACAAAAAGAATTAATAACAAAACTTTCAAGAACGGACGAATTTGACTTGTAAGATTCCGGTTCTTGATTGACCAAGCGGTTACCCACTGAACAATAAGTTTGCTTGTTTTTGAAGATGAAAACTAACATATGACTAGACTATTTCAGAAAAATATAAAAAACAAACTTGTCACCTATCTTCACATCTCCGGCCGAACTGCAAGTCGGACCGATCGTCTTCTCCGATTCCTCTCCCCCGGTCAATCACCCACAAAAAACGTCCCTCTCTGTTATACAGACCGAATCTTCGACGACCCGACAATCCACATCTTCTCTGATGGTGTTGAAAAAATCAGATTTTTTTTTGTGATACTTTCCATATTCTTAGATTTGTTGGTGGTGATGGTATTTGAGAGAGAGAGAGAGAGAAAGTAGATGGGAGGGAATTAGATTTTGAATGTTGTTTGAAAAGTAAGAGAGAGGTAATTAATATATATATGAGTTTAAAAAATCAGATTTCTTGAATTACTATATTACCCTTTAAATAATAAAAAATGATTTGTTTAGTTTGGTGATGTGGCATGCTCACATCCACACAATGGGTTTCTAGGGGTTTTCTCAAAATTTTGGGTTTCTCTTTTCTCCCGGGTTGAGAAATTTAATATGATACATCAATTTTACATATGAAATAGACTGATGTATAACTCTAATATTAATATCTAACCTAAAACAAATTAACAATGTACAACTCCAATGCTAACACCTAACCTAAAAGAATGTATAACTTTAATGTAACTCTAATATTAACACATATCCTAAAGACTAAACAAATGTACAACTCTAACATACTAATATTGATACATAACTTAAAACAACGTATAACTTTATTAACCTATTCGGCTCTGGTTGAAAAAAAATTCATATTTACTGATTTGAACATAATTAGTGACTTGCCTATACATGATTAATGATTTACCTGAACACCTTATGTTTTTTTTTCTGTATGAACAAAACCCCACAAAAATTTTTTTCCGTTTTTTATATAGCACTATGGTACTCGTTGGAAAGATAATAAAACGCTCGTTAATTTGGTGTGATTTTTTTCTTTAAAAAATCTCGTATATTAAAGATATTAACATTTGAAAATTATGGAGGAAACATGAGGGTGGAAAATCCAATTTTGTTTTTAAATTACTTTTTTCCTAAAATATCTCAATGCCACATGGGATGACACATGGCACACTCAAAAAAAAGAATGCATATTTGAGTGACATGTCGTTAAAATAGCTTTGATTTATTATATGTATAGATATATATATATATATTGTGTTTTCAGCAGTGACGGATCTAGAAATTAATTTCAGTAGTAATGTTTTTCATTTTTTTCATTTTAGTAGTAACGTTTTCCAAATATCGTAAAAAAAAATTCCACTAATTTTCCGCGCGCGAAGTTGAGTAGCAACGGACGCGGCACCTAGATTCAAGCTAGGTCTGCCCCTGGTTTTCAGTGTTGATTATGATCTTCAAGTTATTGTTTTTCTTTGAAGGATGAAGTGGTTGCTGGTATTGAATCAAGGATTTCTGTGTGGACATTCCTTCCCGTAGAAAACGGCGAGGCGATACAGGTATTGCATTATGAAAAAGGTCAAAAATACTTGCCACACTGGGATTACTTCCGAGATAAGGCCAACCAGGCATTCGGTGGTCACAGGATAGCAACTGTACTTATGTATTTATCTAATGTTAAGAAAGGTGGCGAGACGATATTCCCCCAATCAGAGGTATGTTTTTTATTTGGTTACTACAAGTAAAGGCTATTGATTGTGGTTTTTTTATTGTTGTTTGCTTTTGTCTTCCTGTTCTAATTGGTTTTCTAGTGGTCTCCAGATGAAAGGATCTCAACTCAAAACTGATGAAGACTCTGAGTGCGCAAAAAAGGGTTATGCAGGTATGTAAACTATAGAAACTATGCAATTTTGTTGTGTTAAAAGAAGACATTATATTGCTTTTGATATTTGAAATTCGAACATATATACTACATTTAAATATAGATAAGACACTGCACTCAACACAAGGCTCATTGGCGATTTGGCCCTGCAAGAGTCAGGAGTAGAGGTGGCACGATGGGCAGGTTAGACAGGGTTGGTAATGGGTCAAACACTCTCTGGTTGAAACGGGTCATTTTGGTAAAAGTCAAAACAGTCTAAGTCTAGTTGTCTTGACCCACAAAACACATTTTGCCATTTCTTTGTGATAAAGCATTAATTATGGTTTCATTAACCATATGGTTACAAGAATCGTCTAAATCGACAAAGCCTATTTAGAGTACTTGACAACACATTATTTTGACTTCGCAGTCCAACCCAAGAAAGGTGATGCCCTATTGTTCTTTAGTCTTCATCCTAATGCTACAACCGACCCTAAGAGCTTGCATGGGAGCTGTCCTGTTATAGAGGGTGAGAAATGGTTAGCAACCAAATGGATTCATGTCAGGAGTTTTGAACGTAAACGAGTTAGTGCAAGTAGAAAAGAAACAGTACTGCAGGGAGGGAACCCTCAATCAGCCTGAATGGGCTAGCTGTTCGCGGTGAATGCAGCAATAATGGTCCCTATATTATTGGCTCCGGTGACACATCAGGAAATTGTAGGAACTAGGAAGAGCTTAGGTTTGTTGATGATGATGATGATGGCTTTTTGCATACATGTTTGTGATAGTTATTGTGTTTTTTTGGTTCTATATAACTTTTCTGTATATAACTTAACCTTATGTTTGTGGTAGTTGTGTCTTTTTTGCAAACGGGAATTGGATTTTAGTAATCCAAACTTTGTCTCGTTGGCCGGCAATAATCTGTACTTAAGAAATTCCCAACAACAGTCCAAACTTGCAAGTATTTTCCTCCAATGAGCTTTTATTAACTGATAACTAACCCAGATAGTGAATGCTGACGTGACATGCCAAACTTTGTCTCGTTGTTATAGGTTGTATGGAGAAGAAGATAAGTCATATTTATGAAAAAAAACTCTAGCTTATTTGACAATTTATAAACTTAACCTTGTGGTTTGAATTAAATTTTTATGAACCCTGAATGTTTATAACAAAATAAACTAATTAACTTACTATTATTATTAAGTATTTGGTTAATTAGTAGTTAATACAAAAATAATATTTAAATAATTAATGATTATAAAAATGAATGATGTAGTAAATAAATGTACCTTTTTTAGTTTTTTATTTAAAAAATATACCCGCGCCTCACTTGTAATTCTTGTTGGTATGAAATGAAGTATACTTAAACTTAAAAAAAATTTAAAAAGTTGCATTCTTTTTAGTTTTCTAATTTTATTGTTAGGTTTATTTATTTATTTATTTGTCTAAAAGAGGTAACGGCGCAACTTGTCGCTCGTTTACCCGCCATCCACTTGTAAAGGTATTGATGGTTTTTTAATAATATATTTAACAACATATAGTAAAAAAATGATTAAGAAATAATTGAAACGTGGTAACAACTTGTAAACTTGTGAAAGCAAAGCGAAAAAAGCGAGTGCAAGTGATCCAATGACATGATAGTGAACAAAATGAGAACAATACCATAACACTTAGGCTAAAGGGTGTGGTAGCGGCATAGCTCCGGCATGGTGATGATGGCCGGCGTACACCGCCCCCCTCTCCCGGCATCGGTATGAGCGGCAACCACATGACTTTTGTGTCGGACCAAATGTGGATAACAAAGTGGGATTTTTATTATTTTTAATAATTCTGGCCAATGAGGAGCCCCGTCATCATAGTGCACATACGGCTGTTCAAAAGGCTCGGCGCTCGCCGATCGCTCGTCGCTCGTTCGGAATTTGCTCGGAAAATGCTCGCTCGATCTTCCGCTCGAATAATTTTTTATTTATTTCATAATAGATATACACACAATTTACAGATAAATTTATGGCTTTATATCTAACATTCTATTGGATTTGGCTTAGTATACGCAAACAAAATATAATAGCTCACTTAATTCAATAAAAAATTTTAACACTAGATTTAATTGTAAAACAATAAGTCATGAGGTGACAGTCTTGACTTCTTTATGTTGTTAGTCGTCTATTGCTAATTGTCGATTGATATCACACCTACGTCATAATGCAACAATTTTTCTCTGACGTATGCTATCACCTTATCAGCCTCAATCTAAACCTCATCCTTGAACACTAGGATCTCAATGTTAGTGTTATCATCGGACATTTCGACCTTAGTTATCACCCGACAATGAAAACATTGAAGGAAACACGCAATTTTATGATCGTCCATATTACTCTCCGCTCGATTTTCGCTCGGCGCTCGCTCAAAAAATTTGCGCTCGAAGAATGCTCGTTCGGTTTTCGGCTCGATTGTAAACGAGCCGCTCCGCTCGGTTCGGTTTGTAAACGAGCCAAGCATGAGCAAAGCTCCGTTCGGATCGGCTCGGCTCGGCTCATGAACAACCCTAAGTGCACACCATCCCCTTAAAGGCCCATCATGAAGATGCCACTCCCCCACTCCTACGTGGCGCACCCTACACCCTTTAGCCTTAGCTATAGCCATTCTAACTTTGTATGAAAGGTTAAATTCTATAGCATGAGGTAGATTAGAATTAATTTTACATAGTAAAAGTAGAATAACATTCGATTGTAAGAAAATATAATAATAATACAAGGGCTTGAATGCAATTTTGTATACCGTTGAAAGCAGAAACTTGGGTCAAAAAATATATAAAAAACGAAGTTTCAGTTGGACGATCACGATTGTCGTCTCTTCTACGAACCCCAGTTTTCCCTCCCCTTTGCCCCCTTTCACTTCCAATGGCACATCAACCAGAAGTAATCCATCCTTCACTTCATAATATTATTTAAATGCTGAACACATTATTATTATTCACACTTCTGTTTTAACATTTAATCAACCTCGATTTAATATTTTTGTTTTACATAAGGTGGAGGCGTTGAAGAAGGTTTACGCAGAGATGATACTGAACACATCGAAAGAGGCAGCTGCTCGAGCATTGGAGTCAGAGCGTAAAGCTCTTTGCATTCATCACGATCTGTGTAACACTAAAGACGAGGCGGTTCGAATGCTTCTTCGTTTCAAACAGATGATCGATGCCAAGGTATTGGTTTCTGTACCTTTAGATTAGATATCTCTTACCTTCAGAAATTAAATTGTTGTTTGTGATATTATTATTCTTTGGTTGAATGATTACGATGTGGAATTCCACCGCGTGTTGTGTTGGGAATTCGGACGATACCGGTTCGGTTCATTACGGTACTGAGGCTCAATATGTTAACCAAAAGAGAAAACTCAAAGTCACTATATGCCCTAAATGATATCGACACGTGTTTTGCATTGATCGGAAACTGTACAAATAAATACTAGTGACCTTTTTGGTAGTACTGGTAACGGTATAGATGTTGTTCAATCGGAATAGGTTTGGTTTATCAAGGCATTGGCACTCGCTATAACTCACGATACAAAAAAAAAAACACACTTAGTTGTAATGTATTTGTTGGCCGATATCAGCATATTGACTTGTGATGTAATATGTGGGCAAATATTTATATAATCTGTGGATTTGACGTTTCTTTTGCTTACCATGATGTTCAGCATTGTTCAAGAACTCTGTAACCGTTGTACTGAGGCTATCGTTGAATCTGTTGGGCTTGTTTAATATTGTGAAAGAACATACCTACAACTTGCTGCTAACAGTTATTGCATACCAAAACTTGGTGACAGCAAAAGTTAGTTTAGTAAATTTTGTAAACGTTGTGTTTTAGTGTTCCGTCAATTAAAATTGAGATAATTCTAGTAGGTTGGCTATTTAAATTAGTATTACTACCACATTGATCCAGATTTGAACTTAGTTTTACGCTTTCTCTCGTTATATCACATTTACTTTTAAACTCATTGAGGCTGCAGGGTATCTTAGTTCATCTGTACAAAGTTGTATTAATAAATCACAGTTCTCATTGTCGGATTAAGAAGCACTTTCTTTTCGAATTTAAATTTTCAAAAGCCTTTAGATTGATTGCTACTGAAATATGACAAGAATAACTTTGAGATTGAGATCCCAACGCAGTAAGACTTTTCTTTCTACCTTAAGTTTGGGAATTTCTTGAGGTAAGGTTCGTATTAAGTTGCAACTTATCATAGAAATTGTATTAGAAATAAGCATATTACAATAGTCTTATAAATTATCAACACAACTCTTTCTTATTGGACGAAACTTGTTTCTTAGATAAAAATACCTTACAGGGGAGAATTCTTATTTTGCATTTAGGTAGCTCAAACTTATTTGCTATGCACTTATTCTAACTTTATTATTGTTATTATTATTTTCTTATATCTGCTATAACAATGCAAAATATATGAACTTGTAAACAGAAACTGACACGAAACTGCTAAACTTTCCTTGATTCAGACAACCGAAGCAGAAAAAACAGCTTTGAGTCAGCAAAACAGAATCACAGAACTGGATGCCCAGCTTAATGAAACAGAAAGAGTGATAATGGATCTTAGAGCTGAAATAAGGAATGCACGTGAACGTTTGGAGGAAATGAAGAACATCCACATGTTACACTCAAATGGATCATCTGAAAACAAAAACGCTCATCAGGAAAATTCAGATGTCATTGAACACTTCAGATGCTCTTCCCAATGCGGTAAAAGTTGCACTCCTGCAAAAGAGATTACAGCATCATGTCCAAATTCAGATTCTATAATCATTGGAAACAAAGAGCCCGAATCATATAGAAATGGATATACTCACAGAATTCTAGCAATTGAGAGGGATCTAGTGGATGAAAAAACTATATCTGAAGAAAAGGAGTTAATCGTCAATGTGGATGAAAATATATCTGGAAAATGTGCTCAATTTTCTGTTGACACTGAGAACAAAGATATAAAGAACATTAATGGCTCAGAAGCATTTTCCATGAACAACAGGGTTTCGAAAGATCAAACTGTAAAAGGACTTTCAAAGAGTGTTGGATATGTGCAATCAAACCACAAACTTTCTCGTTTTGGTCGTGAGAAGTTGAATCTCAAAGAGAAACATAGCGGAAATGATGCAAAATTAATAGAAAATAATGAAATAAGTGCATGTACCCTCCGTAGAAGCATTAGAAAGAGGAAAGTTAGGTGTTGGGATGAAATATCTTCATCATTCAAGTCAAGTGCTTTTCTTTCCCATTGCAAGAACCACCTGGTCAATGATGGTGTGAAATTTGAAGAAACCAAGTGCGAGGACACCAACTTACTGAATGATTTAGTGGTTAAAAAACATGAAAGTGACGCAAAAGAATCTGATGGAATTGCTTGTAATACGGATAACAAGTGTCTGAAGTATACATTCAGCAGGAGACATAAGAAGGTGTTATCATCTAAATCCGATAACTGTTCTTCTCATGGAAAGTGCTTTTTGACTGGTCAAGTGAGGGAGACACCAAGTTTTAAACATGAAAACAAGAAGCCTAACCTTGAAGATTCATTTAGTGATAGCCAAAACATGATTGACATTGCTTGCCAGGTTAGTTTTCTCTTTACCAAATCACACTGTAGTTAAAATTATTAATCCCTTAAAGTAAGGCATATGTTTTAGGATCAATTATCAGATGCACAATAATATTAATTTCTGGGACTCTTATAATATTGTGTCATAAGAACTGCATGTTTTTGTCCTCTGATAGTCTGGTGTACATTCTAAATCTTGCTTCATACCCGCAAACAATTTTAACACATTTCTTATTACATAAGTAAAATAGGATGTGCAATCCATTATACGGCCAGAACTAGATAGAACCTTAACATTCAATCCATTTAATGACCATAATTAGATAGAAGTATAGAACCTTAACATTTTGGGGCTGACAGGTGCAATTGTCGTCATCTTACTTGTCAATAGAAGTTTTTTATTTTATTTTATTTTAAATTCGTACTATAAACTAACTATTACTGATTTTACACCCCTAGAAAATTAGTTAATTTTGCGGTTAATGATCTATATTTTTAAATTGTGCAGTTAATATCCTTGTCCGGGGAACGTAGTTGGTGAAGGCATTCAGTGCTTCAATGGTGAGTGGCTTGTTTATATGCTTAAAGTTATTGTTTATGGAATTCCTTGAGGAGTTGGTCATATACTCATATTTAACTCATGCAACACGGATGCCGGTATCTATTTTACTTGGTGGAAGTACATATTAAGTTTGATCATCCATTCTTGTCACTTGGAACTTATGATGCCAGTTTACTTTGGTTGGTCAAATCTAAATACTCGGTCGTTACTTTCTAGGAACACCTAAGGGGGAGGTCATGGGTTCAAGTCCCACAAGGAATGAAATTTGCCGTTCAAAAAAAATAAGGGACTCATGTCGTTATGCTTTAAAGTATCTGAGGTTTTTGAGTTCTTTTTAATAATAATAATAATAATAATAATAATAATAATAATAATAATAATAATAATAATAATGTAATATCTTATAATTTTTCTAATTATGTACTCAGAACTAACGGTATATATCAATCACATACATGTAATAACATCAATGTTGTAAATAACTATGAAATTGAAACAAGAATTAACAATCAAATGTTTCAAGCTTATTATTGATGATAAAACGAAAGACAATTACAAATGAATTAGAAGAAAACAGACTGAATTAAACCTACAATTGATCTGATACTTATAGAACCCTAATTCCTCTTTTGTCTGTTAAACGTCTGTTAAACGTCTGTTAAGACTTTCAAAGATGACAGAATCAACCCCTCTATTCTATCAGACCTATATTATTAATCCTAACTATTATAAAGCAGAATAAAACTTTGAAACATGTCACAACTAGTCCCTCAAACTTTCTTGACCAGGTTGACTTATTATTTGACTCTAGATTATGACTCAAATCTCTAACAATCTCCACCTTTGAGTCACTAATCAAGATTAATCCTTCTTACCAAACTTAATCATGAACCAAATATCAGATTACCACTTATTTAAGCACCTCAAAAACAACTGCTTGCACACCAAATCCACCTTGGACTATTTTGCCTTTCCCTAAGTCATCTGTCATAACAGCTGCTCCTGAATCAACTTTATCCAATCTGACCCATGTTGTATAATACTTTCCAAACTTAAATAACATTCCAAGATCTGATAGACACCACTGGTTTTGACCCATTTCCAGCCTACTACCTCTGCTGACTCAGAAACATTACAAAACATGACAACTTTACCCCTGCAGCCATTTTTGACCTCTACAACCATTTCAGGCTTACCTATCTTTAACCAAGCTTCATCATTCCATAATGAACACATTTCATAATCCATTATTTTTATCCACTTGACCAATTCAGCTTTAAACTCAGCAACACCATAACAGTCCAAAAACTTCTTACCTGTCACACTTGATCTGTCCCTTTCACAACATATCTGTTTTTCACACAACATAACACTGCTCAACTGAGTATCTTTTCCTGCACAATAATCGGACACCTCTACCTCAGTCAAAACACCATTTAACCATAGCCTAAACCTGCTACTTTTCAACCTTGGCTTGAAATCTACTAGACCACATATCCTGAACACCTTAATATCCTCAGAATACCTCAAGAACATATAATCACCTGCTCTTGATCCCATTAACTCCACCTGTCTAGTACACTTATTCTCTTCACAGCCAATCATTTCCAAAATTACCCCTCTTGGAAACACATCTCCTTCAACCAGAAAATCACTATCTTTACACACATTATCATGAACACATGATTGAATCTCCTCAGAATAAAAAACATTCTGCACACAACCTTCAATCACCTCCTGTTCACTTGACTCTATGTCATGGTCTACCACATAACCATCACACACATAGGCATTGTTTTTCTGTCTAGTACCTGTCATCACTATCATATAATCCTTCATCACCAGATCACCAGGATTTTACCACCTCTCAACAATACATGACAGCCTTCCTTTTCAAAACATCCTAATGATAAAACACTTCTTCTCAAATCAGGAACATACCTAACATGATGAATGTCTATCATCATTCCATTATCCATCCTCAATGTAACAGTCCCAATTCCAAGAACTTCACAGTTTCTGCCATCAGCAACCTTGACAACCCCAAGATTATCATATTTCAAATTCCTGAAATACCCTTTCACATGTGTCATTCCAAATGACCCTCCTGAATCCATCACCCACTTTTCTGAACATAAATCATCACCAGTCATAACAAGAACATCAGAATCATCATATCCTTCTGATGAATCATCTTGTGGACTGTGATCACACATATTACTCTGTTCACCCTTTCTCTTTTTCAACTCAGGGCAATCTCTCTTCAGATGGTTCTCTGAATGACACACATAACAGCTTCTCTTGAATCTTGATTCTCCCTTGAACCTTGAACCCTTTTGATCACTTTTACCCCTCACCAAAAGCCCTTCTCCTCCTTCTTCCTTAGGCTCTGCCCTTCTTTTCAACTCTTTAGAGTTCAGGGCTGCAAGAACTTCTTCCATGGTAAGAGTTTCTCTCCCATACATCAGGGTATCAACAAAATGTTCATAAGATTCAGGCAATGATGTCAAGAATATAATTTCCTGATCTTCTTCATCAAGTTCAACTTCAATGTTTTCCAAATCCAACACCAACTTGTTTAATTCATCAGTGTGATCTTCCAAACTCTTTCCATAACCCATTTGAAACGTGTACAACCTCTTCTTCAAGTACAGCCTATTAGCCAGTGACTTAGTCATGTACAATGACTCAAGTTTAGCCCAAATACTTGCTGCACTTGTTTCTTTGGACACTTCCCTGAGAAATCTATCACCAAGACTCAGAATAATAGCACTATGGGCCTTTTCCAACATATCTTTCTTCTCCTTATCTGTCAATCCACCAGGCATGTTATTCTCACCCAAAAGAGCATCAACAACACCCTGATGGACCAACAATGCCCTCATCTTCAACCTCCAAAGGCTGAAATCGTTCTTTCCATCAAACTTCTCCAACTCGAACTTTGTTGTCACCATTCTTGATCTTCTACTGCAAATAACACTAACCAATTTCACCGAAATCGAGCAACCTAGGCTCTGATACCAATTGTTGTAAATAACTATGAAATTGAAACAAGAATTAACAATCAAATGTTTCAAGCTTATTATTGATGATAAAACGAAAGAGAATTACAAATGAATTAGAAGAAAACAGACTGAATTAAACCTACAATTGATCTGATACTTATAGAACCCTAATTCCTCTTTTGTCTGTTAAACGTCTGTTAAGACTTTCAAAGATGACAGAATCAGCCCCTCTATTCTATCAGACCTATATTATTAATCCTAACTATTATAAAGCAGAATAAAACTTTGAAACATGTCACAACTGGTCCCTCAAACTTTCTTGATCAGGTTGACTTATTATTTGACTCTAGATTATGACTCAAATCTCTAACAATCAACGACTATTACGCCCAAAATGCGTTGATGGTATTTGAGATTCGAGAGTCCTTATGAACCCAACTTCTCTTCTAGTTCACAACCGATGTGGTTATCCGAAGGTGTTACTCTTACATTGTATTGTCTACCTTGAACTCTTTGGTTATCCTTTATAAACGACTTAAAACACATCATGCTCTTAAAAATTCAATGAAAGGCCTATTCAAAAGTTTTGAATATCATGAAAAAGATGATATACATCTAACATCATCTTAAATTAATATTAACACTTACATATGTTACAAAAATAATATAACTTCAAACAACAGTAGTTAAGATTGGATTTATGTATTTTGTTTTGATAAAATGTTGTAAGAAAAATACTTTTATCTATAACTAGTTGTAATAATCACCGCGCGTTGCGCGTTTGATAAACCGAGACTCAAATGAGGTCTTAGTTATCGCTGAAACACAACATGTTATGAATCCAAGACTAAAAGTCGATTCATGTTTCATTTGAGTTTTCAACACAAAGCCACAACATTTTGCTTATGAACAATCTAAAATCCAACATAATGTTTCTTTAGACTCTGGTTGTGCCCTTTGTTGGAGACATTCTTTGTAAGGTGCTACAACCTTGCTTCAGTATTTCAGCAACATCTTGAACATGGTATTTGTGGCACATTGCACTTCAAATACCGGTATCATCTCACACCAGATACAAACATACACTTAAAACATCAAGATCAACCCGCATCAGAAGATAATCAAATCTCGCACAACACAATATGCTTTTAAGGCACTTTCAAGTGTTCAATTTTCCTCCCTGCTATAAAATTTGAGGTATGTATGATGATCAAAAGGCTTAAACCGCAACGGGTGTTTTTCATCAACAATCTTTATTGGTGTTTCTATCATCCTTCTAGAATAAAAAACTGCACTATAAAGTATCTACTTTCAATTCCATTAGTTGTAACTCGGTCAAAAGGCAAGTACGACCTTTCGTTACTCCAAGCCTGATAAGAAAACATGAGATGGTTAGTCATAGATTATGATGAGTTGAATGATAAATGCATAACTAACCATGGGTCCGTCTACTTACATGACTATGTGCAAGTCAACAACTAACCACTGCCCATTCCATAGTTTCGTTTTTCCCTGGTGTTCGATACCTCATGACTCGACAAAGATATGTCACCATACCTATGTGCAACTAAATATCTCCTTACACGACAACAGCATATCTTTCAAACACCAATCCTATTGTAAGCTAAGACTGTTACAAAGGATCTTAGTGACAACTGAACAATGGATGTTAACGACACGTCGCCGATGACCACTTCACTCATAGATGACCCATAGTACCAATGAGCTTTGAAATTACAAGCTCATCATATCGAAAATCAAACTTCCAATTGAAAAGCCAAAATCGTGAATCGGAAGCAAACGACTTATGCTACAATCGAAGGAATAGAAGTTTAATAGGCGTTCGACTTACCTACTGGAATCTAAACGTCATCACTAATACTCTATAAAACATGTAAAATAATGAAGATGGTTGCATAATTTCCCAATCACAATAATCCATAAGGTGACCCAAGTGTAAGAAAATCAATCAAAGAATACAAACCCATAGTACACAGATTTAAAGACATATGTTGCTCAAAGGTTTGCCTTTTAGTTTAGACATCTTGATGTGTTGGTGTCGTTGATGCCTGCGATTCGAGAGATTTTACTTGTGCTTAATATGGCATTGTACCCGGTATCCCTAAATTGGATCTAAAAAACAAACTCTAAAGACATAGCTATACCTGCGAAACAACATAAGTTCTCTATTTCATTTAAGCGTGGCACCCACAAAAGATCTAATGTGTTGAAATCTACAAGCTGCTGACCCATTTCTTTTTGTTACTAATCAGGTTCATTTCAACATACACCTAACTCGGCTCAACTATTGCAGCTGATGTTTAAGTCAAATCTTCAAACTAAGCAGCACCTATGATGTTAAAGAAGGTAGGAAACAATTAAAAAGTTGTCTTGTGATAATCTAAAAATCTATGATCCGCTACCTGATTTGGAGAAAATCCTTAAAATAAATTCAATCCAATGACTTCAATCCATGCAAACTAAAGCACCTGCATTCACAAAAATCGAATACATTGTTTTAACAAATTCTCAAATAGATGCATACATACATTTACCAAATGTGGATTTTGATTTGATGTTGATTTCACCTTGACATTAAGATATTTGTAACATGACAATTTTACCAGTTAACTAACCAATACACCAATTTAACCTTTCCACATAAACTAATTGAAATTCTTCCTCTTTAGTACACATACCAAGTTATACTTCACCATGGAATTCAATTTCACTATCCGAACCATCTTCAAACAAACCTAAATAAGTAAACCTGAAATTTAATAAAACAAATAAAAGCAACAGATGATCAAGTATGATAAATGAATACAAATATAGACATTTGCATAGTAATTGTACCCAAGAACCTAGCTTTTTCAAATAAAAATTAGCTCAACAACAAATATACAAAATCAAATAAGAAACAATACGTAGAAATTATAAAAAATCATCTTTTTAGTTGAGAGAATTAGACAAAGGAATCCATGCGTGTTGTCATTGGTTTCCGAGCGTCTATGGTTGAAAGAGTGAAAGAAGGAAAAAAAATCACATTTTAGTCGAAAGAATTAGATAGGGGAATACATGTGTGTTGTCGATGGTCTCATCGTTTTCGGTTAAAAGAGCGTTGAAGACAAATCACGTTATCACCATTTGGTGCCATCGCCATCATTCACTCGCCGTCCTTATCTTTTTAGCTATACCATGATTTAAAAGATCCTACACTAAGATCAATATTAGTTCTAATAGATTTATGATTTTATACACACATGTATGTTGATATTTATATTACAACCATTCACTACCAAAAATCAATGACCATCATGTACCATTATTTGGCTGCAAAATCAAGCAAACTTTTCAAATTGGAAAGTTATGCAAGATTGAACTTACCGTCTATCGTCGGTTTTAATAGAATCAGTTCTGGCCCATCAGATTTAACACACTTGACTATTCCCTGCAGTAATTAGAAGGCCCATCATATGACACACTTTGGAATGTTGGGTATACAACTGGATAATAAACAAAGCACCAGAAAACATAAATGAAAAAAAATTCACGAGTAGTTTTTTATGATTAAGACAAATATGAAATTATATAATCCTAATAAGAAGTAAATATCCTCATATGAAACTAACACTAAGGTACAGAAACCTCAAATAAATCACATAACAATTAGTAAATAACATCTTGTAAGGTGTTTACCACCTTAATGATATTTACTCCTTGCTAATCAAAATGCCAAAACAATATACCATTGAAACAAAAATCCAACCAAATATCATCAAACGACTCCCTGTCAAATTGTTAATTCAATTCTGATCCGTAATTAAACCATTGAAGTTTCTAATCCACAACTCACCAACCCATGTTTAGCCGCGGCCGTAGGCCCGTAGCATGGCATCGGTCTATCATTGCAGCTATATCTTGGATCTAGTACCGCCGTCAAGTAACCGTAACCTTGTCGAAACCCTAGTCGCCATCGTCAGCGGCGTACAAACACCTGAAGTTGACCTTAATTGCAAAACTAAATTTAGGGCTGGCAAATCGTGTCCCTAACAGGTTAACAGGTCTCTGACGCGCGCGAACAAATCAAGTTCTAAACATGAACACGACTCGTTTAACTCATTTATATCTCATGTTTATAACACAGTTTTATGTTTTATGTACCAAAAAAGGGAAATGAAAGATTTTTGCCTCTTAATTCTAAGTATTAAAAAAAGTCAAAAAATCAAATAGTGTACTTTTCAGTCAAACAGTCTTATCGTGTCTTAACAGGTTACCCATTGCCAGCCCTAACTAAATTATACCATGCATTAAATTTAAATCAAAACAACGAATAAAGCAAGAAAATTGCAATTAGAAGTTGATTTTTTTTACCTTTTTGTGGTTTAGGGGGCTTCGGGTTTGTGAAGAAATTAGGGGATTTAATCAGGTAGGTATAAACATGAATGAAGATTCAATAGCCTTGCATTTATTTGCTGGATAGATTGGCTGCAAAAGGATATGTATAATTTTGTCTTCTTGCTCCAGATGGTTGATTAAGATGATTTTTGGTTTTAACGATGGTGAGCGGCGGATCAATTGATTCATTGTGTGAAGCAATTTGGAAAGATGAAGGCATATGTGGCGTGAACCAGGCCCGGCTCAAGCCCAAGTATTTTGAGGCTTGAGCTTTGGGCCCCCAAATCTATAGGGCCCCCATTTTTGTTAAGTTTATATATGATATAGGCTGGATTTAGGCTAAGATTGTCTTATGGATTATGAAGATACATAGCTTCTTCCTTCCCTCAATCCCATTCCCTCATAGAACACCAACAGTTGGTTAGTTATGTGCAAGGTTTTTGTAAATGAAACATGGTTTTATTGAGAGACTAGATTTCAAGTGTAATCTTGGTTTTTAATTTTGGAAATTATTGTTGTCAAATAGATCATTTTGTTGGTATATTTATATATACAATAAAAAGGGCCCCGGATTTTCGTTCTGCTTTAGGCCTCTAAACGGCTTGAGCCGGCCCTGGCGTGAACAGATCTCCTGATGAAGACATGTGTGAAGCTAGGGGAATGCCTGGATGAAGTAATTTTTAAAATGTCAATAAAAATTAAAATGTCAATAAAAATTAAAATGTCAATAAAACGTGGCAGTGTATCACACAAATATCGGACACGTAGCAATGTATAATTTTACAGAAATACCCTGCTAAATGTACTGTAAATGAAAAAAGAGGAAACAAAATGCCACTGTCCGGTCTCGAACCCACAACCTACTTATTATGAAAATAACCCTTAAACCACTACACCAACACACAATATTGTGTTTAAAAACGAAACCACCTCTATTTATTATTAATTGATTCCGTGTAAAAAATAAAATAACATAAAATCACTGTTCAAATAGGAAGAGTTATTAATATAGTATAATTACGTGTAGATTTTTTTTGAAAGGTATAATTACGTGTAGATAGCGTGTGTAATAAAAAGGAACTTTAGTAGCATTGAAATGAAATCCATAAGCTTGTCCAAGAATCGAGTACATAGAAAAGATGGTTCTAAGACTATGTGGTGTGGGGCGGACAAGGCCCGTCCACCCCGTCTAACACCGCCCCCGTTGTGTTTGGGCCGGCTCAAACGGCTAATATTGGACGGTAAGGCCATGGCTGTTGATTGGTTGTTTGAATCTTCTGGGACCATAGTAACGGTCATATGACCGTTTAATTAAAAAAAAAACATTTTCTATTTAATAATCTATTTCCTTCAACACTTTAACAAAAATATCACTCACAACTACAAATCTCTCTCAAATCTTTACATCTTTATAACTTATTCCTCTCAACCTCTACACAAAGAGAAAAGTGCAATTTTCGTCCATGTAGTTTGCCTAAACTAACAGGCTCAGCACACGTATAACACTCTGAGTACCTGATGTTTGTTTTTCTAACACTTTACGTCCCTGAGACTAACGGCCGTTAGGCTTGTCTGTTAGTTTGTTGTGAAATGACTATTATTCCCTTCAGTTTGTGGGTGAAATGACTTTTATACCCTTCCATCATCTTCTCCAACCACCCCACCCACCCACCCACCCTTTTGCTAATGTGAAGGCAAGGCTTTAAGCCTTGCCTCAACCATACCACATAGTCTAAAGCCGCTATTCTAATAAACTGTTGGCTGATTCGGAAGATACGTAATGGCGTGGTATTCTCCAACAAACGAGTTGAAATACAAAGAATATTGGAAGACATCAAAGCAATTGGTTTCCTTTGGGTGAAAAATCGAGCAAAACTTGAGTCACTTCATTGGGAAAGCTGGTGTAACAATTCTTTCGTTTAATCATTGTTTTGTATTCTTTCTAGCTTTGCTAGCCTTTTGAATAAAATTAGCCTTTCAATGAAATCTACTTTAATGTTATACGCTCGTTTTTTTAGTTATTGGGTCAACTTAAAATCTCATTGATCTCATGAAAACAAGATTATCTTATTCAACTAAGTGTCTAAGTTTTCGTCATTAACAATATTTCATCCTAAGGGTTAGAATCAAATAAACACTGAAAGAAAAATATGAAGTCGTAGGAATGGTATCAAACGGACTCCGATTGAACTCATTTAAGCGGCATTGAAGCCATCTCATTGAACCCTATGATCTTAGTTTTTAGGTTTTCGCTTTTTTGGACTATTAGCTTGTAGGTTTTAGAATTTATGTTATATCATTGTGTCTTTTATGTGGTATTGTGTCTTTTTCTTATTTTCATCATTGTGTCATTTTTGCGATTTATTGTATCTTTTTTCTTCTGTATTGTGTTATATTTTGTGGTCATTGTGTCATATTTCGTTATCTATTGTGTTTTTTGTATCCTTCTCACCCTTCTCATTTTTATTACACTGTGTAGAATAACTTGACCCTTCATCATAAATCCAACTCCCTTCATCATAAATCCAACTCATTACCTAGTGTCACAGTGATATAGTGTTCGCTCACAAAAGTTGAGTAAGTTTATATCTGGTTAGGTGGTTTTAAGCGTAAGAAATTGTTGTTTAAAAAAGTCATATATATTTATGAGTTTCCTCTTGAATTGGTGACTTGGTGGTGGAATATGATCGCGTGGTAACACTGGTGGCACGATGATACTGTAGTGGTCCGTGAGTGATTTCAATTGGCTGTTCAAAAAGAAAGTCATAAATCCAAATATGATAACCGAGATGCTAAAAAAAAAGGATGTAATTAATAAAGGGTGGTTATATTTAAACCCCCCACCTTCTATTTTCACCCCCTCAAAGCGCCTCGCTTAGGCCTAAGCGAGACGCTTTGAACTCAATTCGAGGAGGTCAGTACGAGGGGCAGAAAAAACTGATTTTTAAATTCGAAGCGCCTCGCTTAGGCCTAAGCGAGGCGCTTCGAGGGGGTAATTTATTTTGGTAGTTGTTTTGATATTTTGAGTTGGTTTTTTTATTTTTTTTTAATTTAATAACTATAAAAAGTTTAAAAAAAATTAAAAAAACAAAGTAATAACCCTAATCATTGTCAATGACTTAAACTTGACATCATCAACCACGTATAGTCAATGAATGCGGTATGCGCGTTAAATTTCATTAAATGCGGCAAAACTTGGATCCGGTTGGAGTCTAAAGCTTCGTGTGTCATCTGTCATCCTTGTGTTTCCAAGACACAGGCAAGTCCTCGTCTGATCCACACCACAAAACAACTTCAAAATTTCAACTTCCCGTTCAGGTGCTTAAGTCCACCTTGAAGACTGGATTCGGTGCAATCAGAATCCGAATGCGGTATGCGCATTAAATTTCATTAAATGCGGCAATCAAGGGATCCGGTTGGAGTCTAAGCTTCGTGTGTCATCTTGGTCGAACTCATGTTGCAACATTCGTCTTGTGTGTGTTAGGGTCCGAAATTTTAGGCTTTTTAGTGGTTTTTTTCCATCTTTGTGTTTCCAATTTTTTTTAATTAACTTAAATCTCTCTGATCCATGGTACCTTGAAGACTAGATTCGGTGCAGTCGACGAACATCATTCAAAATTTCAACTTCCCGTTCAGGTGCTTAAGTCCACCTTGAAGACTGGATTCGGTGCAATCAGACTCCGGCTTGACATATGAGTTTGATTAGCTTAAATCTCTCTGATCCATGGTATCCACTTTCAAAGGATCCATGACACGCGATAATCGCTACGGTTAGTGGATACCATGGATCAAAGAGATTCAAGCTAATCAAACTCATATCTCAAGTTGGTCTAACAACTGAATTTGACTTGCTTGCATTGGAATCTTGTATGAAATCATCTCATTGCATATTCTCCATATCCGTACCTTGTTTCAAGTATCTTGTAAAAGTCATTAGGTCTTCAAGACTTCTAGGAGTCAACAAAGGTTGACTTCTTTGAGCATTAACCATGACTATATTACAATATTATTATTATTTAAATTATTATTATATTTGCAACCTAATTCCTTTGTTCTACGGGAGGTGAGTTGGCAATCAAAGGATCCGCTTGGAGTCTAAAGCTTCGCGTGTCATCTCTAAGTATTCAATTCCGATAATCCACACCTTTCTCCTGAATTAAAACCTCTCTAGGTTTACCATCACCAAACGGATTCACCTTTGGCCTCGGTTTGTCTACTCCAATTCCTAACATTAATTCCAATTCCAATTCCACCGGTGCAATCAGAATCTGAAGAGAAGTTATTATTATCATCATCATCCACAATGTTCTTACCTAGAGCTACCAACCATCCGGTTGTTTCATGTTGCCTTCATCGTTGACAGATATATCTCTGACAACAACTTGCTCTGGATCATTCGTTAATTTAATGAGATTTGGTGAAGATTAAGAGGATGCAAGTTGAAGAAGAATATGACAGATATCACTAACATAACTTGCACCGGCTTGAGATATGAGTTTGATTAGCTTAAATCTCTCTGATCCATGGTATCCACTTTCAGGTTGTCTTCATCGTTGACCGCTATCTCTCGGATAACAACTGAAAAGTTGTCTTCAATGATTATAAAGAAACTTGAAAGTAATTACAAGAAGATGATCAAAGATGCTACAACATAACTTGCACCGGCTTGAGATATGAGTTCGATTAGCTTAAATCTCTCTGATCCATGGTATCCACTTTCAGGTTGTCTTCATCGTTGACCGCTATCTCTCGGATAACAACTGAAAAGTTGTCTTCAATGATTATAAAGAAACTTGAAAGTAATTACAAGAAGATGATCAAAGATGCTACAACATAACTTGCACCGGCTTGAGATATGAGTTTGATTAGCTTAAATCTCTCTGATCCATGGTATCCACTATCAGGTTGTCTTCATCGTTGACCGCTATCTCTCGGATAACAACTGAAAAGTTGTCTTCAATGATTGTAAAGAAACTTGAAAGTAATTACAAGAAGATGATCAACGATGCTACAACATAACTTGCACCGGCTTGAGATATGAGTTTGATTATTATCGTATTTGCAACTTAGTTCCTTTCTCTCGAAAAACAAAAACGAAGGTTTGCGCGTTAGCGCCGATCCGATTGTTAAAAGTATCAAGACTATGAAATTAGCACTACGCCAAAATTGACCTACAGCCACACTTTTTCTCAAATCGTCTTGCCACACTTTTGATTAAATATGTGACTAAAGGTCATTAATCACATTTAAAACCCTTCTAGCTTACTTTTAGCCACACATTTTGTTTATTCGTGTGACTATTGTATAATAGTTCAAAACTTTTGGCCATACTTTAGAAAAAAATGTGACATTTTGTAGCCACACTAGAAAAGTGTGGCCAAATATGATCTTTAGCAACATTATTTGTTTGATTTTTGACTCGTGTGACCAAAAAGGGTCTTTCGCCACACTTTTACCAAAAATGCCCTGTCACACTTTTGATTAATTGTGTGGCCAAAGGTCACAAATAACATTTCAAAACCTTCTAACCTAATTTCCGTCACACATTTTAATTTTAATGTGACCATTGTAAAACTGTTCACAACATTTAGCCACACCTTAACAAAAAAATGTGACATTTATTAGCCACGCTTGAAAAAGTGTGACGAAATGTGACCAACAGCTACAATATTTGTATGATTTTTAATTTACGTGACTAAAAATATACTAGTTTGAAACCTTCGGCCACACTTTATTAAAAAACAATGACATTTAGTGGCCACACTAAAAGTGTGGCCACATGCAATCTATGGCCATGATATATTTTTAATGTTATGGCTAAAAGCTAATACATATGGCTATTTATGTTAGTTAGTGTGAAAAAAATTAGTGTTTATTAGCCACTTATAGGTTGCATACGTGACTAAAAGCTACGAATGATGATAACAAAATTAATATCGTTATTGATAGCCTTTTACCACGCTTTTAATTGATTTGTGTGACTATAGTTACCTAAAACCTCCCCCTAAAAAACATACTCATCCATTCATCTCCATCCTTTTCACTAATCCCTCAAGTAATTATGACATTAGGAAATTGAGAACCCTAGGTTTATTGTTTGCAGTATACGTTTCATTCTTGGAGGTCTATTAGGTCGCTCGGAACTCAATTTCAGAGTTGAGGGTTGAGAAAGGAACTCCCCAGCAATCAAGGTAAATAATACCCTAGTTTTTTTTCTTTCTGCCACATCGCATCCAATCCTTCAACCCTGACTTCATCTTTGTTTGTTTGTTTACTTTGATTTGCAAGTGTTTGGATGTTAATGGGAATTTAATTGGTTGTTTATTTGTTTGAATTTTAATATAGAGCAACTGCTTTGGGAACATTATTCATTTAGTTGTTGAACATAATTATGCCTGCAAGTAAGTACACCAGCAATGGCAACTCATCTGTCCCATCGAGTCGTATCGAGAGACTTTTACGAGAAAGAGAGCTGAGAAAGAACAGCAAAACTTCATATTCTAATGAATCAAACAATAATGAGGGCTTTGAGTTTACTGATAATTATGTTGAACAATATCTAAAAGGTGCTTCTGCTGCGCGTGACAGTTGGGAGAAACCGGATGGTGGACCCTTTACGCAGCGGTTATTGGTTGTTGCTAATAGGCTGCCTGTTTTAGCTGCTAGAAGATGCGAAGATTGGGAAGCCTGCCTTCATACTACCTATCCATCTTCTCTGCTCCAAAATCCATTATAAAGAAACTTGAAGCGATCAGGAGGGATTTTGTTTGGGGAAAATCGGGTAGAGGAAACAAAGTTAGATGGATTAAATGGGGTAATTTGATTAGGCCGAAAGCGAAGGGCGGCCTCGGATTGGGTAGTATTGAAGACTTTAATATTGCAATGAGAGCGAAATGGTGGTGGCGTTTTAAGTCGGATCCGAATCAATTATGGGTGAAGACTGTGGGCTCAATCCACTTGGCTGACCATGGAAAAAAGATTATTCCAGTTAAGCATACTATCCCGGGGGTTTGGAAGGACGTGAGTGGCGTCGAGGAAGATCTATTCAAATTGGGGGTTCGGATCAAAGACAAGCTGAAGGTCAATCTTGGCAACGGGAAACTTACTAGATTCTGGAAAGACCCGTGGGTAATTAACGAGCCGTTGTCTTCGACTTTTCCAGATCTCTTCCGACTTGCTGTTGATAAAAACGCTACGGTTCATTCCTGTGTTGTTCAGTCAATAAACGCGAACCAGTGGGATTGGAAGTGGAAGACGCCTCTTAACAGAAACTCTTGTGCCAGTCTGCAGGAGCTCCACAATATTCTGAACCAGGTCCGTTTTACTTCTGAAAAGGATGTGTGGCTTTGGGATAATAGCGAAGGGGTCAAGTTCTCGGTTAAGGCGATTAGAAGTCAGCTTGACAGTGTGAAAGGTGGGGCTGTGACCGACTATGTGCTTCGATGGGAATATTGGGCCCCTCCTAAAACAAACATTCTGCTGTGGAAAGCCCTTCAAAATAGGATTGCGGTTAAAAAGAATTGATCGACAGGGGTATTATGGTCCAGAATTGCAGCTGTGCTAGATGCGGTTTCCATGACGAGACTGTGAACCATGTTTTACACGATTGCCTTGTCGCTAAAGGCATCTGGTGGGAGATTTGTGTTTGGATGAGAATCAAGCTGCCTGACAATTGTAACAACCTGGGAGACTTCGTTAAATGTATTCTTGACAATCCGGGGGGCAAGCGTTGGAAACGGCTGATTCACACGGTCGTTTTGGCTACAGTTTGGAGACTTTGGCTTGCTCGGAACGCTATGGTATTTGAAGGCTATTTCATTCCGACAAGGAAAGTCGTGGAGCTCATCAAGAGGATAGTTTTGTCTGGGTCTGTAACAGAGCTAAAATTCCCAGCCCTTCTTGGTCCAATTGGTTAAACTTTGATGTGTTAGGCAGTCTATAGTGTTGGGGGTCGTGTTCGTTTCTGTTCTGTCTGTTTTTTGTTTGTCTTTCAGCCCCTTGCTGGCTCTTTATATATATATATAAAGTGGTTTGCCGTTCAAAAAAAAAAAAGAAGATGCGAAGATAGTTGGTCGCTTGAAGTTAGTGCTGGCGGGCTTGTTAGCGCGCTTCTTGGTAAGTTTTTTAATCTTTTTTTGTTCTTAAAGTCATAGAAATTGGTTTAATTTGCTTGATAAAAAAGGCTGATATGTAAAACAGATAATAGAGACGCAACTAATGGTTTTACAAAGAGCAACGCCTCGCGCAAGTGATGAGTGCTCCTAGGATTTTAATTAGGGTTTTGTATTGGATGGCTTCTTTGTGTTATTTGTTGCTCCGTTGTAGTAGTGTTCAAATAATTAAGTCACTCTAGAAATATTATTTATGCTTATTAATTATTAACTTTCTTGTAGCTTTGACAGATAATGTGTTACAAATATTTTTTTTAGAATGGTTAGATCAAGTGATAGTGCGCACGTTTTTTTTTTAATTTCAGGCCCTCGCTTTTTTTGCGCCTCGCGCCTAGGCCACGGGCGAGGCCTACGTGCCTTGAGTGCGCCTAGCGCCTTTGACAACTATGGTTTTATATGGTGATTTATTCATGAAATATGCTTGTTGGTATTTTTTTTATTTCTTTTGTTAGTGGCGGTGCTCCCAACAAGCTCTCCAAGATGTATCTCCTTTGCTTTTTATATATATTTTTTGTCAATTTTAATATATTAATTATGTGGCTCGCAATTTTGTTGATGTTTGTCACTTGATTCTGACTTGTATTTGGAAACATTGTAACACATCATTTCTGTTGTATTATATGCACATGTAGATGTATATTATACTGCAAGCGTATTTGTTTCTTTATGCATTAGAGTTGTAGTAGCTTCTTAGATTCTCTAATTAAGCAACAACACATAGTGGGAATTGATATGTTTGAATTATTAAATTGCTCCGCAACCTTTTGAATTCTGGCAGTTGCTTTGCTATATGATACCTATGATGACTTGACCTTGGTCACACTTGAGATGAAAAAAAAAAGTGTGACCAAAGGCATATAGTCACACTTTTTTAGTGTGGCCATAGGTCTATTTTGGCGTAGTATAGTAAAACAACTAAATTTTACTTGCTTGCATGAAAAGTTATTTTTAAATGTTTGGTAATATATTTTCTGATCAAAAAAGGCATAACTATGATGATCATTTCTCGAAAAGTAATTAAAAACACTTAAAAATGAATTAAAAACAATTGTTGCGAGTTAGGTTTAGTCGGAGGACCACGTACAAGATTCATCAAAGTTGTACAAAGCTGGATGTTTTTACTGGAAAACCAAAACGAGCAATAAACGAAGCGAAACGGAGAGATATAATTTTCTTGGCTTGGAAACAACTTAAAAGAACCAAAAATGAATTAAAATTATTTTTTGTTGATTAACAGATAATTTTAAAGAATTAAAAGAAATTCGTTTTTTTTAAAAAAGGCCAAAGCGCCTAGCTTTGGCCAAAGCGAGACGCTTGAGTGCCTCGCTTTGGCCAAAGCTAGGCGCTTGAGTGGTTTGATTAGACCACAAGCGCCTCGCTTTGACCAAATCGAGGCGCTTTGGCCTTTTTTTAAAAAAAATGAATTTCTTTTAATTCTTTAAAATTATCTGTTAATCACCAAAAAATAATTTTAATTCATTTTTGGTTCTTTTAAGTTGTTTCCAAGCCAAGAAAATTATATCTCTCCGTTTCGCTTCGTTTATTGCTCGTTTTGGTTTTCCAGTAAAAACATCCAGCTTTGTACAACTTTGATGAATCATTGTACGTGGTCCTCCGACTAAACCTAACTCGCAACAATTGTTTTTAATTCATTTTTAAGTGTTTTTAATTACTTTTCGAGAAATGATAATTTTCAGATATTACAGATCAAGGTGTTACCAAGCATGTCAAGAAATGATAATTTTCAAATATTGCAGATCAATGTGTTACCAAGCATGTCAAGAAATGATAATTTTCAAATATTGCAAGTCCAAATCATTGTACGATGTCTTTTTCAGAGGAACTCGACTCTTGAGATGTTGTAGGTGTTTGAAAAGTTTGAACTGAAATTGAACTGTTATTTGGAATGTTCCTGATCATCATAGTTATGCCTTTTTTGATCAGAAAATATATTACCAAACATTTAAAAATATATTACCAAACATTTAAAAATAACTTTTCATGCAAGCAAGTAAAATTCAGTTGTTTTACTAATTTCATAGTCTTGATACTTTTAACAATCGGATTGGCGCTAACGCGCAAACCTTCGTTTTTGTTTTTCGAGAGAAAGGAACTAAGTTGCAAATACGATAATAATAATAATAATAATAATAATAATAATAATAATAATAATAATAATAATAATAATAATAATGTAAAGGTAGATCATGGAAAGTTGAACTCAAGAAACAAAGATGAAACCGATTAATGTTCTTTATGTATGAATAATGACCCTCTGGCAAACCTGCGTAAAGGACTAAAGCCACATATAGTCCTTTACGCAGGTTTGCCAGAGGGTCACTATTCATATATAAAGAACATAAAAGTTGTGTGTATGAATAGTGACCCTCTAGCAAACCTGCGTAAAGGACTAAAGCCACATATCTTGCCATTAATACCAACGATGATTGCCAGAGGGTCACTATTCATATATAAAGAACATTAATCGGTTTCATCTTTGTTTTCTTGAGTTGAACTTTCCATGATCTACCTTTATCATCTCAGAGAGATATCTGTCAACGATGAAAGGGAACCCGAAACAATAGAAGTCCACCAAGACTAAAAGTCTTTTTGCAAAAAGGTAGACCACACCACTAGAGCAAAAAGTTGTGTGTAAGTTTTATTTAGCGTAAAAAGTTCATTGTACATATACCTCCTTATCTAAAACAAATCACATCATTGTACATATACCTCTTTCATCGTTGACAGATATCTCTCCGACAAGAGAAGATGAAGGGTAATTAAAAACTTACACATATCTTGCGTAAAGGACTAAAGCCACTGAAAGGTAAACATGGTTGATGATAACAACTGAATTAGTAGGTTACTCATTACCGTTGGACGTTGAAGGTAAACATGGACAGTGAGAAGTGAGATTGATAACTTCTCTATGGAAGTTGCTAAAATAGTTAAACAAAAGCTGAAATTGAACAGTTATTTGGAATGTTCCTGATATTTACAGTTTTGCTTTTTTTGGTGAAATGAACTTAAAGAAATGATTTGGTGGATCTGTGATGAGTTAAACAAAAGCTGAAATTGGACGGTTATTTGGAATGTTCCTGATCATTACAGTTATGCATTTTTTTGATCAGAAAATATATTCCCAAAAAAATTAAAAACAACTTTTTCATGCAAGCAAGTAAAATTCAGTTGTTGGACAGTGAGTAATATAACTGGACAGTAAGATTGATAACTTCTCTATGGAAGTTGCTAAAATAGTTAAACAAAAACTGAAATTGAACAGTTATTTGGAATGTTCCTGATCATTACAGTAAAATTCAGTTGATGGACAGTGAGATTGATAAACTGGAGAGGTTAGCCAGACGTTTGTCAAACGAACAATTAAAATAAACTTTTCATGCAAGCAAGTAAAATTCAGTTGTTGGACAGTGAGATTGATAACTGGACAGGTTAGCCAGACGTTTGTCAAACGAACAATTAAAATAAACTTTTCATGCAAGCAAGTAAAATTCAGTTGTTGGACAGTGAGATTGAAAAGGTGGCAGGAAAAAGCTGACATTTTGTTCCTTGTTGCAGAAAGAAATCAACAGTCGGATTGACGATTTTGTTTACCCTCCCATTGACATAAAAAATGTTCTTTTGAAAAACGTTTGACTGCAAAAAAAAAAAAAAAAACTAACTCAAAAGACCAAAAAATAATTTTTTTTTTATCCGAAGCGCATCGCTTAGGCCTAAGCGAGGCGCTTCGAGTCAAAAATCAGTTTTTTCTTACCTCGTACCGAGGTAGTTAAAAAGTAAAGAAAGCACCTCGCTTAGGCCTAAGCGAGACGCTTTCAGGGGAGTGAAAATAGAAATGGGGGGTTGAAATAGACCAGGCCTTAATAAATTGTATGATGTGAAGGAAACCTACAAAAGTCTTATCCACAGACGGAATGTCGCAATCATGAAAATTGCACCTTTAAAATTATTAAATGCTAACGTATCCGTACGACATGATGGATCGAAAATCACCAGGTATTTCTTTTATATATTTATGCTGGTAGTTACATGATACATAAATCTTTGATCATGTATTTTTTTTATGTGTTTTCTACGTTACATTTTATGTCATATATAAATTTATGAGTTAACATATTGTGTCCAATATCAAAATCATAACATATTGTGTCCGGACCGTTCAAAAGTTTAACGCTTCATAGTTCAATTTGCAAACTCCGTCTCCTTTTTTCCCTGTTAAATGCATAGTCACGTTTCTCTTATGGGAGGACATTTTCGTCCATCTACTCAAACAATATAAAAATTAATAAAAAAACAATTAAAAACGGTCTTGTATAATAAAGTAGATTAATAAATGCAATTAAAAATAAGAAAAAATTACTCGAATGGTCCCTGTGGTTTACACTTTTTTCACCTATAGTCCCTAAGTTTTCAAAATTACAGAGATAGTCCTGAAACAGTGAACTTTTTTTAACTCGGATAGTCCCTGAGGCTAACAGACGTTAACTCCAGACGTTAAGTCACCTCACGTGCTCAACACGTGAGGGTATTTTCGTCATTTTAAGTTTTAAATGGCATTAAAACCCTGTCATTTCAACTCTAATCCCCAGTTGTCAGTTTTATCTTCCCTCCCATTTCTCACCTGTTCATCTTCACTCTGATGCTTTGTAAACCCTAATCAATGGAAGAAGACGATCATCAACATCCAAGGTATCACAACACTTGGTCGATCAGAGAAGAATCTGAGTATGGTAGGCGTTTCATCCCAGAGAGAGTGCATGGTAAGTTTTTTACCCTAAAAGTAACAATTTTGTTGATTAGGTTCGTTCCTAACACCTTTTTTTTTCCTGAAATTATGATTTTTTTCTTTTTCAGCTGGTTATGAGCACCTGTTTACACTAAAAGTTCATCATGATGGTAGTTTTACTGACGCTCCTGGAAGAAGGTACTCCCATGGAAGGTACCATTATGTGGATTATTGCAACATTGACGAGTTTTCTGTGCATGAGATAAACTTTATGATCAGTGACCTAAAAATCGATGTTAAAACAAAACTGTATTACCATTTTCAAATACCAGGTCTAGATTTAGATTACGGCTTAAGGCCTTTAGGGAATGATCAAGATGTTTTGCTTTTAGGCAATTATGTAAGTAAGAACAAGGTTATTAAAATGTATGTAGAACATGGTGCAACTAAGATAAAAACTTTCTTTAGTCCCACACAATCATCTAAAGTTGTTATTGAAGAAGTAGAAGATGTAGGTGTATCTGCAAACACTGATACTGCTAAAAAACAGAGAAAGAAGTTGAAGGTTAGGAAAAAGTTGTTACTTGAATGGAAAGATAATGTAGAGGGTAGGGTTGAGACTAGGATTGAGGGTAATGTTGATAATGCAGGGGTTGATGATCACACCATTGGTCCTATTAATGGTAGGGAGTTGTGGCCAAAATGTGAAGTTCCAACCACATTGACCCCACCATTACATAGAACATCAATTGGTAGGCCCAAAAAGAAAAGAAGAAAGGATCAGGTTGAGTTGCAGGATAACCTTGAGAAGGCAAAGAAGAAGAAGAGGGCCAGAAAGGCTGCTGAGAGTGAAAATGATGCTTTGGAAATAAATGGGAAGCTTACAAGGAAATGGAAGACAGTGAAATGCAAGAAATGTGGACAGAAGGGTCACAATTCAAGAACCTGTGGATCCATAAAGAAAGGGACCCAACCAAAGAAAAGGAAACAACAAAGGAAGGGGAAAAAAGGAAAATCTGGTGGTGGTGCAGGTTCTGGTGGTGGTGGAGCTTCTGGTGGTGGTGCAGGTTCTGGTGGTGGAGCTTCTGGTGTTGGTGCAAGTTCAAGTCAAGTGCCAAGTCAACCTGCAAGTCAACATGTTGCTGTTTAATCTTTAAGTTTCTGGTTTTAATGTCTTAGTTAATGTTTTAATGTCTAAGTTTATGTTTATGTTTATGACAATTGGTATCTTTTGGTAGTTAAACTATGTCTGATGTTTAACAGTTTAAGGTCCTAGTGTTTTGCTGTAAAACAGTTTGGTATTAATGGTTAATCCATGTGGTATTTATGTTTTGTTATGGTAAATCATGTTTAATGTTTGGTGTTGGTTATGGGTCAAAGTTCCTGGGTCAAACATTGTTATTGTGGTATGTTGGTTAATGGGTCAAAGTTCCTGTTATTTTATATTGAGAATGTTGTTGTTAATGGGTCAAAGTTCTTGTTCAATGTTTGGTGTTTAATGATTGGTTTTAATGGGTCAAAAATTCAACAAGATTTGCAGTGGTATATTGGTCAAATGGGGGTCAAATATTGTCCCCAAGTTTGATGTACAAACTTACTTGGTTAATGGGTCAAAAATTCAACAACATTTGCATTCCCATTTATCAAAACCAACAATACATTACATAATACCAAAAGATCCATACATAACATCATTCCTAATACATAACTTGGTTAATGGGTCAAAAAATCACCAAGATAGAACATCCATACATAACATCATTCCTAATCCTAGACCTACCTATTACATATTATCCAAACAATACAAACCCTAATATTATAACCAATAGACATATTATCTTGGTCTTCAGCCTGTTCATACGTTGCAGTTGGGCAACTTCAGCCTCCACTTGGTTTCTGTGTCTTAGTAGCCCAGGAATGATTGAAACAGAACACCTGCACATAGGGGGGTCAACCCAGCCTAAAAATCTTCTGCAATTAGGGTTCTAGAAACCCCATTAAGCTGATGATGTTAGCAAATCGATTTTGATCTATATTTTTAAAATTGTAATCGAAAACAAATTACCATGGTTGGACAAGAGTAGAAGCGTTGGCCTGGGTTAAGATCGGTCCAAGATGTGAGAATCCTTGCTTGTTGTCCACAATCACAAATCACCATTGTTGATGGCTTCGACTTCGTTGCTGTACAGAGAGAGAGAGAGAGAGAGAGACGCTAGGTTTGAGGAGAGAATACTTCAGAAATTATAAATAATGCGAATTTCAAACTTAAAATGATGAAAATACCCTCACATGTTGAGCACGTGAGGTGACTTAACGTCTGGAGTTAACGTCTGTTAGCCTCAGGGACTATCCGAGTTAAAAAAGTTCACTGTTTCAGGACTATCTCTGTAATTTTGAAAACTTAGGGACTATAGGTGAAAAAGTGTAAACCACAGGGACCATTCGAGCAATTTTCTCTAAAAATAATTTATTAAATAAACCAGCTAATTTTTTAGTTTTTATAAGCATTCACGGTAGCTTCCCCATCCCCCATTTACTCACAACCAATAACAACCACATATTACATTAAAAATCATTACAGTTTATCTCTTCTCCACTCACAACCACTTTCAACAAATATTAAAAATAAATACAGTTTCCAGTTTTCCCCAAAAGATTCCCAAATAACCCCAAATATACCGATCAACAGTAGATTCTCCATTTTTCTTCACTCACAAACCCTCAAAAACACCTCATATAATTTGGGGGCTACTTTCACATAAAAATGGGGGAGCTATTGTGAATGCTCTAAGAGTATGTGTTATGGTAAAGATAAAAGGGGCACGAAGTCTTGCCACGATCAGTGGCGGATCTAGGCCACACAATCAGTAGTAACGTTTTTCATTTTTTACATTTTAGTAGCAACGTTTTCCAAATTTCGTAAAAAAAACCAAATTTTCCACTACGCGTGCGAAGTTGAGCCACAACGTCCGCAACCCTTCCTCTTTAATTATGTCCGCCCCTGGCCACGATGTAAAAGGGGGCGCTAAACCCCACCCCGCAGGTGTTATAGGGCATATGTGGTGGTCTTTGCAAGTGTTAGGACAATAATATACAAATCTATCGTTTATCTCCACCTCATTAGTTCTAATTTCATTTTTTTATTATTCACCCCACCATATTTCACATTACCATAACACACCTTAGTAAAAGGTGAAGCTATCTCTGTCTACATGGCAACCATTTTTCACCTTTCACCGCTTCATAGCACATAGCTTGATCTTCACTAACGAACATATCCATGGCTAATGATTTAATATCCGAGCACCCACCCCTTTTTTCTTTCCTAAAAAAGTTGTGGGGACAAGAAAGGCGGAAAACCATTCAATTGGCATCAAAGAAGGTTTGAAAGGACATATTGACATGCTCCTTTCTGTTGTCCCATTGGAAGGTTGTTATGGTTCTTCAACTTGTGTTTTAATTTGTTTCATAAAGTGATAAAAATTGAAAATACTTGAGATTTCATGGAAATAGGATATGTACATAGGAAATTGTTGAGGTCATCTAAAAATAACATATAGTATCTATGACCGCCTACGCTAACAATGGGTGATTCCATAAATCGCTATGGCTAGTATCAAATGGTTGAGAAGTGCAAGAACTTGAAGCATTAAATGGTAGTTTAACACTTTTACTAAAAACACAAGACTGGCAAACATTATTATTAATTTTGAAAGTCAATAGAACAAGAAGTTTTTAAAGAATGTAAAGATGGTTGTCCCGGATGCCCATGACGTTGACGCCAAAGTTGTGAGGAGAATGCAACAAAAGCAAAAGCAGATGGTTGTGAGGAGCTGGACCCAAGCACAAATGTGTATAAATCACCGCTTTTGTTGCACCGACAGATAGGGGTCTGGTTGTTGTAATCATTCATAAGAAAACCAAACGGGTCAAATTCAGCAGAAATATAGTTGTAGGTGGTAAATCGACGAACGTAAATTAAGTTTTTTTAAGTAATTTGGGTGCATAAAGGACATTTTTTAAGATAAATGGTGGGAATGGTTTGGGTAAGCATTTTGTGAATCATCCAAGAACCGATATAGTATCGCCATCACCAAAAATAATGTTTTGAGACATGCAATTATTAAAAAAGGAACGAAAATCACTTTGCTCGTTAGTCATAGTAGTTGTTGCCCCAATATCCATGTACAGTTTTTGATTAGGTTGTTGTAAGGACATGGTGTAGAGTGCATGTTCTATGTTAGTTGGAGCACAGGCCATGGGCCAAGAACTCCTTGTCCGCCACTAGTTGTAGTGGGCTTACTGGAAGTGGTTGGGTAAAGGCAATGAGGCATGGGCTATGATGGATATTGGGCCTTGGAAAAATGTTGAGGAACGACCAAGGTGATGGAGAAGACCACTATTGAGTCGGGTGATTTGGCTAGTAGGTTGGGTGAGTAGGGTAGTAAGCTGGGTAGCGACCATGACCGGAAGACCCACAACCCCTACCTCGTCCCCAAGACCAACCACGTCCGCAAACAGTCACTAGAATAGTCCAACCGGGTTCGGGATTGGGAGGGTTTCGAGATGTTCCAATGTTAAAGGCTATTCCAACAACTTTAAAGGCGTGTGAGGCATGTTCAGCCTTACGGCTTTCAACCTGGACAAGTTTGGATCTGGCTGTGTAAAAAGATGGAAAGGCCTCTTGTTGTTGTAGTATAGTTGCAATCCCTCGTACTGTTTGTTCAACCCAGAGATCATTTGTAAAGCTAGCCTGTCGTGATCCATGGGAGCATCAACATTGGCGAGTAGGCATTAATGCTGGAGAATCAATCCAAGCGATTGCTGGAAAACTTGTGTTGGAGATGAATGGCACATGAACTCTTGTGTTCCTAGATGATGTTTTCAATGTCAGTCCGAGCGATGGAGTTAGGTTTGAGAATGGTGTGAAGAAGGGCATTAGAAATTGTGCCATAGATCCATTAGAGAACAATGTCATTTACGTGTTCCCAGTCATCGACCAACACAGGTAGTTAGGTTCCTTTGTCAGAGGAGGAGACAGAGGCTTTGGAGGTGGTGGGTCAGGGAGAGAGGTGACTTGAAACACCTTGCAATGGATATTGAAAAGTTCATACCTGATGAGTATTGGCCTGATGGCTGAATCCATCTCTAGGGTTACGGGATTAAAGCTCTTGATGTTAGATACAGTGAAAGTGGGGTGTATGTTAGATTTCATTGTTATTGTAATAGGGAGATAAAGGAGGGTAGGTTTTGTAACCGGAGAAAGTGGTCTCTAAACGGAGAGAAGAGGGGGCCGAGAGAGATAGGTTATAAGGTTGAGATCTTGACTTTTGATATCATGAAAGGTTTAGTAATGTAACATGATCCTTGATCCTTCTCTATTCTTGATTGATGTATAATTACAATGATATCCTATATTTGATAGAGTAGTTATTAACTGATTAGCCTTATTATTAGGCAAATATCTTCTTCTAAATATACATGGCTATTATTTTTGATTTTTTTTTCCTAAGTCATTAATAATCACGTTATTTCTAAATATGTGTAGTGGTAAGGGGAAAAACATAACGCCCCTGATTCTGATTGGTCCATGTGGCAGCTGAGTCAGCATGGGGCTTGAAGTGAAAATGGGGTGTAGTAGGGAAAAAAATTTGGGGTGCTATTAAAAAAAAAAAAAAACTCATGTGGACAAATTTTATTGGAACAATCAAACACATTGAGCGCTATAAATAACACGCCTGAACCATTTTTGCAAACATAGAGCCCCCATGTAATGGTGTTGGGGGCTCCATATTTTGATTTCTTGCAAACATAACGCCCCATTACAGGTGGTCTAATACTTTATTCCAAAAAAATCATATCCTTTAATTAACATACCTATCAAAACATTAACTTTTCATTTATCATTTAGGCCTAACAAAATTTGTACTCAACACACCTAAATCTAATAGTCTAAATTGTCTAAATCTAGCTGTGCTGAATCATATACATGTTTACGGTAGATACCATTCGAATTTTATATGTATATAACAAACTCGTTCACATACAATATTTGATATAATAATATACTTTGAATAACTTCACTTCAGAGTCTCAACTGGAGCAACCTTACTACCAATAACTTATTTTAAACAAGATTTTATTGGTTACAATAAACATTATTTGTTTATAAGAGGGGAATGAGCACTCTAGGATAGTTTACCTAAACCCCATCCAATCTCATATTGCTATGTCAAATTAGTATGGTCAAGCGGTTCCGAAGACAACGACTTTCAAATATCTAGGGTCTTTTGTTCAAAATGATGGAGAAATAGATAGAGATGTAACCCACCGTATCCAGGCCGGCTGGTGTAGATGGAAAGCAGCCTCTGGGGTTTTGTGCGACAGGAGGTTCCCAACTAAACTAAAGGGTAAATTCTATAGAGTTGCAGTCAGACCGGCTATGCTGTATGGGTCGGAGTGTTGGGCCATCAAGAAGACTCAAGCTCGCAAGATGGATGTAGCAGAAATGAGGATGCTTAGGTGGATGTGTGGGTACACAAGACTAGACCGAATAAGAAATGACATTGTTAGGGGAAGGCTAGGTTTGGCTAAGATTTCAGAGAAGATAAAGGAGTGGAGATTGAGATGGTTTGAGCATGTGAGGAGGAGGCAGATGTCAGCGACAGTCAGAGTAGTGGAGGAGCTGACTGTTGATGGTAGGAGGAGTAGAGGTAGACCCAAGTTGACATGGGATAAGCGTATTGAACAGGATTTGATAGAGTTGCACCTCTCTGAGGACATGGTCCAAGATAGGAGTTCGTGGAGACGTAGAATTGAGGCTAAGGATTCTTAGGGACTGTTTCATATATACCTTGCTTTAATACATGACACTTTCTATGTTACTATATGTGTTATATTGTTCTTATGGCATTTATACCTTTGTTTATAATACATGACACTTTCAACGTTTATATAAATTCAGTATCTCTCCATTAGTTTTTAGTGTTGTTTATGGTAGTTTTCTGTTTGTCGAGCCGGGAGTCTCTCTGGAAGCAGCCTCTCTATCCGCAAGGATAGGGGTAAGGTTTGCCTACATCCCACCCTCCCCAGACCCTACTCTTAGCTGTGCTAAATTGTGGGATTTACTGGGTAAGGTTGTTGTTGTTGTTTGTTAAATTAGTATGGAATAGACTCTTGGCGCTCGACAAGAAGTAACCAAGCGTGGCAAAATTACTTCAAACCGCAAGGAGTGACGACAGTGTTGCCACAAAGTATAATAGTAACCGCGCCCCTTTCCGTGAAGTCCCCTAGTATAATAATGCACATGCAACGAAAATCATAATAATTAGTTGGATGGTAGGAGATATACTTAAATAAGGAAGCAACTAGTATGTTTGACCATATATTAATTAATAATTTAATATATATATATATATATATATATATATATATATATATATATATATATATATATTTGTCACTCGGTATCTTCGCTAGCTAAGATCCATCTCATGTATTGGCTTTGAGATTTTCCCAATGTATTCCTATACTCATCTCTTTCTGTCTTTAACTCTAGTTTTCTATGGTAGGCGATGAATACAATATCACCAATACACCATTTCTTCATCAACCATGATCAATAACATTCTTTCAACTAAACAAACTAATTATAATCCTTATTAGCATGATCTCTTCTAGTACCTCCTTACATGGATAACCACTACAAACCTCAAATCAAAACCCGAAAAATTCGCCATTGGTTTACTCGAAAACACTACTCCAAACTTCCTTCTTCTATTTCCAAACAAATATCAGGTTAATAATTATAACTAAACCATCTTTTAAACTCATTGTCAAGACTTTGTTTTCATGGTTTTATATTTAATTACTAGAATAGTTTTCATTAACTTTGCAGATGAGTCTGGAGAAGAATATGAGGAGGATACTTCTTTTATGTCATCAGAGATTGATCCATGCATTTTAACCGATGAATTGCGGTAATTTGGTTAATTATGTTATTTATGTTACATTGTTACATGTAGATGATGTTTATAAAGTATTTATTTACATAAGTTTTTGTTTTAGGATATTTGTGGCTACATGGAATGTTGCTGGAAGATCTCCAGTTGGGAGTTTGGCTGTGGATTTAGATGAATGGCTGAATGTTAAAGAATCCGCCGACATCTATGTTCTCGGGTACTTAAGTACTCTTTTGATCACTAAAAATAGTAACATACTATGTTTAAGATTAAAGAGTTTGATGATTAGTTGATTGCTATGTATATAGATTTCAAGAAATTGTACCCTTGAAAGCGAAGACTGTGATTGGAGCAGAAGATATGACAGAAGCAACAAACTGGAACATGCTAATTGGACAAATACTGAACAACAAATGTGCATGTGGATGGATGACACCTATGTTAGATCCAATGGCAAGTGAGAATTATAACCATTTCAACAATGCTTTAGGTGAAACATCAATGACTAGTAGTGTAGAAGATGAGGAGGTGGTTAATGGTTGTGGTAGGTACACATTAATGGCAAGCAAGAAGATGGTAGGAGTGTTCATTAGTGTGTGGATAAATACATCATTGTTTAAGAAGTATAGTATATCAAGAGTTAAAGTGAGTGCTGTGGCTTGTGGGATTATGGGTTATTTGGGAAACAAAGGATCAGTGTCGGTTAGCATGTCGATTGAAGGTACGAGCTTCTGCTTTGTTGTTGCGCACTTGGCTTCTGGTGAGAAGAAAGGGGATGAAGGGAGAAGGAATCATCAAGTATCCGAGATTTTTAAACGGACGACTTTCACTCGACAGTTTCAAGACGAATGCATGCCTCAGCCTCTAACAATCCTAGGACATGAGTAAGTGTGTCTACATGTGTGATAATTTTGACCCGTTTACTTATATCAAATTTGTAGATTCAGGTTATGGTTTCTCTTTAACATGTCAAACTGGCAGAACTAAAAAAAGTTCGATCAAAACCATAAAGAAACATGTCAAATAGTTCAAAAGTTTTCTAGGGTGTACTTGTAATCCATAAAACCTCCTAAATCATCTAATTTGTAAACTTTACTATTTATGGAATTTTATAATTTTCCTTTAGCAAGAAAACTTTAAACAAAGTGTTAAAGTCTTCTTTACAATAACTTGAATAGGTAGCTTACGTCTTCACTTTCCTAATAAAAACATTAAGTATAAATAGAATGAGTTGTCCACACCGACAACACATGATCAATTTATGGAGGCAACCTAACCCCACACGAGTAGGTATGTATAGCATAATAGTTTTGACCTATTACCTGACTAGTGAGACCTATCTTGTAACACCCTAGGTAATCAATACCGGACCTTCAATTCACCAACGTGTTTTGGGCCAATGGTTGTAGACGAGAGTAGAACTCCACAATTAAGGGTGTTTAGGTGGGGATAGTACCAATATGGTGACCTATGAAGCAGTGGCGTAGCTTAGTCCGCCCCCCCCCCTCCCCAAATTTTCGCGCAGAAGCTCCAATTATATTGTATTTGTATAGAAATTTTTGGAAATATAGGGTTTCGACCCCCCGAAACCAGTGACTTCCGAACCTTCGGGTCAAGCTTCGCCACTACTATGAAGTCTCCACCTAAGCAAATAAATAAATAAAAAATTCAAGAGCTCTCCGTGAGCAAAGAGGTCAATATTGGTGACATGAGTGGCCGGATATATATAACACATCCATTTCCGCATGTTATGTGAGTCCTTTTTTTTTTTTACTAAAAATATGTGATTCTAAGATAGTAATATCTATTGTTTTATGCAACAGCCAAATATTTTGGTTTGGAGATCTCAACTATAGATTATACTTGGAAAATGATTTAGCTAGAGAGCTAATAAAAAAACAAGACTGGAGTGCTCTTCAAGAGTTTGATCAACTAAGGCAAGAACTCGGCGATGGTGGAGTGTTTCAAGGATGGAAAGAAGGGAACATCGAATTCGCACCAACATACAAGTATTCCACATTCAATAGCAATAGGTACTCGGGTACACTTCCTAGCAGAGCAGGAGAAAAACAAAGGACACCAGCATGGTATGCAAATCTACTCCAACGTCTTCATCCTATGCTATTTAAATCGCGTTATAAACACAAGACATCATGTCATTATATCGTTCATTGAACAGGTGTGACAGGATCTTATGGTATGGGAAAGGAGTAAAACAACATTCTTATTTCCGTAGCGAGAGCAAGTTCTCGGATCACAGGCCTGTATCCGCTCTTTTCTCTACACAGATTGAACTCATCAAGTCTGATGTACCAAATACAATTTCTTCTAAACAAACAGTAAGTTACATTTTTCTAACATATTCAAAACCTAAATGAATTATTAATTTGTTATTTAATTAATGATATATATCAGGAACAAGAAAGAGGTAAGGGGGAAGGTACTTCATCTACATTGCATTCACTAATCTCTAAAGAGGCAGAAGCAAACAAAAGGCTGTGATGCAGAGTTAATTGGATTAGATAAACTTATAGTGATAGTTAATTATTAAGTATTTTTAGTGTTTAATTTTTTTGATTCTTTTATTGATTAGCTTTGTTTTGTTCCAACAATGAAGTTGAAAACTATGTTAAAGCGTTAAGCCATATGATTTTTTGTCTGTATATCAAAATTCAAACAAGATTATTGTATCGATCAACAAAACATATATAGATGTAACTGATCTTATCTCAACTGGGATCCACTAATCAGAAGAGATTTAACCAGAAAGTGAACGATACTGATAACAAAACAAATGCAAAATATATAAATAACGAAATTATAATAATCATGGATGTTGAGTTATAGAGGGAATTGAATATGATACCTTAGAAATTAGAATGATCTTCCATTCTGTTAACAAAAACATGGGCTGGGTTATTTATACAGTTATAGTGGTTTCTTTGTTTAGATGGACTGGATCTATTCGGCAACGTAGAATGACATGTCATAGATGGGCTTTAGCCTGTTTACATTTACATGAGCTTAAAAATTAAAAGTAGTGTGGTGGTGGTGGTAGAGGTGTTCAAATTGGTTTTTTTGTCAGAACCGGTTTTGGTCCCGAACCGGTTCGGTATAGCACCGGTTCTTAGCCGAACCAGTTTCGATTCCAAACCAGTTCGGTTTTGGGCCGGTTTCGTCGGTTCGTACGACCATATTTTTCTAAATAAGTATCATACAATATTTGGAAATCGTTATCAAAAGTAGCTTTTATGTGTGTTGCCCAATTTGGTTTTGAAATATATAAACGTAAAGCCATATTTATTTCATCGATTATAGTATGAACTCCCGTAGCATTTAAGCACGGGTTTAAAGCCAACGCACACATAAAAACATGTGGTATTTCTTCAAAATATTTTAGAAATTTTTCAACCATTGGGGGTATCATTTTCTCAAACAATTCATTTTTTTCATCAAAATCAAATATTGTTTGAACCATTAAATATAATTCTTGCAATGCTTCATTACTAGTTGGATAATAAACCCCCGATAGTTTTGTAGTAGCGTTTTTAAAAACCTCAAGAAATTCCGTAAGTTGTTCAATACAATCCCAACCCTCGTTAGGAAATGCCGTAACTTGACCATGACTAGCAAGCCTATTATAAAAATGTTCCACCTAGTCGGCACGTCCCAATTAGGACCGAGGAAGGGACGGTTCGTATCTTTACAATATTTTTTATATTTTCTATATCGTTCGCGACTTGTTTTAAAAACTTCATGTAACATAAATCGAAAACTTTTTTTGAAATCTTCTACCATGGGAATTCCGAGCCCATCTTGCACACATAAGTTAATAATGTGTGCAACACATCGTGTATGGAAAAAAATACCATTGCATATCGGATTATATTTTAACTTTAATTTTTCACCGCGACAGTATTGTTTGACGCATTGTCGAACGACATTGAAAATATTTTGTTTTCTAAGTGAAAAGTTTGTATTACATGGTCTAAAACATAAAATATATTTTCGCCGGTGTGTGGATACTCAAATAAGTCAAACGCAATCATACGTTTCATCATTTGCCACGTCAAGGGATCGATCCAATGAGCGGTGATGCAAAGGTACGATTCCGGTAAACCGTGAGGAGTCGACCAAACATCGGTGGTTAAGTTCACACCGGATTGTAAGTTTGAAAAAATACAATTAAATCTTTTTTTAGCTCTTTCCCATAATTTCAAACAATAACGTTTTAGAGTATGTCGACTTACGTGTTTATAACGAGGTTGGAGCGTGTCACGAATCAAGCTTGTCAAGTCGGGATCGTCGAAGTGGTTGAAAGGTAAAGCTTTTTGAATAACAAACTTCGCCATTCGGTCTTGAACCTTGTTAAAGTCGTAAAGAAAAATCCCACCTTGAGTATCAATAGTCGTTTGAGAACTTTCGAGCGGATTTTCTTTAACAATCTTGCAATACTTAGCTTTATGACTTCTCAAGGTAGAGTTTGCATTTGGTTGGAGAAGGATACCACACTTTCTACAACGTGCCTTTTTTCGCCATTCGACAAAAGACACAAGTCGAAAAAACCGGTATCTTGACCAAATAGTTCGGCGTTTCGTGTCGTTTCAAGAATACGAAGTATGGTGGGTTGTTTTGAGGAACCGGTTTGCGATGGGTTTGATGAAGCCATGTAGGATGATGTTAGAAAGAAGCGAATTGAAAAAAAATGGGCGAATATGGTTGCGTTTTTTGGTTTTTCGGGTTCGTTTTTTGCGTTTTTGAGTGTTGTGATCAACCCAAACCATCTAAAACCTATTTATACTAAGTGGGGGGGGGGGGGGCAAAATGGTGAATTTGGGCCAAAAAAACGGTCACATAACGGCTAGTTTCAACCCAACGGTCGTTTTTTTCGATTTTCAGCGCCCAACGGCTATAACCGGTTTGGGACCGGTTTTTTTGAATCGGTTTGGGAACCGGTTTGGAGAAAAACCGGTTCGGGTCGGTTTTTTTTGTGGGGATGCAGAACCGGTGGGGAACCAGCGGTTTGGGATAGGAACCGGACCGGTTTGGGTAAAAACCGGTTCCTAGAGGAACCGGTTCGGGTCGGTTTGGGCGGTTTCGGTTTGGGAACCGGTTTATTTGAACACCTCTAGGTGGTGGTGGTGGTGGTGAATGACGGTGTTTAGGGCCATCTCTTCGAGAAATGTCAAAACGATTTGGGTCTGAGGCCACTGAATATAAATCAGGCCATAGAATTTTAACCCAATCATCATATATAAAAAAACAATATTATGAGAATGAATTTCGATCGCTTTGTTTCTTGGCCTTGCGAACGAATTCTGGTCGTTAAGTGCCAATGAATTCAAAATCGCAAGTGTAACCCTCGAGTCCTCGACCTGATGTTTAACCTTCCTAGTTCCCGCTCCTCACACCTAGGCCCACAGCCCGACATAATTCATTGTTTAACAAGTTTAATTTTCAATTTTGCTTTAGCTTATTTTGTTGGGTTTAAAAGTTTAAGTTATATGGGTCTCATTATATTGGTTAGTTATTAAAATAATTGATCACGACGGCCCACAATGTATAGGTTATTTAAAAAAAAAAATCTATAAGTCTTTTAGATAATTAAAAAAAAATTCGGGCTCTCAGGAAAACAGCCTGGGTCGTCGCCCCCATTGATAGTCCGCATGGGTGGTGATAAAGGGCGAAAGGTGGAATTGAATGGAAAAAAACCGGGGCAGATGGAATGAAATTGAGGTGTTAGAGAGAATGAGAATCCTTATGTTATAGGTGACTCTATTCTATTTACCAACCAAACACACTTTTTATCTTATCAAATCACCATGTTTTTCGTATTTTTGGACATGTTTTAAAGATGTTTTTATGTTAGTATTTCCATAAAACACCCAAAAACTACTGGTGGGCCCTCGTTTACTTTTAATACACACACACACACACTCAATTTGCTATGTGTGTAAGGTTTGATTATTAGACTATAGGGAGTGGAGGGGGGAAAGAGTGGGGTGAAGCGTCATGTGGCACTTGCGGGACCTATGTGGGGGGAAAAATGTGGGGAGTGGAAGGGGGGGGGGGGGGGGTGAAAGGAATAATACTATATTGTGTTAAAGTTAAAAAAAAAAGAAAAAAATTAGCCAATCAGAAGCCTCCACATGACCAGCCACAAGCCCCCACGCCCTTGGTCTGCTCCCCGCCTCACCTTTCCCCCCTCCTCCACGCCCCTAGGGGGCGGTGTTCCCCCCATGAAGATGCTTCCCGCCTCATTTCCCCGCCCAACTCCCTCTACTCTTAGCCTCAATTGAAACCGAGGTTACTAGTTAATCTATTTTATTAACTAATCAATTTACGGTTAAACGGTTTGGTTTATCAGTTTTGGATCAGTGTGGTTATTATGGTTATTAACCAAAACCAGACTTGGCCTCAAAGTTTTCCTTAGAAATACATGAAATATATGTATAACTATACGAAAATGAGGGTAAAATACATAAAATGGAGGTATAAAAAGTGGAAATACATGAAAACATGAATGGTTATGTTTAGTTAACCGGAGGTAAAGAACGATACGTTTTTTGGTTAATTCGGTGGATATCAGTTCGGTTAACGATTCGATTATAAATCACACCTACACACTCTAAACCACATAACATATCTATTTTTTTTAACTAAAAAAACTTAAGATATACTATACTCAATTAAAGAAAATAAAATCCTTTTTTAAGTTTTAATTATTTCAAAAAGAATAATAACGTATAAAAAGTTATGATTGTTTAAAAATCGTTGGTGTAGTTGATTTAAAATAGGAGGGGGGGGGGGATTATTATTAAAATAAACAGAAGTTTAGTAAAGATGTTGGGGCAAAAGTACTAAAACAAATATCAATACTTGACAGAATTTTCATTATGTTGTCAAAAAAATATTCTTTGTGTTGTTAAGACCCCATCGTTATTGTTGTCTTTAAGATTATGCTAGTGACTAGGGCCATTTCGTTATATATGACGAGCACAACTGCGATCGAGTTTCCAATGTCACATGTCTTCATAACTAGTTGAGTTTGGGATGTTTAAGAATTCAACAAGTTTGATAACATGAATTATATTTCTGTTTATGACCTATCATTCGAAATTTATGAAAGGAGCATATGAATTAATGTTAATATAAACTTCATACAAAATAAAAAATCCCTAATTAATAAACTTGATATTTTGTAGTGGATTTCCTAGTATGAATGCAAGAAGTAATGTGATGATCACATCAAGCAAAGCTTTGTAGGAACATATTTAGGTATGTATTATTTCAGAGATGTAAGTTTAGACTAAAGTAGCTTTCATTTCAAAATCTTTGGGTTCATTGAGTTCTTAACCCATTTTCAAACTACATTGTTATTGCTTTATTGTTATTGGCTAAGTAGCAGCGTTTATAGGGTTGTTGGAATGGAATCCTTACACACTTCACTTTCGATAATTAACTTTTTGAAAAGGAAGTTTTCCCAACACATGCGTCTGAGTGTTCATTTGGTTAACCTTTATTCGGCGACCATTCTTCTTAATGATCATCTTTATTGGCTTTTTCATGTATCACAGATTGAAACTAATAAAGTGTTGGTTACAAACCTAAATTCATTTTCATATTGGAAAACAAATAATCTCAATGTAACTCGTGTGTGTTTTTACATGTTGGATTTATCTCGCATGAGACCGACCGTAATGGTATGTGAAATTTAGCGCCCCCCATCCAAGTGGATGCATTTGATTGGTGGAGCAAAAAGTAGGGGAATTTAGCGCCCGTTTTCATGTGAAATATTTCACGCCCAAGGCCAAAAAAACCCCTAGGGGCGGTGTAGCTAGTGTTAGGATTAAGTGGCGCAGCTTTTCATGTGAAATATTTCACGCCCAAGGCCAAAAAAACCCCTAGGGGCGGTGTAGCTAGTGTTAGGATTAAGTGGCGCAGCGGAATAACCGATTCACAACTAGGGATTGGGCGCCAATTGGGGCATTTAGATAACTAGCCAATTGGGCGCCAATTGGGGCATTTAGATAACCCCGGGCTGCAACTAGGGATATATTATTATGCTCTGACAACTATTACAATTACATAGACATGTTATTTATAGAGACTAATCTAGGGTTTATGCTTGGTGAACAAGAAAACCTAAATGGGCTTCCTTAACATCCAATAGAGCATAATGTCTATGTAATTCAATATCATAAACCCTAGATTAGTCTCTATAAATAACATGTCTATGTAATTGTAATAGTTGTCAGAGCATAATGTGTAGAGACTACCCTAGATTAGTCTCTATAAATAACATTTAGGTTTTCTACGTACTTACCGGGTAGCGTTGACCCATTACTATACCTTGAAATTCTTCTTCATGATCTTTGACATAACTATAAATACCTACTCTTTCAAGATTCCCATTCTACATGAACATATAATTCAATATCATAAATGCGTGTTAAGTTTGGGAATCACTTACCTCAAGTCCTCCAAGTTCATGCTCGGTTACTTGCCTCATCTTAACCCATTAGCCTCCCATGCTTTAGTCCATCATTCCTCTCCTTTCATGTCATTATGTTTACATTGTTGTTAGCATATATGTTCATTCATAAACCAATCATATCCAACTTATATATTACATTGATTTGCATAGGTCAATTTATAACATGCATAAGACATAGCCTCACACCCTTTTGATTCATAGTTCAAGCAATTAAACTTAACATCGTATATATCACATAACCAAGCTAACGTGTCTCACACGGAATCCCCAATCTCACAATCATGATGCTACAAAACTTACCATGTTATTTCCACATCAGTTGACTTTTCAGAAAGTCAACTTTCAACTATACTAACTTTCTTCTTACAAACATATGTCCATATTGACATACCAGACCGTATGAAATTCACCATAAACATCATATTCATATCTTATTAACATACAAGATCATTCATCTTACCAATTAATCCAACACATGGCATGCATCATATTATTTAAGCGTAGTGTACACACTACTAATGCATACTTCTTACTAAATCATACAATCAACTAAATTCCCACATGAATACTTTGTAAAATACAATCTTGATGTTAACATACTATCAATTGTATCTATTATCACCTTACTTTCATATTTGTCAAGTCTTGCATACAAATTCACATATCATACTAATCTAGACATTTCATCAAACACTTGGTGTGCGTACAACATTCTAAGCTCAATGTACAAACACCATGTTTCCTACCTATATCAATTTCCATTCATTCAATGGAACTTAAACATAAGAAAACATCGAATTCTTTCAACCTATTCTTCAACTTAGTTAAGAATGATCATGGGTAAAGACCCATTTACGACACCCACATAACCCACATAAGTGTTTCTTTCAATTCCCTAACTCATACATACCTTAAATTCATACATGTCCAAATAGTAAGTTCAAACATAATTCCTACTGAATTTACATAGGATTTCCTCAATTTCACACAAAACTTCTACAATCATAAACCATCTAAGATACTTCATCATCAATGAAGATTCTACAACTCACCTTATGCTTATTAGGGCTAGATAATGAAGAATGTTGTTTCATGCAAGAGATTGGGGTTTAATTTCATCACCAATTTAAGGATTTGAGTGTTTTTTAGATCTTCCCTCTTTTCCCTGCTTATGAATGTCGATCCCCACCCAACAAAACTTGAAATTTAGCCCCTCATGTTTGTAATTGAATATTCTTTTTGTCACAAACTTCAACCTTCTCATTTAACTTATATTCTATTTCATGTTATAACACAAGAAATAGACAAATAAATAAAAATCGAGGTTTTGGGGCGTTATAGATGATCTTTAACATAAGAGACCTAAAAAGTGTTTTGAAGTTGGAAGAAAGGGCCCTGATGACTGGATATGTGCCTAGGTTTAAATTCATACCCAAAGAAACACCAGTCGATGTGTAGGGCAAATTAGATACATCCACAATAAATCAATAACCTAAGTCATCTATCCTGCACCTATTCATTTTAGAATGAAAAAAAATTGTGCATACTACGATGTGCTTTATCATTAATATGATAGAGCGATGATCTGTATCATAAGCGACCTAAAAAGGGTTGTGAAGTTGGAAGAAAAGGCTTGATGACTGAATATGTGCCTAGGTTTAAACACATCTCCCAAATACACCCGTCGATGTGTAGCAGTGTAGGGCAAAGATACATCCACAATAAATCAATAACCTAGTTGATTCCTTTAAAATAGGTATTGGAATAGAAGTACCACTGCTTTTGTGTTGCATAAAATGGAAATTACAATACATGACGACATGAATGCGTCAGTTTTTCGAATGAGTTCAGTTTGTTATGGGTCAGTATTCGAGTTTACATTTGGGGTTAAAATGTCATAGCTTGAATTTCGAATTCGAGTTTACACCCAGGCGAACCCGTCTATTTCTCAGGATACAATAACCTAAGCAAAATTGTATTGCCGGAGTTAGCCAAGCACTCGAAAAAGCACCTGAAGCAAGAGTAGTTAGAGTTGCGAAATTAGGGAATTCATTCATTTCCCCTATATAATCCAACTTATAAATTAACACGTGATTTATTCTTCCAATAACGTGGGACAAACTCACTTTCCCACAACAATAAAGTTCCATCACACAATCTTAAATCTTAGATCACAAATATGTTAATATATATAAAAAGAATAAGACTTTAATGACATGGCATTCATCGATGGCTCCTCCCCTCTTTGAATGTACCACGTGGCATCATGTGGTGCAAATTTTTTTAATTTTTTTGTTTTTTAATTAAATTAATAAATATGATACACAACTAAACCCTATTTGTGATAAAACCCTACTCGTCATCCCCTTCCCCTACACTTTTTTCACAAACCCAAACCCTAGCTCCCACTGTCTCTTTCTCTCTCTCCTCTACTCTTCAAAATAAGCTTACAAACAACACAATCCCTTTTTTCTTCGTCCCCATCCTGCCATCACCGTTCGCCTCCTCCTGCTATCACCGTCGTCGCCTCCTCCTGCCACCGCCGTTGCCGCCTCTCCCTCTTCTCCATCGAATTGGCTGGACATTAGAGTATATTTGTCACCTACAAACTTTTGACTTATCTTTATCGAGATAACCTTACAATCAAGAGGCTGTAAGTCATGAGGCTACAAGTTCAAATTTTATGAGGACGCGAGTGTATTAAAGTTGTGTAGGTGTGTGTTTTATTTTAAAATATAAGATATAGTTTGTGGTTGAAGGGGATAAAAAGTGTAGCATTAGAGATTGTATTGATGAAACAGATATAGGAATAGAAAGGAGACGCAGGTGGGTGCGGTATCAGAGTTCAACCATAGAAACCGATGAGTGGTCGTTGTTGTCTAAGTAAGATTCATCGAATTGGCTGGATTGTTGTGGAGTCTTCTTCATCGACGCTGAATGTATCAAACGACATCTCTTTCTCTCTAGATATGAATTGTATGGTTTCTCTCTCTAGATTCTCTCCTCAATTAGTCTGTTTATAAATCTCTATCTCTATGGCTTCTTACTTTTTTAGCCTGTTTTCATGGCTGACCCCTTTTTATATTCAACTTTTTTATTTATTTGATTTTTCCTTTTGTTTTGTGTTTGTATATTATCAAAGATTGTGATGTGATATTATAAGCCATTCTGCTTCGATGTCAAGCTTAAATCCTCTCCTACGGATCTCGTGAGTTCTTCTTTTAGTTATTCCTAATCATAATAATTGTGAAATTGTTTCTAATTGATCTGCTTGGTCAGTAAGGCGTTAATTACGAGGAACCTATCTGTTTCTTAAATAACTACTTTAGTCACTTTTTTTTAAAAGAGAAGCAAACAATTTTATTTCACACAATCAAGAACCAAACAACAAGCGTACATAAACTTCTAACCAGAAATTAGAAGCCCGAAACAAGACACATACATTTCTGACGCCAACGCCCTACCACTAGTTACCATCATTCGTGTAACACCCCAACCGATGGCGGAAACATCGAGGTGTCACGTAGTGACGATTGTTCAATAGCTCATGGACTAAAGTGTAAATTTGAATACATTGATTTAAATAATTTATTACATTGAAATGAAATTACAGGATACAATAATTCTAAAGTGACAAGTCTAGCTAAAATACAATGTAGACAAGACTGAAATCCAAAAGCCTAAAAGAAGCGTCTCAAAACAACCTGAAACATGTACGAAAATAATTTGGTCAATACAAAATGTATTGGTGAGCATACCCTGTTTTAAATAAATATAGTAGAAAAGTGTTTAGCAATTCATGTGTCGTATACTGTTTGCAATTATGTAATAAGTAGTATCCGGGTCAAATCAACCCTAACAGAAGAAAGCAGATATATATAGTATGCGCTAGTAGTAATGTAATACATAGCAATGACGAGGACTCTCAACAGAGTCACAAGGGTATAAAACCATAGTACTATTCATTGAAATGCCAGGCCGCAACGGTTAATGATTTGACAGGTCATAGATACACAAAATGACACAAGCAAACACACATAAGAATTGCATTTAGTAAAAGACATAGAAACTTGATTGTAAGTACATGAGTCACCCAAAATGTAAAACAGTAAAAAGGGGAAAGATATACTCACAGTTTGCGAAAGCGATCAAAATCCACTTAAGCGGTCGTGAGCTAAGTAATGGGAATTCCGAGGAATTCAACCTATAACGTGTAAGAATACTAATAAGGAAGTGTCTAAAAAGTCTAAGTTATCTAGGGTCTAAGGCATTAAGGTTACTATGTCGATTTGGGGAATTAGAGTTTTAAATATAAAAGTTGTATATCCAAATAATATACGAAAGATTGTAAAGGTGGTTTAGGTAATTATTACCTATTGGATATTTAGATAAAAATTATGTTTGAATAATTAAGACGAAATAATTTAGTTAATTACTTTTAACTAAAATAATCATTAATGTATAAATAAATAAATAATTATGTGTTTCACAATAATTTAACAAATGGTAATTAAGATTCTCAAACATAAAACATTTCTATTTTATAATAAAAGTATTTATAAAATAGATGTTTAAATAGTGTAGATAAATAAATGTTCTATTATGTCTAATTAACATAAATAAGATTAAAAATACAAGACATGATCCAAAAATACTATTTTTATAGAAAATGGATGATTTCTGATGTAAATAAATGAAAATAAATTTTCTCATAATTTTTATAAACTTATTTATATTTAAAACTGATTTAATGAGATTAAATCATGTTTAAATGATTAAAAATAGGAAAATTAATAAAAATAGATGTTTTCTGAACCAAATATTTTTATTTCAGTTCATAATTATTAGAAATAATTACCCAAAAAGTTTGAGATTTAAATCATTAAAAACGAATTTTTTATCAATTAAATACTATTAAAACAAATAAATTCAATAAAAATATAAAAAATAAGACATTTTTCAGAAAATAAAAGTGTGGTAATCTTCTTTATAGTGTCAAGATGTTACTTCTAAATTTTTGGATCAAAAATGAATTTATTATGAATATTCTAAGTTTATATGTATTTATATATATTTAAAGATAATATGAAAATGAAAATTAAAAATGAAATACACCAAAAATGCAGATGTGCGTCCATGGGGACTCGAACCCGGTCCCTTCCTGATCCAATACACATGCTCAACCACTAGAGCACAAGCCCTTATGTTGCAATATTTGAATTAAAATAATACTTATCTCTAAATTAGTTTACATCATCTTCTTCCCAAATTAACCAAGACATGAACCCTAACCCTAGAACCTCAATAATATGATTTCGGCACTATGAATGATATGTAATAAAGGGGTTTTGTTCCTGGAACGATTCTAAGCAAAACGGCATCATAAAAACGAACTTACATCGCGTATGTGAATGAAAACAAGTATAAAGGGGGCCGCGACTTTGAAGCCCAATATGAACAATCTTCTGTTACAATTATGTGTTTTTCTTGTGGTTCTGGAACGAGTAGAAGTCGAGGAAACATATACGAAGGCCAATTTATAGTATTGTGCAGTTACAACGAACGATTTGATCACGTTTAACAAGTCGCCGGTTACAAGTTTAAATCCGGATTAAATGTACGATTAACACCAATGAAACGCACGTTACAGACTAGGAATCGATTATTACAAAGTGAAGATACGTTTGACATGATTAAGGGTGAGTTATGGTGCAATAAACGAGTGTTTTAATACTCGCCGGAATCCAAGGTCGCCGGATCCGGCGAGAAGCCCGACCGGAGAAACAGTTTGGAGGGTTTTATGTTTTTAAATTTACAACTTTCCTGAATTGACACATTAGGTCCCTCTAGATTTAACTAGGTTAGTTTTATTGTGTTCCGGTTAGTTTTCCTTTATAAAACTTAACTTTGTTAAGTTAGTTTAACCAAAAAGTTTATAAACTTTATAAAACTTGGAAAAATCCATCGTGTAGACGTTTAAAGATACGTATTCGATAATAAAAAAAAAACTTATACCCGACCCTTAATAAATACCAACGATGATTTTTTTTTATTACTCTAAAATACAATTTTGGAAACGACGAAACTTATAGGGGTTTTTAATGGAAATATTTGAAGGACTATTATTGTAATTTGACGAAAGACGAGGGTGACGGATGTCACAGTCTCCCCTACTTTAGAAAATTTCGTCTCGAAATTTCTTTCAAATGGAGGCTACTATGAAATCAAGGCGTTGTAAAAGCCAACTAGATTTTTTTAAAAAAAAAAAAAAAATTCCATCATTTATGATTCGACAAAATTTAAGATAGTTGTCTAGTACCCAAAATTAAAGTTTCAAAATTTTTGATAGTTGACCCAAAGTTAGAAAGTTGAGAGTCTAAATGAAAAAGTGTAACACCCCAACCGATGGCGGAAACATCGAGGTGTCACGTAGTGACGATTGTTCAATAGCTCATGGACTAAAGTGTAAATTTGAATACATTGATTAAATAATTTATTACATTGAAATGAAATTACAGGATACAAAAATTCTAAAGTGACAAGTCTAGCTAAAATACAATGTAGACAAGACTGAAATATAAAATCCAAAAGCCTAAAAGAAGCGTCTCAAAACAACCTGAAACATGTACAAAAATATTTTGGTCAATACAAAAATTGTATTGGTGAGCATACCTGTTTAAATAAATATAGTAGAAAAGTATTTAGCAATTCATGTGCGGTACCATTTGCAATTATGTAATAAGTAATATCCGTTCAAAATCAACCCTATGAATGTATCAAGAATCAAGAATCAAAACATTTTTAAGTAATATGAATCACAAGACAATGACCAAGGTCTCTCAACAGAGTCACAAGGGGTATATACCATAGTACTATTCATTGAAAAGCTAGGCCGCAGAACGGTTAATGATTTTGACAAGCCATAGACACACCAATTAACATAAAGCAAACACACATGAGAATTGCATTTAGTAAAATAAATAGAAACTTGATAGTAAGTACATGAATCACCCCAGAATAGTAAAACAGTAAAAAGGGGAAAGATATACTCACAGTTTGCGAAAGCGATCAAAATCCACTTAAGCGGTCGTGAGTTAAGTAATGGGAATTCCGAGGAATTCAACCTATAATGTATAAGAGTTCTAATGAGGAAATGTCTAATGTCTAAAGTATCTAGGGTCTAAGGCATTAGGGTTTGCTAAGTCGATTTGGGGAATTAGAGTTTTTATGATAAGTCGCGTTAACGTAAAAGTTGTATATCACAAATAATATATGAAAGGTTGTAAATGTGGTTTGAATAATATAATTATTACCTATTGAATATTTAGATAACAATATGTTTGAATAACTAAGACAAAATAATTTAGTTAGTTACTTTAACTAAATTAAAATAAATACAAAAATCATAAATATATAAATAAATAATTTTGAGTTACACAATGATTCAACAAAAGATAATTAAGACATTAAACCATATGAGTATTTCTATTTTATAAGAAAAATATTTATAAAATAAATAAATGTTTCATTATGTCTAATTAAACGTAAATAAGACTAATAATACCATACATGATCCAAAAATACTAATTTTATAGAAAATGGATGATTTCTGATGTAAACAAATTAGAATAACTTTCCCACAATTTATATAAACTTATTTATATTTTAAAACGGATTTAACGAGATTAAATTATGTTTAAATGATTAAAAATAGGAAAATCAATAAAATTAAATGTTTTCTGAATCAATAATTTTTATATAAGTTCATGATGGTGAGAAATAGTTACCCAAAAAGTTTGAGATTAAAATCATTAAAAATGAATTTTTAATGAATTAATTATGATTAAAACAAGTTAAATCAATAAAAATATAAAAATAAAACATTTTTCAGAAAATAGAAGTGGGGTAATTTTCTATGAGATGTCTAGAAGCTACTCCTAAATTTTCATAATTTTTGGAGCAAAAATGAATTTATTATGAATATTTTATGTTTATATGTAAATTAAATAATTAAACAAGATAAGAAATAAAAAAAAATAAGAAATAATCAGAAAAAAAACATTGTGAAGGCGCCTAGGCTCGATCCTGAGTCCTCTTGCCTTCAACACCCATAACAAACCACTCCACCAAATGCTTTTATATTAATAATCTTCAAAACATTTTGTATTTATAATATATATGTTTAAGTCATCTTCTTCCCCAATTCATACAACCAAACCCTAACCCTAACCCCAAATTTAATAGCATGATCAAGACTAGATGAAGGCTCTGTAATAGAGGGCTTTCAATCTCTAAACACTAATAATCAAAACGGCAATAAGATTTGGTACTTACAATACACAATTTGCGAGAACAAGGGGTGAACGGCCGTGAGTGTTTTGGATGTCGATTCATGGACTTAGAACGCATATTAGGTGAATTGTATAGAGGGTTATTGTGTGTAGAAGGTTACTGAACCGGATTATATACTCAATTTAGAAGAACAAGTACATTTACACCCTCTCAAGACCTGGTCGACTTTAATGTCGACGGTTACCTTCGAACTGAAATAAAATGGATTAATTTGTGCTTTAAACGTGATAAATGCTCATGATAAGGCGCGGTATCAGTTAATATGTTGTGGAGAAACGTTTTGGGATCATTAAAAGTAACTTAAACGCTTCAAAACAGATTTTGGGACTCGCCGGAATCGTCGCCGGCGGCGACCCTTTTGGCCGGACACGAAGGAACAGCAGAACAGAAGGATTTCTTTTTTTTTTTTTTTGAAAGTTTCACACTTTGACACTTTAGGTCCCTTGACTATAACCAAGTTAGTTTAATAATGTTTTAGTTATTTTTTTCTTTTATAAAACTTAACGAAGTTAACTGGATTTAACTTAAAACTTTTATATAACTTTTTAAACTTAATTTTTTTTTAGAAGCTTTTACGAACACGTTTTCACATAGACACTCGATTAAAACTCTTATCCGATCCTTAATAAATATAAACGATGAATTATTTTTTAGCTCGCTATAAAATTAAATTTGAAAACGACGAAACTTATAAGGGCTATAGCGGAAATATTTGAAGGGTTATTATTGTAAATTTGACGAAAGACGAGGGTGACGAATGTCACAGTCTCCCCTACTTTAGAAAATTTCGTCTCGAAATTTCTTTCAAGTGAAGGTTACTATGAAACAAAATGCGTTGTAAAAGTCAACTAAATTTTTAAAAGAAATTTCCATCATTTATGATTTGACAAAATTTTAAATAGTTGTCTAATACCCAAAGTAAAATTTCAAAATCTTTTGACAGTTGACCCGAGATTAAGAAAGTGAGAGTTTATGAATATAAAAAGTTTTGGAAAGATGTAACTAGTGAGGGGCGGAGGTACTAATGAAGCAGTCTCCTCTCCTTTAGAAAAATTCCTGACCGAACTTTACTAAGGACATGCAACAGAACTTCGACGGACAGAGAGTGTGAGAGTACACAAGGTTTAAGGTTTTCTGTGTGGGTGGTCAAAACTCTAGGAAGACGAATTAAAGTTCGTGTAAGAACGTTTCAAAAAAAAAAAAAAAAAAAAAAAAAAAAATGTTAGCTATTAGTCAACGATCTAATGAAGAGGTAATTATGAGTAATGGGTAGGTTCTTGTTAAACTCCTAGTCCGTTCCCACAGTATCGTTTATGCTTATATATAGGGTGTACCGCAGCTGACCCACCACACTCCCGATACTTTGGACTCGTACTGATTGTTTACCAAAAACCTAAATAGAATTACACACCACCCTCATGTACCTGTAAGCCCATGATTGCGTTCCGGACCGTAATCATCGATTTACCTTACACTGGGGTGTTATGCTTTTCCATAACCCTATCCCAAGTAATACTAGAAACAAATGCGTGCAATTAGGATATGCAATAGCCACTATAATGAAATAATGTTCAATCATGACATGGTTAGAGGTCCTTCCCTTTCGGGTTTACCCTTTAACCGTAACGAGAATAACATGTAAGTATAAGACATGGTTAGTGGTTCTTCCCTTTCGGGTTCACCCTTAACCGGTAACTTCTGTTCACATCGTTGGCTTTAAACACCCATATTGATAACCCTGAGGTTTATACCGTTCCCCTCGGATTGAAGAAATACTCTAATCCGAGTCGTACGTGGGCACCGGCTTAGATCTCATACGAGTTATCAACTAGTATGTTCGTTGACCATGATGATGAACAAAATAATGTAAAGTATAACAGGGTTTTGCTCAAAACAAGAAAGAAAATATGCATGCCAATATGCGTTCAAGTAAGTATATAAGTATAGCATAAAATTTCGACTGAAAGAATAGTATAACATAAATCGAGTAAATCTCTCAATTGCACAAAAACGAGTTGAATTAATGCAAATAGGCAATGTGAAAATAATCACAAATAACGTGTTAGAAATAACTATGAATAAAAATGATGCAAGAATAAAATAATGAAATTTACGGCAAATGAATGTGCACGGAATGGATGTATAGCCTAATGGCATGTGAGTTAAAATCTAGTGATTTTACATATATGCGTTATACTATAAAAGACATTTAGCAACATTTTGATAAAAAGATATGTCCATTGTTTTGTTAAACCAAAAGTTTTGCGACTGAAAGAGTGTAAGTGTAAAAGCTAAATTTTTGCAGTCTACTCGACTTTGTGATATTGTTGAAATAATAGTAGTGATACATGAGAATAAATTTTTAGAAATCGAAGTGTGTTTTAGACTCAAAACAGGTTCATTTGAAAAATCTTCGTAAATACACATTTTCACGTGTTTACTAGATGTCAAGTTTGAAGAAAAAAAAAATGTTATAGGACATATTATTAGTTACAAGTTTCTCCCAAAAAAAACATATATTGGATCTGTTATATGAAAACAAATAGATTTTCATTTGACTTGTAAAATACGCAATGCAAGTTTATAAAATGCAAGATGAAACCATTTTATAAAGTATGTGTAGATCTCATGTGTTTCAAAAGACCAAGATTTAAAATAACGTGAATGTCAAAAATCAATGTATGTAATAGATTACCAATATTTAAGAAAATTCATAATCAACGAGATGTAGAAAAAGATCCTTGAGATGTGGATTTCACTCCTAACTCAAAGATATATTGCAAAATTGAAAACGATTGTGGAATGAAACCAATCACTAAGTTAAGGATATCACCCCCAGCTTAGTGGTTAAGTTTCTTTTTGAAGGAAATACTCTTTGAGGTGTGGATGTCACTCCTATCTCAAAAGTATATCCCTAAGATAAATAACATATAGAGGAGTGAAACTAATCACCAAGGTATGGATGTCACTCCTAACTTGGTGATATCGTTTCGTTTGTGAAATACGAGTGTCTTCTTTTCCAAACAAAATACCGAAAGAATAACGAGAAAGAATCGTAGCGAAAATATCTTGAAAGAAAATATAAGAAATAAGAGAAATGTACACGAGAGGACTCGTGAAAATAAGCTTAGTTATAGACTAGGCTAAAAGGCATTCTAATAACCTAATTCCCTATAACCTGGCTCTGATACCAATCTGTAACACCCCAACCGATGGCGGAAACATCGAGGTGTCACGTAGTGACGATTGTTCAATAGCTCATGGACTAAAGTGTAAATTTGAATACATTGATTAAATAATTTATTACATTGAAATGAAATTACAGGATACAAAAATTCTAAAGTGACAAGTCTAGCTAAAATACAATGTAGACAAGACTGAAATATAAAATCCAAAAGCCTAAAAGAAGCGTCTCAAAACAACCTGAAACATGTACAAAAATATTTTGGTCAATACAAAAATTGTATTGGTGAGCATACCCTGTTTAAATAAATATAGTAGAAAAGTATTTAGCAATTCATGTGCGGTACCATTTGCAATTATGTAATAAGTAATATCCGTTCAAAATCAACCCTATGAATGTATCAAGAATCAAGAATCAAAACATTTTTAAGTAATATGAATCACAAGACAATGACCAAGGTCTCTCAACAGAGTCACAAGGGGTATATACCATAGTACTATTCATTGAAAAGCTAGGCCGCAGAACGGTTAATGATTTTGACAAGCCATAGACACACCAATTAACATAAAGCAAACACACATGAGAATTGCATTTAGTAAAATAAATAGAAACTTGATAGTAAGTACATGAATCACCCCAGAATAGTAAAACAGTAAAAAGGGGAAAGATATACTCACAGTTTGCGAAAGCGATCAAATCCACTTAAGCGGTCGTGAGTTAAGTAATGGGAATTCCGAGGAATTCAACCTATAATGTATAAGAGTTCTAATGAGGAAATGTCTAATGTCTAAAGTATCTAGGGTCTAAGGCATTAGGGTTTGCTAAGTCGATTTGGGGAATTAGAGTTTTTATGATAAGTCGCGTTAACGTAAAAGTTGTATATCACAAATAATATATGAAAGGTTGTAAATGTGGTTTGAATAATATAATTATTACCTATTGAATATTTAGATAACAATATGTTTGAATAACTAAGACAAAATAATTTAGTTAGTTACTTTAACTAAATTAAAATAAATACAAAAATCATAAATATATAAATAAATAATTTTGAGTTACACAATGATTCAACAAAAGATAATTAAGACATTAAACCATATGAGTATTTCTATTTTATAAGAAAAATATTTATAAAATAAATAAATGTTTCATTATGTCTAATTAAACGTAAATAAGACTAATAATACCATACATGATCCAAAAATACTAATTTTATAGAAAATGGATGATTTCTGATGTAAACAAATTAGAATAACTTTCCCACAATTTATATAAACTTATTTATATTTAAAACGGATTTAACGAGATTAAATTATGTTTAAATGATTAAAAATAGGAAAATCAATAAAATTAAATGTTTTCTGAATCAATAATTTTTATATAAGTTCATGATGGTGAGAAATAGTTACCCAAAAAGTTTGAGATTAAAATCATTAAAAATGAATTTTTAATGAATTAATTATGATTAAAACAAGTTAAATCAATAAAAATATAAAAATAAAACATTTTTCAGAAAATAGAAGTGGGGTAATTTTCTATGAGATGTCTAGGAGCTACTCCTAAATTTTCATAATTTTTGGAGCAAAAATGAATTTATTATGAATATTTTATGTTTATATGTAAATTAAATAATTAAACAAGATAAGAAATAAAAAAAAATAAGAAATAATCAGAAAAAAAACATTGTGAAGGCGCCTAGGCTCGATCCTGAGTCCTCTTGCCTTCAACACCCATAACAAACCACTCCACCAAATGCTTTTATATTAATAATCTTCAAAACATTTTGTATTTATAATATATATGTTTAAGTCATCTTCTTCCCAATTCATACAACCAAACCCTAACCCTAACCCAAATTTAATAGCATGATCAAGACTAGATGAAGGCTCTGTAATAGAGGGCTTTCAATCTCTAAACACTAATAATCAAAACGGCAATAAGATTTGGTACTTACAATACACAATTTGCGAGAACAAGGGGTGAACGGCCGTGAGTGTTTTGGATGTCGATTCATGGACTTAGAACGCATATTAGGTGAATTGTATAGAGGGTTATTGTGTGTAGAAGGTTACTGAACCGGATTATATACTCAATTTAGAAGAACAAGTACATTTACACCCTCTCAAGACCTGGTCGACTTTAATGTCGACGGTTACCTTCGAACTGAAATAAAATGGATTAATTTGTGCTTTAAACGTGATAAATGCTCATGATAAGGCGCGGTATCAGTTAATATGTTGTGGAGAAACGTTTTGGGATCATTAAAAGTAACTTAAACGCTTCAAAACAGATTTTGGGACTCGCCGGAATCGTCGCCGGCGGCGACCCTTTTGGCCGGACACGAAGGAACAGCAGAACAGAAGGATTTCTTTTTTTTTTTTTTTGAAAGTTTCACACTTTGACACTTTAGGTCCCTTGACTATAACCAAGTTAGTTTAATAATGTTTTAGTTATTTTTTTCTTTTATAAAACTTAACGAAGTTAACTGGATTTAACTTAAAACTTTTATATAACTTTTTAAACTTAATTTTTTTTTAGAAGCTTTTACGAACACGTTTTCACATAGACACTCGATTAAAACTCTTATCAGATCCTTAATAAATATAAACGATGAATTATTTTTTAGCTCGCTATAAAATTAAATTTGAAAACGACGAAACTTATAAGGGCTATAGCGGAAATATTTGAAGGGTTATTATTGTAAATTTGACGAAAGACGAGGGTGACGAATGTCACAAAAAGGCTTTGGGAATGTGTAACCAGTGAGGGGCAGAGGTACTAATGAAACAGTCTCCCCTACTTTAGAAAGGTTTCTGACTGTATGTTATTAGAGTATGCAACAAGAATTCAAACAACCGAGGATATACGAGTACACAAGGTTTTAGTTTTTTTTGGTGTGGGTGGTCAAGAGAAAGACTTTAGGAAGACGAATTGAAGCTCGTGTAAGAACGTTCTTGTCGAAAATACTAGTTATTAGTCAATGATCTAACGAAGAGGTAATCATAAAGTAATGGGTAGATTCTTGGTCAGACTCCTAGTCCGTTCCCGCAGTATCGTTTATGCTTATATATAGGGTGTACCGCAGCTAACCCACCACACTCCCGATACTTTGGACTCGTACTGATTGTCTACCAACAACCTAAATAGAATTACACACCACCCCCATGTACCTGTAAACCCATGATTGCGTTCCGGACCGTAATCACCGATTTACCTTACACTAAGGTGTTATGCTTTTCCATAACCTTAACATGAAATAAACGTGTGCAACCAATATGTAATAGCCACTGTAATGAAATAATGTTTAATCATGACATGGTTAGAGGTCCTTCCCTTTCGGGTTTTTCCTTTAACCGTAATGAAATAACATGTAAGTATAAGACATGGTTAGAGGTTCTTCCCTTTCGGGTTCACCCTTAAACGGTAACTTTTGTCCACATCGTTGGGCTCAACACACCTATATTGGTAAACTCCAAGATTTACACTGTTCCCCTCGGATTAAAGAAATACTCTAATCCGAGTCGTACGTGGGCACTGGCTTAGATCTCATACGAGTTACCAACTAGTATGTTCCTTGGCCATGATGAAGAACAAAAATAAAGTATGTATAACAGGGTTTTGCTCAAAACAGGAAAGAAAATATGCATACCAAATATGCGTTCAAGTAAGTATATAAGTATAGCATAAAATTTCGACTGAAAGAATCGTATAACATAAATCGAATAAATCGCACAATTGCACAAATTGAAAGTAAACGAGTTGAATTAATGCAAATAGGCAGTGTGAAAATAAGCACAAATAACGTGTTTAGAAATAACTATGAATAAAAATGGTGCAAGAATAAAATAATGAAATTTACGAAACAAAAGTTTTACGACTGAAAGAGTAAAAGTGTACAAGGTAAATTTTCGCATTTTACTCGACTTTGTGACATTGTTGAAAGAATAGTAATAATGCATGAGACTAACTTTTTAGAAATCGAAGTGTGTTTTAGATTCAAAACAGGTTCACATGAAAAGGTTTTGTAGATACCCATTTTCATGTGTTTACGAAAAGTCGAGTTTGAAAAGTGTTATAAGGCATATTAACAGTTGCAAGTTTCTCCCGAAAACATATATTGGGTAGGTCGTATGAAAATAAAAGGTTTACATTTGATTTGTGACAGATGCAATACAAGTTTATAAAACGCAAGGTGAAATCATATCATGAAATATGTATAAATCTAATGTGTTTTAAAAGACCAAGATTTAAAATGACGTGAATGATGAAATTAACGTATGTAATACGTTACCAATATTTAAGAAAATTCATAATCAACGAGATGTAGAAATAGATCCTTGCGATGTGGATTTCATTCCTAACTCAAAGATGTATTTCAAAGGTGAAAACGATTGTGGAATGAAACCAATCACTAAGTTAAGGATATCACTCCCAGCTTAGTGCTTAAGTTTCTTTTTGAAGGAAATACTCTTTGAGGTGTGGATGTCACTCCTATCTCAAAGACATATTCCTAAGATAAATAATATATCGAGAAGTGAAACTAATCACCAAGGTATGGATGTCACTCCTAACTTGGCGCTATCGTTTCATTTGTGAAATACGAGCGTATTCTTTTCTAAGCAAAATATCGAAAGAATAACGAGGAATAATCATAACGAAAATATCTTGAAAGAAAATATAAGAAACGAGAGAAATATACACGAGAGGACTCATGAAAATAAACTTAGTTATAGTCTAGGCTAAAAGGCATTCTAATAACCTAATTCCCTATAACCATGGCTCTGATACCAATCTGTAACACCCCAACCGATGGCGGAAACATCGAGGTGTCACGTAGTGACAATTGTTCAATAGCTCATGGACTAAATTGTAAATTTGAATACATTGATTTAAATAATTTATTACATTGAAATAAAATTACAGGATACAATAATTCTAAAGTGACAAGTTGATGTGTGAAAATGTGTATTAAATAAATCTGTCAAGTTTTAAAAATGGATAAACCCGCTAAACCACACACTAACGGCAAGTGCACCGGTCGCAGTGTAGCAGAGCAAGTAAGTCCGGAATATCGATCCGTGGACACAATGTGGCGACTCTCGGTACTAAACCTCTGTCGACTCCTAGCCTAGAAAATTGGATGTTTTGTGATTTTTATTAATTAACTAATTACTAAAGCAAATAAACTAAAAGACTTAAATTAAAAGATAGCAGAGGATCACTAAGGAGGAAATCAGAGATGGGAAAGGCAACCACCTAGGTATCGAATCCTACTAATGAAATTGGAATTTCCCGGCTTTGGAAACTATGTTGGCAATCAGGATCTTATAATATTCACCCTTAGTATCCTAGTGGCTCCCGAATCATTTACCAAGACTGACCGAAAAGGAATCCTAAAGGCTACTAATCTCACTGATTGGTTAGATCACCTCTCGGTCTCACTAACTATGCTAAAGTACTCGCTAGATTGGTTTAGATTTCTCACTCTCCAATCACAATACACCCTAAAGTGCAAGGAGTAACCTGTAAAGTCAATCTATGACACATAGGGGTGTTCAACGAATCGAATAACGAATTTTCGAATTATTCGAATCGAATTATTCAAATTTTTAATATTTTTACCTGAATTCGTATTCGTTTAAAATTCAATTTATTCGATTCGTATTCGATTCGAATAAGAAACTCGAATTCGAATCGAATTCGAATAAATTCGATTTAGTTCAAACTCACCTTAAATAACAAATTGTTTTACTTTTAGTTTTAAAACTAATACAAACTCATTATTTTTAACATATAAAATACAAATCTACAAATTGATAAACAACAATATGTCAAATACGAGAATAGTAAAAATAGTAGAGATTATAGTTTTATAGAGTTTTGTGATATATAAGGTAAATATATAAAACATGGTTATGCTAAAAGTTATAGACACTATGGGTTCTTAGAGTTTGACCAAAATTTAGAAGTTTTTTTTTTTCAATGTGTATACTTGTGTATATAATAATGTGTATATGTGTGTATATATTTAAAAAAATATACATGTATAATTTTTATTCGAATTTCGAATCGAATCGAATTTAAAATCATAAATTCGTATTCGATTCGTATTCGATTTACTGGACTCGAATTTGAATCGAATCGAATTCGAATTCTTAATAATCGAATCGAATTCTTGGTAATCGAATCGAACTAAATCGAATTTCGAATTTTTCGAATTCGAATCGAATTCTGAACACCCCTAATGACACAGATAAGCAAATAATACTAGAGAACCTAGGAAAACCTGATCTCTCAGCGTTTCTAGCCTAAACCTCTAGCACCAAAGACAAATCTGACTACCTATCACCTCTCAGTCTCAAGAGTAGGAAGAATACTAATTACCTCTAAACACCCAATTAATGTTCCTATGGAATTTAGGCCTAAAACCATAAAGTAACTTACAAGCACAAAGCAAGTAATTCTAACAAGCATCCAAACATGAAAGACATTCACTAAGACACCCGTCGAACATTAAAAGATCATAAATTAGTAAAAAGTACGCACGCACATCATAGAATCATAAACAAGTTTCTTACTAAAACATAAACCCAACTATAAAATCCAAAACCGAAACATAAACCAAAATCAAAAAGTCGTCATGTCAAACCTAGGTGGCTACTAATGTTTTAGCCAAACATAATTAGGGAAAACAATAAAAACATAGGTTCAAGAAAAATAAAAGTTATAGTAATAATATTCATAAACACAAAGTCAATAAATATAAAACTAGAAGTTGCAGTGATCAAACCCGTTGGTTCAATCTTAAACCCGTGCCTTCTTCCCCTTTACTTCCTCTCCTCCAAATTGATAATATGTCCTCTAATAAATTGCTTCTCCTCCCTGTGATGCGGCTGTGATTTTCTATATTGATAACGTCCGCCGCTGTGTGAATTCTCCTCCTGTAATAATGATGCTTGAGATAATAATATATGTGCACCCCTCCTCTTTTTTTTTTTTTTACTTCCTCCATAATATAATTATGGCATAGGGTTTTTACATTGGCCAATTGGGCTTATTGGACTTTACGTCCATAGTTTATTATTATTATTATTATTATTATTATTATTATTATTATTATTATTATTATTATTATTATTATTATTAGTAGTAGTAGTAGTAGTAGTATACTCTAAGCTCGCATCTCGGGTGTTCTTGGCTCGATCAAAATTCCTCGTTTATGCTCCAACGTCCATGAACACATGCTCCTAAGTGTTCGTGTCTCGATTAAAATTCTTTCGTTTTGAGCTCACTTTCCACAACCACCTATAAAATAATAAAATACATAAATACATAATAAAAACGACACGAAACGACTAAAAACCTGACCAAATAATATACAAAATACATAGGAAAAGAGATGTGTTTTGCAACACATCAAACATCCCCACACTTAAAACTTTTGCGTCCCGAAAAAGAATTATACAAAATCCTAGACAACATTTTCAACAAAGCACTTAACAAAAACGATAGCATCAAACAGGGTCAAAAGCAAGCTATGAAATCAACAAGCATAGCGGTTTCACAAGACTTACATCGTTCAAAAGGCTGACTAGTCAAGATGATACAATTTTAAAAACAAGGCCTACCTAGTCAAGCTTCACTTACCTTCAAGCAACCGACTATGCACCTGTAAGTACCCCTCACAATATCACTCATCTCTCGGTTATATATTTATTTGGAGTGAATCTCTCAAAACCGAAATATGAAGCAAAATTATCATAAGCTTGTACGTCAATCAAATCTCCACCTAATTGCTAAAACTAACACAAATCAAGAGGACTTCGAAAGGGTAGGCAAGGGTTAAAGGTAGGTATTTTGTTGGGAAAAATTGGCTAAAAAGAAAAATAAGAGATAAACCGGATAAACCATAAACAAATAAACTCTAACTCTTTGGTCTTCTCGACCCACAACCTTTATTCTTTTTTTTTTCTTTTCTCTCACTTTTTCATATATCTTTTTTTTCAGTTTTTTTTTTTTTTTTTTTTTTTTTTTTTTTTTTTTTTTTTTGCGTCAGCTACTCTTTATGCTGATATATTTTTTTTTCTTTTTCACAATATATACGATCCGGTAATCAATAAAATAAAATGGGTGACAAACGAAAGGTTTAGGCTCAAAGTGGTTTCTAAAGGTAAAAATGAGGAAACGGGTAAAATAACAAAAACAAACGAAAAGGCTAAACAAAATGGGTAATCCTAATGCCTCTATCATATTTGTGTCAAGTCTAAGCTTGTGGTCTCAAAATGCATCAAAACGCACAAGTTCTAAAATAATGCAACAGAGTCGGTATATCACACATGAAACGAAATAGTGAATATTTATATATAATATTTAAAGGCTCAAAACTCACTGTCATGTGGAAATATGAGTTACCGATACTAGCAAATGCAAAGCCAGTTAACCATCCAGCTTGATCCACTATCCCAGGCACCCCAAACATTTTATTTCAGAAAAACAACTAAGTCAAGCCTACTATCCCGCAACTTAAAAAAACATATGCTAAGACCCGTAAACCCGACAATTGACCCCGCTTTTAACCGACGTATTAAATTGAAAAGGCTCGTTTACTACGCGCAAAAAGGATCGGGACTAACACAAAACCCACTCTTTTTTTTCTTTTTTTTTTGTTTTTTTGTTTTTTTGTTTTTTTTTTTTGACTCAACCTACAACTAAGCAGAATAAAGACGAAGTCTCCCATCTCCACACTTAGAAAGACACAGTGTTCTCAATGTGCTCCAGGATACAACGCAGACTAAAAATAAAAATGCAAAAATACGAAAAAAAAAATATATAATAACAACAAAATAAATGGAACGAACTCCCTGGAAAATGTGGCGATAGTTTGCAGAAAGTGTCCGTCCGTCCATCATCTACAGCCGTATAGCATTTCCTTCGCGGCCATAGTCAGAATCCTGCAAAAATAAACTAAAAAGAAAATGAAAGTACAATGACTCAATGACAAGTGAGATGCCTGTTTACGAAAAATAATTTTAAAATCGACCCCACCCGAATGGAGATTGAGTACGGGCGGGGGAGATCCAATAGTGTAAAGGGCCAAGGCAATCCCACACGACTCGATAAACTAAAAATTGTATAAAAAAGAATTAAAATAAAATAAAATAAAAATATACTTGGCGGATGATGATACAAACTCTACACTTGGGTTTTAACCCAAGTTCAATCAGGTGGCTTCTCTTTTATCCACCCTTTATCCAACCCGTTTAATTCAGATCGTTCACCATTATTTGTCGAAAGACGAATGGTGAATCTAGAGTAACGTTTGAAAAATTCAAACGGGTCAGACCACCTATTCTTACACTTACCTGGAGCAAACTTGATATGTGGCATATGATGAGGGGTATGGTCCATGTGATTGTGAACCCTCTCCCGTGATGGTGGCGGCACGGGCCGGCAATCATGAATGTGACGAGGTGGTTTGGTCTTCTTCTTTGTTACCACCTCTTCATCTTCTTCCTCGTTTGGTGTATCTTTGAACTCTGTGGCTGGTTCCCCCATAAGTAATGTTTCTAAAAAGGTAAGATCACCAACCGGGTCAAATTCATCTTCTTCAAGAGTTGTTAAATTATCCAACTCATCACCAAACTCTTCCTCCCAAGACGGTACATTTATATCTTCTTCATCCCCCGTCTTGTCTTCCATCTCACTTCTTTCTTCATTCAACCCGACGTCTTCTTCAACCTCACTATCACTCAAAAAATCATCTTCAATGGGGTCTTGTTGGACCGGAGGTGGGACTTCTTCATCCATTATTGTCTCCGGTGCTGGAGTGATATCATATGGTTGTAAGTATGGATTCTCCCCTTCATACCAATCTACATAGATCCTTGGTACTGAAGAGGCAAGAAAACTATCGGGCTCCCTCCAAACAGGCATATAGTGATTTTTCATTTGTGCGTAGATGCCTTCTTCATTGTTACCAGCCTGGTCGCGCTCTCTTATGTAGTCTGCTACAGTCTTTCTTCCACTAGCATCTGGCATCCTAAAAATCTCACTGCAAACAGACACTAAACAAACAAATCACGGCACCAGATAGAAAAGATATAGTAGAATAAAAAAAAATTAACTAAAAAGAAATAAATAATAAAATAAAGAAGAATAAAATTATCTACAAAATGACTAGATCCCCGACTCGGGTCGTCCTCGAAAGCGCACTGTGTCCCCGGCAACGGCGCCAAAAACTTGATGTGTGAAAATGTGTATTAAATAAATCGGTCAAGTTTTAAAAATGGATAAACCCGCTAAACCACACACTAACGGCAAGTAAGTCCGGAATATCGATCCGTGGACACAATGTGGCGACTCTCGATACTAAACCTCTGTCGACTCCTAGCCTAGAAAATTGGATGTTTTGTGATTTTTATTAATTAACTAATTACTAAAGCAAATAAACTAAAAGACTTAAATTAAAAGATAGCAGAGGATCACTAAGGAGGAAATCAGAGATGGGAAAGGCAACCACCTAAGTATCGAATCCTACTAATGAAATTGGAATTTCCCCGGCTTTGGAAACTATGTTAGCAATCAGGATCTTATAATATTCACCCTTAGTATCCTAGTGGCTCCCGAATCATTTACCAAGACTGACCGAAAAGGAATCCTAAAGGCTACTAATCTCACTGATTGGTTAGATCACCTCTCGGTCTTACTAACTATGCTAAAGTACTCGCTAGATTGGTTTAGATTTCTCACTCTCCAATCACAATACACCCTAAAGTGCAAGGAGTAAACTGTAAAGTCAATCTATGACACAGATAAGCAAATAATACTAGAGAACCTAGGAAAACCTGATCTCTCAGCGTTTCTAGCCTAAACCTCTAGCACCAAAGACAAATCTGACTACCTATCACCTCTCGGTCTCAAGAGTAGGAAGAATACTAATTACCTCTAAACACCCAATTAATGTTCCTATGGAATTTAGGCCTAAAACCATAAAGTAACTTACAAGCACAAAGCAAGTAATTCTAACAAGCATCCAAACATGAAAGACATTCACTAAGACACCCGTCGAACATTAAAAGATCATAAATTAGTAAAAAGTACGCACGCACATCATAGAATCATAAACAAGTTTCTTACTAAAACATAAACCCAACTATAAATCCAAAACCGAAACATAAACCAAAATCAAGTAAAAGACATAGAAACTTGATTGTAAGTACATGAGTCATCCCAAAATGTAAAACAGTAAAAACGGGAAAGATATACTCACAGTTTGCGAAAGCGATCAAAATCCACTTAAGCGGTCGTGAGCTAAGTAATGGGAATTCCGAGGAATTCAACCTATAACGTGTAAGAATACTAATAAGGAAATGTCTAAAAAGTCTAAGGTATCTAGGGTCTAAGGCATTAGGGTTACTATGTCGATTTGGGGAATTAGAGTTTTTAATATAAAAGTTGTATATCCAAATGATATACGAAAGATTGTAAAGGTGGTTTAGGTAATTATTACCTATCGGATATTTAGATAAAAATTATGTTTGAATAATTAAGACGAAATAATTTAGTTAATTACTTTTAACTAAAATAATCATTAATGTATAAATAAATAAATAATTATGTGTTTCACAATAATTTAACAAATGGTAATTAAGATTCTCAAACATAAAACATTTCTATTTTATAATAAAAGTATTTATAAAATAGATGTTTAAATAGTGTAGATAAATAAATGTTCTATTATGTCTAATTAACATAAATAAGATTAAAAATACAAGACATGATCCAAAAATACTATTTTTATAGAAAATGGATGATTTCTGATGTAAATAAATGAAAATAATTTTCTCATAATTTTTATAAACTTATTTATATTTAAAACTGATTTAATGAGATTAAATCATGTTTAAATGATTAAAAATAGGAAAATTAATAAAAATAGATGTTTTCTGAATAAAATATTTTTATTTCAGTTCATAATTATTAGAAATAATTACCCAAAAAGTTTGAGATTAAAATCATTAAAAACGAATTTTTTTATCAATTAAATACTATTAAAACAAATAAATTCAATAAAAATATAAAAATAAGACATTTTTCAGAAAATAAAAGTGTGGTAATCTTCTTTATAGTGTCAAGATGTTACTTCTAAATTTTTGGATCAAAAATGAATTTATTATGAATATTCTAAGTTTATATGTATTTATATATATTTAAAGATAATATGAAAATGAAAATTAAAAATGAAATACACCAAAAATGCAGATGTGCGTCCATGTGGACTTGAACCCGGTCCCTTCCTGATCCAATACACATGCTCAACCACTAGAGCACAAGCCCTTATGTTGCAATATTTGAATTAAAATAATACTTATCTCTAAATTAGTTTACATCATATTCTTCCCCAAATTAACCAAGACATGAACCCTAACCCTAGAACCTCAATAATATGATTTCGGCACTATGAATGATTTGTAATAAAGGGGTTTTGTTCCTGGAACGATTCTAAGCAAAACGGCATCATAAAAACGAACTTACATCGCGTATGTGAATGAAAACAAGTATAAAGGGGGCCGCGACTTTGAAGCCCAATATGAACAATCTTCTGTTACAATTATGTGTTTTTCTTGTGGTTCTGGAACGAGTAGAAGTCGAGGAAACATATACGAAGGCCAATTTATAGTATTGTGCAGTTACAACGAACGATTTGATCACGTTTAACAAGTCGCCGGTTACAAGTTTAAATCCGGATTAAATGTACGATTAACACCAATGAAACGCACGTTACAGACTAGGAATCGATTATTACAAAGTGAAGATACGTTTGACATGATTAAGGGTGAGTTATGGCGCAATAAACGAGTGTTTTAATACTCGTCGGAATCCAAGGTCGCCGGATCCGGCGAGAAGCCCGACCGGAGAAACAGTTTGGAGGGTTTTATGTTTTTAAATTTACAACTTTCCTGAATTGACACATTAGGTCCCTCTAGATTTAACTAGGTTAGTTTTATTGTGTTCCGGTTAGTTTTCCTTTATAAAACTTAACTTCGTTAAGTTAGTTTAACCAAAAAGTTTATAAACTTTATAAAACTTGGAAAAATCCATCGTGTAGACGTTAAAAGATACGTATTCGATAATAAAAAAAAAACTTATACCCGACCCTTAATAAATACCAACGATGATTTTTTTTTATTACTCTAAAATACAATTTTGGAAACGACGAAACTTATAGGGGTTTTTAATGGAAATATTTGAAGGACTATTATTGTAATTTGATGAAAGACGAGGGTGACGGATGTCACAATTCGGTCAAAAAAACCTACCTATTACTTAAGGCAATTTAATACATCCATGGCTCTAATAATTCATCCAGAATTTGATCAGATGCACTATGCAGGCGATATGTTTACCATTTGATTTCCACAAGATTCCGAACATGGGCTGATGATGCTAAAGTAGCTGGACCGAAAGCTACATTGTTGCAGGAACAAGCTGATCGTCTTGAACTGGACATACATGTTGTTATACTCTGCAAAAACGTTGCACCGATAGACTGAATCGCGCCTTTGAACCCTAATTAATTCGCTATCACACACACATTCTTCATCTGAATTTGATACAGTTTTTGATGATAATGATGATGGTGATGATCTGAAATTTGTGATGGGAAAATTTAGGATTTCTTAATCACAACAATAACCAACAGTATTATGTCATTCTCACCTAATTACTCTTTTTAACTTAATTATTATTCACAAATACAAGTTGTGCATATGTTATTTGACCAATATTCAGGTTCGGCGTAGTGTGCGTGTTTCCAATGATGAAATTGTAGGATTTGCCAAGTTGTTTAATGGTGAGCTCACATTGGATAACATCAGTAGGTTGGTTGTTGCGAGTTGTTAGATTTCCTTCATTGGATGCATTTTGTATGTATCTCTCATAATCTTCTACTTTGATTTTTACTGCAGACCCCGATTAGTGAATACACGCAAATATATGGCCATCATCCCATATGGAACATAGGCATATTGTGTTACATTCTTGAGCTACAAGAGTGTGTTACCATAATACCATGTCCATATCTTAATTTTTTTAATTAAAATTTGAGCATGTGAAATAAACTTAGCTATGGTTTTTATTATAACTGTGTAGGATCATAAAGGTTGAAAAAGTATTAAGTTAGATTTTAAAGAAGAAAAAGGCATCAACTTCATTTTTCCCATATTCAACTCCGTAAATTAGTGCCACCATGTAAACCGGTGTTGCCGCCTGGATTTTTTGGGTTAAAATTGGATAAGAAAGAGGATAGAATCATCATCTTTGTTCTCGATAGAAATATGAGGACACGCTAGTTCCTAAATGTCTGAGTCTTGTATTCCTATTTGTATGCTACTTGATCTTTACTATTATTTCTATCAAACATTCAGGAGCAAGGCTGAAGCTACTACACTTAAGAATGAATGATTTGGAGATGGATAAGTAGGTATCCTTTCATCACTCATAGTCGCTACTATGTATATGTACTTTCTTCTTACTTTCTTCTAATATTATCAAGTTTGTAATATGTGTTTAGGTGACAAGGTAATAATCTATGTTTTCCTTATTCTAACATTGAACTAATTTATTACTTTACAAAAGTTTCTCTTTTATCTTAGTTTTGTTTTACATAACAGAGGAAATTGGTTTTGATTTTGAATTCTAGGCTTCTCACTTTGATAGGTATGATATCTCTCGCTCCCACCTTCAAAACTCCTATTCCAAACACTGTTTTTTTTTTCTTTTCCTTATATTCTAATGTGTTTTTATGTAACAGGCCGTGTAGACAATGTGTATGGAGACCGCAACCTCATCTGTACTCTTCAGCTACCACAGGAGTATAAAGAGAAAATCGAAGCTACTGCTTAAGTGAGCTATGAATCACCACAAGGTTCAGGTCAGTGAACACAAATGGGAATTAATAATCTGTATGACTGAGTTTACGATTGGTGCGTTTTCTACTTTTATCATTTTTATTAAGTCATATTACATTTTTGAACCCCGGGACACTCCCAAAGTAATTAGCTAGCATCTATATCTATACATATAATAAACCAAAGCCATTTTAATGACATGGCACTCAAAGAGGGTATTCTCTTCATTGAGTGTGCCATATGTCATCACATGTGGCAAGAGCTTTATTTTAGGAAAATAATAATTTAAAATTTAAAAACAAAATTAGATTTTTATCTCTAATGTTTTCTCCCATAACTTTTAAACATTAATATCTTTTATATACGAGATTTTTTAAAGAAAAAAATTACACCAAATTAACGAGCGTTTTATTATCTTTCCAACGGGTACCATAGTGCTATATAAAAAACGGAGAAAAAAACGACTATTTTTTTGTGTGGTTTTGTTCATACAGGAAAAAAACACAAAGTGTTTAGGTTATTCATTAATCATGTATAGGCAAATCATTAGTTATGTTCAAACCAGTAAATATGATATTTATTTACAACATGTGTTAGCATTGGAGTTGTACATTGTTTTAAGTTAGGTTTTAATATTAGAGTTATACAGTGTTTAAGGTTATGCACTAACATTGAAGATACATTGTTAATTGTTTTAGGTTAAGTGCTACCCAAAGCTTTCCTGCATGTAACTTGTGTCAGGTTTGGAATTAGTTTAAAAAAAATTGTGGGTTTGGGTCGGGCCTGGAATTAGGTGATACCCGACCCAATTACCCTTTTTTTATATTAGAATATGATAACTTATGGCAGAGATTTGTTTAAAATAATCATAATAATAATAATAATAATCATTAATCATATATTGGCAAGTCATTAATTATGTTGTCATACTAGATATTTTATTATGTCATATTAGATATTTCAACCCGGGACGCACTCCAACAGGTAATTGCTATGTTTTCTTTTTCTACCATATTCTGAAATAGCTCAAATCTTATTGTATGCAGTTAAAGACCTTTGCCTGAATGTATTGGTGCTAAACAATCTTTGTCCCCTTGAAGTGCTTGGGATCTTAATATTCTGTTTTAGGTGTTGATGTTGTAAGGTGAAATAGATCTTTTGATATATATATTTTTTAAAAGTATCTAATGTAAGTTGATACATAGATGCCATTTTTATAGTTTAGATACTTCTAATTTTATTTACTTTACTTAGATTTCTCAACCGGGACGCTCCCGGGGTATAAGCTAGTAATAAATATTTTGATAATTTCCAACACATATTATCCTCGGATAGGAGAATTAGGAGAGTTGTTAAATTAAATAAACCCCACACTAGGGATGACACATTGAGAGGCTAGAATCATATAGGATTATAGGATTATATAAGGACTCTGATGAAATATGTTTGAGCAAGAATAGTATCAATATTAGTGACATGTAGCAAGAATAGTACCAACCCTTTTACAAGGTTTACCTCATCAGAACACTTGTTATTTTTAATTAGTCATTATATTTTGGTATCATATATCACTAGATATTTGCCCGCGTTGACACGCAGTTTACCAACGTACGATTATTTGGAGTAGTATAACGTATAAGAAAAATAAAGTAGAAACATTTTATTAAAATTTAAAAGCAACGAATACACATTTATTCAAATATCGCTGAAAATTTCCTTATAAACAACATTTTTTGTTTTAGTCATCACTTTCCCATCAGCATCCAGTATAAGTAACTTCACGCCTGCCCTGCTTTTAACTCTTGATAATGCGACATAAAGCTGGCCGTGTGAGAATACAGGGTTTCTTAAATACAATCCAACCTTTGATAAAGACTGTCCTTGGCTTTTATTGATGGTCATTGCAAAACATACGCTTATTGGGAATTGACGCCTTTGGAACTTTACTGGAATCTTGATATCAGATGGTATCAAATTTATTCTTGGAATAAGAGTTTTGGTACCAATGTTTCCACCTGATATGATCTCGGCTTCAATAACACGCTTTGCAAGTCTGGTGATTCGTAATCTCGTTCCATTGCACAAACCATTTTGTTGATCTATGTTTCGCAACAACATGACGGGTACACCAACTTTAAGTGCTAAACGATGGTTAGGTAACCCAGAAATTTTTAAACCATTAAGGACATCAGGAGAGTATAAGTCTTCCTGTGAACGGTTATTACCATTCTCAATCTGACATATACTATCAGAGCTCAGATACTCGACTTCATCTCCAGGAAACAATGCAAGAAGCCTTTCATTTATATCATGTACGACTTCATTTGTAGGTGCAAGTATTGCTCGTTCTCCAAAGTAATCTTTATCTTTGTAAAGTTGGATAAGTGAAGGGTAGACGAAGTCAATTAATCTAGAAATCGGATCTGATGTACCCTTAATAAGAAGATCATCTGGAATGTCCACATCAAACTCATCATCATGAATTGACTCACCAACTTTACCCTCACCTAATTCAAGAAGCCAGTTTGCAAATGCCTTTGTTTCATCGGATTCAGACGTGTTGTTACCCAACGTTAACCTCATGTTTTTTGTTAAAGTGAGGACTTTGCAACTATTCCAAATAGGAGAAGAAGTTATTGATGCATTTAAAATATCTCTTCTACTACCATTTGGAACAACCGGAAGGATCTGTCTAAAATCACCACCCAAAACCATAACCTTACCACCAAAAGGCAAATCAGAATTAGGTGAAGAATTTGACTGCAGGACGTCTTTCATTGTACGATCAAGTGCCTCAAAAGCATGCTTGTGAATCATTGGAGCTTCATCCCAAATAATTAACTTAGTTTGCTTCAATAAATCAGCAATATCACTATTGGGCTTTATACCGCACAATGATTGTTCAGTAACATTCAAAGGTATACGAAACCTAGAATGCGCTGTCCTTCCACCAGATAACAGCAGAGAAGCAATACCACTGGATGCAACGTTCAAAACAATTTGTCCTTTAGATCTTATGGCAGCAGACAACGTTTTCCATAAAAAGGTTTTACCAGTTCCTCCAAAACCATAAACAAAGAATAGCCCACCTTTGTTACCATCAACCGCATGAATGATTTGATCAAAAATTGAACGTTGCTCATCAGTTAAAGAACGTGAATGGGTATGAAATTCCTCAGCCAACGTACTTACTTGATAATTCAGCTCATCAAGAATCAAACGGTTATTTGCAGATGATATCGAATCATTATCCGGATAAGGCATAGAAGGAAACCTACGCAGGCTTGAGTTATTCCGAAGCAACTGTTTCTCAATTTCAAGCAACGTAAGGTTCTTTATTTGTTCATCAGGAAGAGACAAACCTAAAAACGAAAAAGTTTGGAACATTCAATTTAAAAGAAAAGGGACATTAAAAAAAATAAATTCATTAAATTTCGAAATTAAAATTTGTTACCTTCAATTTGGAATACGTCTTCGTGTCTACGCATAATACCATCTGACAGATACTTCCATGATTTTTCCCAAACATGCTCAGGCCTAGATAAGGTATTAGACAGCAACATCATCGCAAACAAATTACGAAGAGAATATCCAGAACCTGTATAATGAGCCTCTTCAATAGCTTCTACATATTCTTTGTCATCGTCTAAGAGGCCAAGAGCATAACATGCATCACGAAATGTTGGTAAGATTTCTCCATTGACCGTTCTTATCTCCTCAAATGATCTAGGGCCTTTTACTTTATTTAGAAGAACTCTCAAAAAATACGCCTCGCCCATAGATGGATTAACCATGTGAACACGACCAATTGCATTACCCATCTTTCGAAAGTCCCATTTTTTTTCTTCATCTTTCCAGACAAATTTACTTGGGATTTCAATGTAACTTAGTTCACGTGCCACAGCTTCGTTTTGGTTCAGTTCCATCCATTTTAGAAACATTGTTGCAGCCACCGTTGGTTTGTCGAGCACATTTTGAATATTTTCTTTTGGACCATATACAACACTTTGCTCACCGGGCAGATGAAATGGAAGCCTTATAACTGGAGGGTATCTATAATGCACTTCATTTTTAAATATTCTCCACGAAGCTTCACATGCTGAAAGGAACCTACAATCAAAATGTTTTTTGATTTCATCTTTTTGCATCACTTCTTCACCTTCTCCATTATCTTCTACAAAAGCAACTTTAGCCATATCAGGTCCTTTATTAATGTATTTAAATAAATACTTAATTGAAGCAGCCTGGTTACACCATTCAACATTGATATGAGCTTGGTAACGCCTTAAAAGTTTTGCATTATAAGGGACCACATGTCTGTTGTCTAACGTAGCAGTTCCTTTTTCAACAAATATCCCTGACTCTCTTCTTCTATAAACCGGATATCCATTTGAATCTAACGTTGAAGCAGAAGAAAACTTCTTTGGAAATTTCTTGGAGCACTTACCGTCAAGCATGCACGGACAGTTCGGATATTCACGTCCACATGGTCCATGCATCATAAAGTCACTCACAAGACTAAACAACTCCGGATCAACATTCTTATCAGGGATTTCAGCCGAAACAAAACGATCAACGTGTTCAATTGTGGGTAGCTTACTGGCTTCTTTAAGAAACAGACAGATATGAGCATGGGGCAGTCCACGTTTTTGGAACTCTATAGTATAGACCGCTGAAACATAAAATAAAACAATATAGTTAGAAAGTTAGTTAATAAAAACACGGTACTATTTAGAAACAACAAATAAAAATTGTATTAGTATAAGTGAATAAAGATGCTAATATATGAATATATATTCGAAGTTTTTTTTTTCGTAATGAATTTTACCTGCTGAAGTTTTGCCCAATAGTGCTTTTTCACGTAAATCTTTCATGATTGAGTCTAGCTTAACTTTGAATAGTCTAGCTAAAATATCTGGCCTGTCTTCTGGATTTGTCTTCTTGTCTTTAAGAAACCGTCTAATTTCAGGCCATTTTGGATTGCATGTGATTGTAATAAAAAAATCAGGGTATCCATGCCTTTTACAAATAGCCATTGCATCAAGATAATTTTCCCTCATGTAGCGTGCACCACCAGTAAAAGAAGAGGGTAAAATCACAGGTGTCCCTACTTTTGCCAAGTCAGTAGGTCCATTTTGGTTCAACGTTTGAAGATTAGTATAACTTTCACACCTAAATTTACTTTGCTGGAAACGGACATAAAATAAGCGCTCACTCTCAATCATTGTATAAACGTCAACCAAAAACTGTTGAAGAAGCCGCCTTGCATTCAAAATCAATGAGAACTTACCAACTCTGTCCTGAATATGATATGCAAAATACTCTCTCATTGAACACTTTGAATCTACCTTCTTTTTAGATTTCCTCTCTTCCCTATGTGGTATATCAACCCTATAACAATCTTCTCCAAATGGAATAAGCAATGGATACTGCAAGGCTAGATACGACGGATGAAGTTCAGATATACGCTGAAGTCCCTCTGATCTTGATTCCACGACAATATCTCTATTGTCAAGCTGCTCATCATTGTCTGAAAAAATAAGAGCGGCGATTTCTGACGAAGTTGGTAGGTTGTATGTTCGGCCATCTTTAGTTCTCCTACCAATAAGACGCAACTTAAGGGTAACTTCAGGATTTTCATGAAATCGATCCCGTACACTCCTATAACTTTTCACAAGCTGATTATTTGAGTCTAACATCGACTTCAGGTACTGAATGATTTCAATGTCAAGGAGGTCAGAAATATCCTTACACTTTTCCTTTTCCTTACTGAAATGAATGTAAAAATAATTTTTAATAAATTAAAATTTATATACAGGGCTAAAAAAAAGTAGAATAAAATTTTTAGAATATTACCTATAAATGTTTTTTCGGTTTGAAACTTCATTTTCAGTGTCATATATATATAACTGAGAAAACTTCGGTTTCGAACCATCATAAGGAAGAAGACCACCCATCGTGTGATAATTCTCACCACTTAATCTGTATATGAAGGGAGCCTTTCCACTATTGATATTTGAATCAACCTTCCCTCCCATTGAAGTAAAACAAAACATAGAATTGAAGCGGCGAATGTGCTTTAAGAAATATTTGCTCTTTAATTCTATGTTCTTGAAAAGGTTCTGATAATCTAAATTGCTCTCTTTGAAATCTGGAAGTTGTACCTTTCCATAACCACAACATAGCATATAGCTTGTTCTTCCACCAACATTTATGCTTCTAAGAGCTTCTGACCTCCACAATTTTGCATTACACATTTGACATACAACCGTTTGATCACCATGATCCAGATAATCTTGCAAACAGAATAAATAAAATAACATTAACTTATAAAAGGAAAAAAAAAGCTTTTAAATGTTTTGTAAATTTAATATTTACCTTTAGAGACACCCTTAAATTGCAAGCCTTCAATTGTTTGAGGTTCCACATTTTCTTCGTCAGACAAACTAACCATTCGGACAGGTGAGATGCAACGTCGATTATTCCTTGATGTATTAATCGGTTCTCTTTGAGCAGAAGATGATGCAAGTGAGACCGTATTAACATCAGTAAGTCCACCTGTAATTAAGCATAACATTTCAAAGTTAGTATTAATAAGATTCAGAAATTCATTACATTAATCGACACAAAGCAAATTGCACCAGATGGGGTTGGATAAGTAGGAGTTCTAAGCGTGTCATCATTTGAACACTCATGTGCAACAGTGGGTTGTTTTCGAGGTCTAGTAACAGAACCAACTTTACGTCTTTTTGAATCAAGTTGTGCTTTTCTAACGTTTCGTAACTCTGCAGATTTGTGTCTTTGGACTTCAGGCACGGAAACTATGGATAAAAATAATATCAGTTTGTATATTCAATGAACGTTTAGTGTTAAAATAAAGGACTAATATAAAAAAAAAACTTGTATAACATAGAATTATGATACCGTTTGTAATATTGGACAAAGGAGTTCTTTGTGTGGAACCTGATAATACATAATGAAATAACAAAGAGACAGTGTTAGAGTAAAAAATTTGTCATCAATTTAAAAAGTAAAGCTATCGAATATTTAAATGTCATACAAATTTATTACCAGAAAAGGATGCGTTAAATGGGTTGTTGAAGGTTGATCTAAAGGATGACATATCGATTGAAACTAAAGTACTTCTGGATGTTGATGAGTTTGAATTTTGACATTGATTAGCATTGAGTCTCTTAGCATCCATTTGTAGTTTTCTGGATTTTGGACACTCCGTTGCAATATTTTTATTGACTTCAAGCGTAGAAACAACGTATGAAATACTATTAGTTTTTATAATGCAGTCAATAAGAAATTAGGATATTCTTATACAGTAAAACATGTAGTTTAAATAAATAAAAATACATTTGATAAAGTAAACAAAGGATTTTGTTGCAATTGTCCTATAAAAATAGACGAACAAATAAAATTGACTTAAATTATAAATGTGGAATGGAAGTTCAGACTGTATAGAAAGACTTAAAAGTAAAAAGTGTTATTCGTTGGTTTACCGGGTGTAGAAACATTCAATGTGCTTTGGAAAGATGAGCTTTGCTGAATATAATGGTTGGAACGTTCAACGGAGTAACGATTAAATATTGTAGTTGGCGGCACATTTTGAATTCCATTATTATGATTGTTCACCTTGCATCTCTTTGCATCCAGTTGTAATTTTCTATATTTACGACACTCGGCCGCGTGCTTAACTTTTTCTTCATGGGAGATAACTGTGAAGAATTATGTATTAGTTACATAACTAAACGCTAATATAAATAAAGACATATATAACTACGAAATAAGTGTACCGTTTGAGATATTAGATAATGGCGTTCGTTTGTCATCACCTTATAAAAAATAGAAAAATTAGATGACAAATAAAAAATAATACAAATAGAAATACATTGTATATTTATGCCAAAAAAATTACCATTCGAACTGTTAGATAGTCTTTTACGTCCCATTTCAACTAAAAGGAGGCAATTCTACATAAAATGCATCATAAGAGTTTAACAAAATATAAACAAACTTAAAATTATGGATGATAAGTTTATATATATGTAAACATTCAACGATACATAATACTTAACTAACAATATATTATAAATCAACATAAACTACAAATAATCAAGTTATGCGAACTAAACAAAACATGTAGATAATCATGTTATGCGAAAATATGTAATATTGAAATAAAAGAATTACATACCTTCAAGTTGTTTGATAGAACAGTAGAGAAAAACATGTAGATAATCATGTTATGCGAAAATATGTAATATTGAAATAAAAGAATTACATACCTTCAACTTGTTTGATAGAACAGTAGAGAAAACAGAAAAAAGCAAAGATGAACTCTTGAATATTTGAGTGTTCTGATTTGTTTGTAAGACTGAATGGATTACTTTATATGAAACATGTTGTTTTGATTTAGAGTAGTAGGGTTTTATAGATTTTTCAAAATTAAATTTCTAGTCAAAAAACTTATTTAATATGCTTAATTACTTACCATGATTAAAGAAATTTTAGGATTTGAGTTTTTGGTGTAATTATAATTCAAATTTTTCGAAAATTTGAATTTATGGAGATTTAACGTTTTTTATTTTTAGTAAGTGTGTAATTACAAAGAATTTTTAATTAAAAATGTTCATTAATACGCTTAAATACTTACCATTATTAAAGAAAAACTATTTGAATTTTAAAGTAAACGAAAAATTCAACTTAATTATATTTATTTTTTTTATGTTTTTTTTATTAAGTGTGTAATTACAATACACTTGTTTAATTTAATTGTACTATAGCAACTTTGTAATTTTAACATAATCTTTCGTTATAGTACTTACAGTTTTATATTAAAGTAATTTAAAAATATTTATTTAAAAAATAAATGTATAAACGGAATATAATTAAATTTTAGTCAGATTTTGTTTAATAATGTTATTGAATGTATTAGAACTTTATGTTTGATAAATTGTTTGTAAATAATATAAATATGCTAAAAAAATATGAATTATATATAGGTGGACTTATAAATAATGTTATGATTCTTATAGACAATTCAACATAACGTATAAATAATTAAAATTTATTCAACAACGCAACAATTATTTGCCAAAGGTAAGGAAAAAAACATAAAGTTCAAACCAACAATTAATTCAAATGAAAAATAGTAGCAAACATCAAACAAACCATAATAAAAAACAAATTGTCTCACACCATAAACAAACATCCAGAAAATATCCCCAAAAAAAATAGTAAACAAACGGATAAATGTTCTTATTTTTCAAGCTTTGGGATCAACAGGGGGATCTCAACTGATTTGTCCGTGCAAACTTTCTTATCACCCTTACGCACTTTGGTAGTAGACTCACTTGCATCATCTTCTAGACCGTAAACTTTGTCAAGGCTACGCTTCACTTCCTGCTCGTCATGGACAAAACTAACTCTGCAAGATGATTCTGGAGTGTTGTTATCTCCAACAGAATCCTACAAAAGTAAATGAAAGGTAAAAAGTTTGATAATAATAGCAATTTAAATTTAATTGCGTGAGTGATTTAAGAGGTGAAAAGAACCTTAAGAGAGACTGCATTTTGTGTAGACGATTCAACTCCATCCAAGCTTTCAAATCCAGGTTGATCCACCTAAAAACATTAAAGGATTTGTATGTGTCAGATTATATAGTAAAACAATAAGACTTATTTATAAAATCAACTTATAAAGGAATATAGGACGGGAATAAAAACCTGAATATCGGAGAACTTTTGTTCTAGTGAAGAAAGTATCGATGACTCATTCGTAAACTTACGTATACTATATCCGTCTAGGTGCTTGTCAATATTGAATTGACCCACTTTAATTTTGAACGCAAACTTTTTGTCTTCAAGAGCATGAAACTCAATTGGAGTTGTTTTTTCTTCACCAGAAACCTTAATAACAAATGACATACATAATATAAAGTAAAATAAGTAACTTGTTTTGGACTAAATATAAACAACTTACCTGCTTAGATTTTTCTAAAAGTTGCATTGCTGACATTCCCAGCAATTTCTTTGCTTCACGATCAAACAAAGTAACGGATGTAATACCAGTAAAATCCTGAACCCTTACAAATTACAAAATATTATTAAACAAATTTAATAGTGTTTTACTTTAAGATGTACATATTTAAGATAAAGCCTACACTGGATCAGCAGAGACGACGTGCTTTGGACATTCTCTATTGGGGCAAACTAACACCTGTTTAAACGAAGTAACATCTGTTTCTTCATTATCATCAGGTAAACTTAAGGTCGGCTCCACCTTGTGATTACAGTGCTCACATCCCAAATAATACCACTCATCTTTATCATCGACACCCTTAATGGTTCCAAGAACAATGACCTGTTTGTTAACCTACAAAAGAAACAGGAATCGGTTAAAAAATGAATTTTAAATAAAACTTGTATATAATGATATGATAAATCAATTGAGTCTTACCTCTGTTATCAAAGGAAGATCACGAATAGTGCTGAAAGGGGTTTTATTCAAGAATTCATCATTAATATTCATACTACCAGACGATCCAAGAGATCGTTGTACAGAAGATGATTCCGTAGAAAAAAACTTTTCAATATAACTGTAAATTTAAAAAAATTAATATAACATATATATAATAACTCAAATATTTAGATATATGTAAATAATTACAGGATAATTTAAACATATCACCTTTTCTTACAAGCACGAATATCGTCAATATCTTCATTGATAAACAGTCGAGTTATATTGAACCCATTTTGCAAACTTATATTACCTTTAAACAAAAAAAAAAGCAAGCGTTATTTTTTTAAAAAAGTAATAAAAATGTCAATTGTAATACAAACTGTAAGAAATGACAAACCTTTATAATTGGTAAAGCTACCAAATTGAACAATAAGAACAACATGGACTTCAGCTTCATTCTGCTTGATGTACTCAAACATCTGCTCACTATATTCATCCCACAAAGAACATGACATTTTTACCCCACTACATACAATACATTTTTTATTAGATCATTCATAAATTTCAAACATCTCTTCCTAAGTATTGATCGTAGAAATGACACATGAATATAACATCAAAGATTATGAGATAATAAATTATGATTCGAAAAAATGAAACACATACTCTAGATCAATCAAGATAAGGTTCATTTTCATTTTCAACCCAGCTTTTGTTTCGAGAGGCTCGGGTGGACTCCATTCTTCAACAAACCCAATGAAATCTAAAATATTTAAAATGTTATTTCAACTAATATATAAGAAGACAAATTATAAGAATAAATATATATAAAAGATTGAGGTTTCGAAAACTACCAATCCTTTGTTCCTGAGAAAGGTTACCAGACTTAATAGACTCAAAAGAAGAGAAATTAAAACCATATTGGCTACCATCAAATCTGTTACACTTTGTAAGATTTGTTTCAAAAGTAAACGATAATATGTCATTTTTAGAAAAGTGTTTAACAGATTTGTTATCCGCTAGTTGTGGTCTATAGATATAATATGCTTCATTTTCACGTAGAAATTTTTCATGATTCTTCATGTATCTATTCCACACAATCGCTTGCATTTTAGAACCCTGCGTGAAAATATGTAATTAGAAAACATAGTTTGACCAGAAAAAATATTAAATGCAGTCGTGTAACATATATGTGACAAAGGAAATGATGATATCAAATCTAACCTGTTCATCCATAACAACCATATCAATGGCAAGAGTTTCACCTGGTATCTTTCGATTTGCTCTCTTCCAAAGTCTAAGTACCTTAACTTTGATTGTGTACTGACTCAGCCGCCATGTTATGTCATTCAAAAATGTTACATTATTTGGATCCATCTGCCTGCACGTGTGTAATATTTATCACAAATAACCGCGAACTAAAAAATGTTAGTACTTTTGTGATATATAAATAATAAATGTAAGAAGCTAAAGTAGTATATGCTACCTGCGAAAGTGTAGAAGAAAAAGATTGAATGATAATGGATTGAATTGTACATCTATTTATAATTTCGTATAGCTATCATAAATAAGGAAGAAATGTTGTATTTTTAGTATAGATTATATAAATAGAAACAAAATATGAAATGGCAATCTAATTGATTAAGTTTAAAGGTTTCCATAATACATTTTCAATCAACTTAAGTGGTCAAAGTTTCCGAAATTATGAAAATAACTGTTGTTTCTGAAACCTTATTGTAAAAAAGTCAACGACTAATATTAGGATATGAAAATGCTAAATTATAGCGTGATTTATATAATAAGTATAAAAAGTAATCAATTAGATATCCTTAATTTATTGTCTTTCCAAAAATCTTGTTTGTCAAATTAAAACGTTTTTAATTTGTAAATTATTAATTAGTTTTGACTTTAAAATATTAAAAAACATTTTCTTTTTTTTTTAAATGGTATTCGAAAACATTTAACATTTTCAAATAAAACGGTTAACTTTGTTAATAAGCATTCATATGTATTAAAAACAAAGCATATCACAAATGTATTTCTCAAACGACATATCAACACAAAAAACACACCAATGTATGTGACCGCTAACAGTTAATCACCTTCCCAAAAACAACCATACCAAGGTGGTAACAATTACACAGCAACACTATATTCACGGAAAAAAGTCAACGACATAAATTAGGATGTCAAAAAGATAAATTATAGCTTGATTGTAACCATAAAAAGTAATCAATTACACATCGTTAATTGATTGTCTTTCCAAAAATCTTGTTTGTCAACATAAAACGGTTTGAATTTGTAAATTATTAATTAGTTTTGACTTTAAAATATTAAAAAACATATATATTTATTTTAAAATGGTAGATATAAAAATTTGGAAAATTTTCAAATAAATGTTAAAATTTGACATAATACTTCATACATGGATCGTTTTTTACATTTTGTTAAGCTATTCTTATACAAAAAGTTTTTTGTACGAAATTTAAGTTTGTCAATAATCAGAATGTTTAATGTTAATGTAATTTAATTTACCAAATTTAAGTTTTAATCAACAATATTAACAAAGTCAACAGTTAAAATCTAAACTTGTCTAAATTTTAATTCTCATTATAGCAATCACATCATATTAAGCATATTTACCTAATTCTAAAAAAAACATATTTCCCAAATCATTGCTAACAACTATTAAGCCATAGAAGATCATATGTCTTAAACACAAACCATATCACAAATATATTTTTCAAAAGACATATCAACACAAAAAACAAATCAATGTATGTGACCACTAACATTAATCATCATCCCAAAAACCACCATAACCAAGGTGCTAAGAGTTACCCACAACCACTATATTGATCAAAAAACCACCACCACTTAGGAGCAAAAGTATGTGATTCAGATCCAAAAAACTACCACCAGTAAGATAACTAATTACCATCAACCCTAACTACTTTAGAGAGCTTGAACAGACCTCGTTTTTCAAACCAACGGAAATGCACCTGATCACCAGCCTGCAAATCCATATCAGCAACAAACACAGACATACCTTTGATGTAGTAACGCTTACTCGATCCCCTGTCTTCAATACCAACAGAAACACCCCAGCTATTTTGCTCACCATCCTTAATTGTCAATGACCGCGACCTGTTCAAGCCATTGGCCTTCGCCCATTGTGTCTTCATCCGCTAAAACAATAACCATACATGAAATTTGTTAAAAAAAGGTTTATTTAGCATCAATATGATTATAATATATTGCTTTAACATATAAGACTTACAAAATGCTTGTCAACCACAAACACAACTGGAACGGCCCAATCTTCTATATCAGATACATCTTCATCCGATTCAGATTCATCATCCTCAGCTTCCATATCATCTCCATCTGATTCCTCTTCTCCATTATCATCAGAAACAACAACTATTTCCTCATCATTATGGTGATCATCCTCGGGCTGTTCAACGTCCTCCCACAACTCGGGAGGCAGGGTCAGCTTGTTTTTCTCAAAGATGGACAACTCCAATGTTTTCTGTTAATTTTACAATGAAAAACATGAAAAGTGTACAAATTAATGATGTAAATTTCAAACAAAATTAATGATATTTATTGAAATTTAGAATCGACAAACAAACCTCGTTGTAAATTTCAAAGACCATCAGATGATCTTTTGTTATCTTAAACCTCTGTTTCATGTACGGCCATCCCTGGGTAATGAAAATCTCATCACCATCGTATTCAAGCTGTATCTGGAAAACATGCCCTGCAAGAGAGATGAATATGTAATAACTGTTATCATTATGAACATCAAAATTAAAAAACTCTCATTTATTGGTAAATAATTATCTAACAAATAATTATATACATGACATTACCTGGAAATGAGCTAACCATAATCGGTTCCATTGGAGGGTTTCGATTGTACAAACCATGATGAACGAAGCAACTTATATGCTGGAAAGTTGAAAAACAATGTTGAAACATTACTACATATTAATTTATTTAATGCGTTATGTCATGGTTCTACACAGCAGTTAAAAAACATACCAGGCGATTCACATCACTGAGTGGGTCATCAAGTTTGCAGTAGAAATACTTGCCTGGTGCAGCTATGGCATCCTGATGAAAAGTGTACATATTAAAACAGTTGAGCATTTCTTCGAACTCAAAAACAAAGTTACAACCACTTGGGTAATTTAGCGTGGTTATCATATGCTTCCAGCCGTTGTAAAAAAACCATTTCCCAGCTATATTCATGACTTTAACTTCAAATGATCTCTCATCTAAAGTATGAATTCTGGTCATGCCAGTAGGGAAGCCATACTTCGTAATCCATTCTTTATATTCGCCAGGTAAGGCCTACAAATCAATACCAAAAACAGTTGATTATAATATAATGTATTGGATTTTCAGTTTGGTGTTCTCCATCCGATGAGCAAATTTATGACGATAAACTGAAATCCAACAAATAAATTTGTTGAATGATTTACGATACATATCAAAGACTGTGCACTGATCAATGAACATATATTAACAACCAACGGATTTTTTACGCATAACAAAGGTCGCTTACCATACATAGACGTTCTTTGCCCTCTGATTTGACCCAAAATCCGGACACCATTCTGAGACGACCTTTAAACCACCTGTATTATCAGTAAAAACAAATTAAAACATGAATTCATATAACTAAAATTGCATCATTAGATGAATACATAAATGACAAATCTGAAAAATCTTAAAACCTCTTAATTTTTAAAAACAGATTAATGTCGCTGAAAGTAGAATTAGTGAAAAACTTAAATTGAAAACCCCAAATCGAAATCTTTATACAATCGAGTCAGATTCACAATGTTCATACAAACTTGCATCAAAACAACATGAATCTAATCTTGTGAAAACCTAAGTTTGACCTAACATCATCAATGCCAAATCAACAAAAAACAGTGTCCGAGTCCATCCATATCCATTCAAGAACCCTAATCAAACAATCAAGAACCCTAATCAAACAATCAAGAACCCTAATCAAGGGCGATCCAAGGTTTTCTTTGTCGTAACATAACACACAAATCGAAAGATAAATAATCAAATACAGTGAAAACAGGAAAAAAAAAACCCTTCAATCGACAAAGATATGAGAAAAAAAACGAATAAAAACACAGAGAAAAGGAGAGATCAAGATGGATTCAATGAAATAAGAATGAAATAGAGATTACCTTAGATTGGAGATGAAGGATTAGTTGAATCGCCCTTGATCGCTCAGATTAGGGTTTCTTTGAAGGAGGCGACGATACAGGGATATTTGTTATGTCCGTGTCTTTTTTGTTGCTATATATATTTTCTGTTTTTTTGTTTTTTTTAAATGAAAAATTTTATAAATTCTCACAATGAGACACTTGGCATTAGTTGATTGGTTATGTAATTGGAGGATGAATGTGGGAGTGCCAAGTGTCCTCATGGACTTTGTTTTATTAGATGTATAGATTCTAATGTTTGCTACATTAGAGTGGGAGTGGGTGTGGGTTTGGGGGTGGGGGAGCGGCGTGGAAGCTTGTTCAAGCTCACCTACACCGCCCTCTGGTGGCGTGGTCCGAGCGGAAGCCCCTTGGGCGGGATTAATTTCACGGGCGTTGGGCATGGGGGACATGACTTGGCATAATTTGATTGGGCCATTTAAAAAATAAAGTTTCAAAAATGTAACCGTTGGATGTTTAATTTTTTTTACAATTTAACATCATTAAATTAAAAAAATCATAATAAAAAAATAATAAAAATAAAACAGTTTAACCTAAACCGAATTTATATATTATAACATTACATTAACTTTAATTAAAACATTACATAAACTTAAAATAAAACATTACATAATCCTAAATTTTACATAATCCTAAATAAGAACATTTATTAAACCTAAATTACTTAAACACACCTACGGAGAGTAGTTATCCCAATCCTCTAGAGTGTACTCCGGCGATGACACTGAACGATCACTATCCCCACCAGTGTCCGTTTCGTACCCTTTCTTATTTGGAACCGGAGCAGGAGGGTTTGGGGTGAGGTTGGGTTGGGTCTCCACAAGTTGTAGCTGCCCTAATCCCAGCACAGCCATCAGTGGCGTATCCAGGACGGATTTCCAGGGGGTTCCTTTCGTAGATTTTCACTGATTTTTCACTAATTTTTTAAATTTTTTCAAACCGAGGGGGTTCCTGGGAACCCCCTAAAAGCCCCTAAATCCGTCCCTGACAGCCATGGTGTAGACTTGCGCCCAGATATATTCCCCTTCTGTAATAGGAGCATCTGGATCGATACCTGCCTGACTTGGTAAAGGAGGAACGGTTATTAGTCGAGGAGTGTACACTGGTTGACGAGGAGGAGTGTACACTGTATGAGGAGGAGTGCACACTTTAGGAGGAGGAGATGACAGTGGTTGAGGTTGGGGAGGATGAGAGGACATTGGTTGTGAACGTCGGCGGCGACGAGAGTATCGCCTGGGGTTTGAAGGTCCGGCTGCTTATGATAACCACCACCCATAGCTTTGATTGTGTGTGTAGATTGAATTGTGAGATCAAATTGTGACTGACTCTGAGTATTCTGTCTTGTATTTATAGGCTTAGAAAAGTAGCCGTTTGAAAAGTAGTCGTTTGAGTATTATTTTTTATTAAATATTTAAATAATTTTTTATTAAATATTTAATTTTTTTAATTTAATAAATTTATTAAATAGATTTAATAAATTTATTATATACATTTATTTTTCAATTATAGTTTAAAAAATAAAAAGACCCCCCCCCCCCCCCTCCCTGTAATCTTACAAGAGATTGTAGCTGACGTTTTGTTTTGTGTCAGTTCTAGCTAAAGTATACTTAGATTGTCTCTATATATGCTTGGTGAGGGTGGGGGATTGGGGGGTTGATACCCTACCCAAATAGTTAAAAGATTTTATAAGACTAAAAGGTGTGCCTTCGGGGAGTGGAGTCGGGGAGTGGACGTGGCATCGGCACCGAAATGGAACACCGCCCCCCCGATTTTTTTTCGGTGAACTCGGGGTTATTTCCCCCTTTGTCCCGAAGCATTTGATTGGCCACAATTAGAGGAACTATTATTAATAATGATTAAATAAAAAGGAAAAGGAATAAAAAGAAGGAAGGGGGAATGGGGGAATTGGGGGAAACCATTTCCAAACTTTGGGGGAGAAAATGGGGGAAATGAGGTGGCGCTGATGTGGCACTTGGGGGAGTTGGGGGAAAAAGGAGGCACACCATATAGTCTAAGATATAACATTCCAGTCACATCACTATCATCCCACATTATTTGTGTTTGTGTTAGTCTTCACCCAAGTCCTCCATTGAGAAGATTTTATTTCTTTTGGCCATTTTTATATCCAACATTCGTAGTGCAAAGAAAACTAGAAAAGTATGTCTCCCCGTTCTTTCTATGTAAACTTTACTTTAAAAATAAAATAAAATTATAAATGTGTCGAAGGAAAAGCAAATATACACGTGTAATTTTTTTTTTCTATTTTTGAGGGCACAATAAAAATTATTTGTGCAACTGGGGTGTGTCAGAAACCAAGTTAAGTAAATGGTGAAACCGTAAGTTCAACTTGCGGTTTATGTTGACGTGGACAAACAAAGCCAGCTGACTAGGAAGATGAGAACATGTGGCATAATGACTTGAAAGAGGAGATTATAATAATAATACTATTATCCTTTAACCCACAAGTTGAACTTGCGAATTTTCCTGCCAAACCCGTAACTTTAAGTTATGGATTCTCCATGCGCACACAGTAAACAACCATGCATGCTTTGTACTTTGTCATAGTTGGTTTCAATCCTACACAGCTGCCACGTCCAAAGGTTGATCACAATCAGCTTAACTTTATGCAGGTTTGTTGTCCAAGTCAACAATCCGCAAGTTCAACTTGCGGTTTCACCATTTTCCTATTTTGAATTATGACATACACTAGTTGTACAAAAATATTACACTGTAGCACTATTTTTCAAAAAAAAAAATCCATTACGTACCAAGAAATTTAATTGAGAAATATATAGTATAAGAAAAACTAACCTATTGATCGATTTATTATTTTACGAGGTATGCTTCAAAGCTGAACAACTAACTCGTGTCTCCTAGTTGTATTCGTGGTCTGGCGATGTTTGAAGTCAACAACAGAATCGAAGACGTGAGCTGCGGCTAGAGTGAGTCGACGTCTGGGTACCGGCTTGAGTAGACGTCTGGATGAAGTAACGTGCGAGCCAAGTTTTTGACTCGTAATAGAACATGATAAGTTTGTTGTTTATTTTTAAGTTTGAATTTCGAACTTAAAGTATCTGTATTTAATAGTTATATATGTCTAAAGGGTGTTGCTTTTGTTACTCGTGCGTCGAAGATTAATAAAAGATACATTTGCTCGTGCGTTTGAGCAACTAATCGTGTAATAGTGTTCGTGGGTGTTGCTTTTGTTGTTAGGTATCATGCGGCACATCGGAACCACACACACGCACAAACGATATAAACACGCAAACGAGAAAATAATAAACACGACACAAGAATTTTACGTGGTTCGGTCCCAGTGGGGGATCTACGTCCACGGGCTGTAACTAGGTTATTTCATTAAGCTCAAGGCACACAACCAAATATTACAATTACAAGACTAGGATATATATATTATGACAAGATTAGGGTAACACAACTTAGGAACCTAACTAGGCCCCTAAATAAAACCGGCACAAAGGCCTTCACATAAATATAACCTTTGCTTCTACTGAACACTGTCAATCGAAACCGATTTGCTCCTACAAATAACCTTGTAGACAAATCCGAGCCAACCCAACTGTTATCACAAAACCCGGTTATACAATCACGGTTGATAATAATTGTCAAAACCCAAACTTAGAAAACAAAACTCAAACCTTAACCCGAAGTATTTCAAGAGTTCTTCACCAAACCTTAATCAGCAGCTCAATGAGTTTTTAAAGGAACCTTCTTTTTTTTGTTCGATGAAAACAACATCAACAGCCCTAAAGAAATTAATTACTCTCTTTTTCTTGTTGTAAATCTCGACAAAGACAAAAAAAAAATGACATACACTTGATCGAAGCACACCCACCAAAAACAAAAAAAAGTAAACACTTTTTTTTATTGATCTCTTTCCGTGAACACAAAAACAAGAAAATATATGTTGACTTTTCATTTAATTTACTCAAACTTCAAGAAGTCATTCCCTTTCTTTTGGTGCATGTGTAGTGGTGGGAGTTATGTGTATTAAAATATTAAAAAGTAATAGAATGGGGGTTATGGAAAAAGAGGATGTAGTGGGAAAGGGGGTTATGAGGGGTTATAAATGATGGGTTAGGATCAAATACACAAGACACTTTTTCTAGGAAGGGTGAGAAGGATTGTGATCCATTGATCATATATTTAAAGGGTTGAGATTAGTTTGTTTGAAAAAAATAAATAATAAATTAGAGGAAGGGCATTAAAGGAAAACCATATTTGTTGACTTTCTCTCTCCACATGCAATGCACATGTCAATTCCCCCATCATTTTAAAACGTCTATAACTTTTTCATACGATATTTTTTTTTTCAAAAAAAATTCACAATATTAACGAGCGTTTTTTTATCTTTAATATGAGTACCACATTGCTACATTAAAATTGAAAAAAAAAAAATCGTGCTAAATGGGTTTTCTTCTCCGTTGTGTCTTTCTGCTCGTTCATTGTGTTATAGTATGCATGTGTGCTTTATAAATATGTTATTTATGTTTTTTTAGTCTACACATGATTTAACTTTGTCCATTGTGTTTTTAGTATGCTTTTAATTGTGTTTTACGCAAATAAGTTTTGTATTTAGGTGTACATTGTGTTTTATTATGTTGTTCATTGTGTTTAAGTTTATTTTTCATTGTGTTTTAGTCTTCTGTTCATTGTGTCTTTTATATGTCTTCCATTGTGTTTTACACAATTGGGTTTTTAACTTCTTTTTTTCCAAAAGTATTCATTGTATTTTAGTCTTATGTTCATTGTGTCTTTCGTATGTCATCCATTGTGTCTTACGCAACTGGGTTTTCAACTTTTTTTTTTCAAAAGTATTCATTGTGTTTTAGTCTTCTATTCATTGTGTCTTTAGTATGTCGTCCATTGTGTTTTACTAGACTCTTGATTGTGTTTTATACCTTATATTTAATTGGTGTTCATTGTGTTTTACATTTCATTGTGTCTTACGCAAGTGGGTTTTGATTTTTTTTTCAAAAGTATAGCAATATGGTACTCATATTAAAGATAAAAAGACGCTCAATTTTATGGTATATTTTTTTAAAAAACGGATGACGTATAAAAAAGTTACGGGCATTTAAAAATGAAGGTGGAAATGGCATGTGACTTGCATGTGCATATGTTTTTGACAAAATTACCCCTTCCACTTGTTAATCCTTTGGACACATGTCATTTTCTAGTGGCTTCTCACCCTTCTTATTTTTTGTAGCCTTTGTAGAATAACCCAACCCTATAAATGATTGGGTAATCATTGGTTAAATTATAATTTTCTTATTTAAATAATAATATTAAATACTTTAAATATTCCATTAAATATATAAATATTACAAATACTAAAAAAAATTACAAATACTAAAAAAAAAAAATACAAATACTTATAGGTTATATTTTTTTTCGATTTTGGCCTTTTGGTTCAAACACATTTCCAAGGCCTTGCCTTCTAGGTGGTCATGCGGCTTCGTGTAAAATGCAAAGTCGCGTTCAAATTGTCGTTCCCTCATAATATCAACCACCTCTCGGTTTTCTTAGATACGCTGTGCCCCGATGTCGCGTATGTCTTGGAGCCGCTGGTTCATCTCAGCAAACGCCGGGATCAACTCGTTCACCCCCGACGACGAAAAGTTCGCCCGTGCTTGTCGAGCAGCCCGTCGACCGGTCGGACGACGCAACTCCTCCGCCCCCTTTCCTGCAAAAAACGCATTTTCTTCGGCGTTTAGGTCGACGTGACGTGCGTCAGACGTAGGGGTCCTGGTATCAGCCGACTCAGAGGTCCTCGACTTCTTTCTAGCCCTAGATGAAGAAGTTCCAACCGTTGGGCGGACGGTGTGCTATTTGGAGCATTCTTTCAGCAGGCCCCAAACCCTCAAGTACGGAAAATTCCCGTATTCTTGTTTGTATTCATCCAAAGCCGCCTCCAAAATCTGGACGTCGCTTTGGCCAGTTTTCCACCCAAACCGGGCGCGTTGATAAATACCTTGAAAGTTTGTGCATTTAAAGTTGATATCAGTCCACTTGCCCGTTATCGAATCGTTCTCCCGGTAGTACGACTTTTTTGGCGCGTGTTTGCGTCTCTTTCCTTTTGTGCGTCCGGTTGGTCGCACGGGCTCTCCCTCGCCCGGTTGGTCGCACAACATCTTCCTCTTGCTCTTCCTCCAGCGGTTGTGTCTCCAGAACCGCCTGTGAGTCTTGCCAAGCATTTGAGGACCCGAACATTTGAGATGTCCCAAACACTTGTGTTGACCCAAACCCAACTCCCATGGGTTGCCCAAAACTCTCTCCTATGTTATACATGTTCGGGTCCCAATTATAGGGTTGGTTTAACAGGTTCATAAAAGTTTGTGGGTTTGAACCTGAACCGGGAGCTATGGGTCGGGTGTTGTCGCCAGTAGTTTGGGAACCAAACCCGAAACCACCTCTGCCGAATGGATTCATCTCTTCAAATCGTGGTAAAAACTTGCAAGTGTGTGTGTGTTTTAGTTTGTATATGGGTGTGGATATGATAGTGGATGTGTTTGTATATATATACAAGGCCCATGATTTTTTTTTTAAAGCAAGTGACCGTTCAACGGTCAAATTCAATATTCTCACGCAAATCAAGACAAAACGCCCACCATCCATAGCGCCCTATAGCGCCCCGGGGGGCGGTGTTCCCGGGCGCTATAGGCTAATATAACGGCCCACAATGCTCCACTACACACAACCTTATCTATTACAAACAACAAACCTTTTTTGTTCGGTCAAAAAACTGTGCTGCCGGCTCTCAAGGGTTTCGACCAAACCCTAACCTACTCCAAAAACAATCGATCTTACAAAATAGGATAAACACCTATGTGAATCGTTTCAGTGCAAACCAACCATGTGTTTTTTTTCATCAAATGTATTATTTCAATAAAAAACAGCCAATTATAAGTGACACGTAGGTAAACGGGCTACAAGCTACGCCGCTATCCCATTTTGTATTGCAAAATATACTCTATTGAAAATAAAACATTGGCCCTTAGCAGACGGAGAATTACTTTGCACAACTTTCTTCACGCGATCGAAGAGCTCGATTGCTTGCGGGACCAGCGTTCCAGAGGTATCAAAAGCGAAGGGCACAAACATATGCTTGTTCTCTAGACAAGCCGCTTCATGTTTATCCACTTTTTTGCTCTCGGCTTTCAAAACTATCTGCCCAGCCACAAAACCCGAATCCCGGAGTCCCACCAATGGGGATACCCCAGTAAGGTCAATGCACGCATGCTTGCTTTGTGCCCATCCGAACACAAGAACGTCCACTGGCCTCAGGGTGGACCGACCGTCAAGTGGGTACATCAAGAAATTCACGGGAGCCTCTTTTTTGGCTGAAATCCCCGCCCTTTGTAACACATCCCATGAAACATCTCTAACCAGGCCATTTCTATATTTAAAGCCTGACAATTCATTACAATGTAGGGCGTGTTCTCCAAACTTGTCCAAGCATGTTTTTTTACAAATCGGACACGGTTCGTTGACGGGAAACATGGGATTCATAAGTCGGTATTTGAGGACCGCCCGATATCTGATAGGCGACATATGTTGCCCGAGTCCGTCAATTGGGAGTGTAATGAGGAAATCTTGAGCATGGGCCTCTTTGAGGCATTCAAGCACCGCTTTCTGGCGCGAAAACATGTTAAACTCCTCCTCCATAGTCTGCATCGCTTTACAGTTAAACGCACTCGCCTAGATTTTTTGAGGCTTTTTTGGGGCGGTGTCTTTATCCGTAAAGCTGCCCATATCAACATTGGGGAGAGAGATGCGAATGTTGTCCAGTGCGAGCTTGGAATCATCATCCATCCCAACCACCATGTTGTTCCTTAGAATGTGTTCCTGTAGCTTCCAGGACTGTGCCCTAGAAGCCATATACGCATATGCGGACACATCTTCCGCTGAGCACAGGCCCAACCCCCCCTCCCCCCCCCGAGCTGATCGGTAAGGACACCATTCGCCATTGAAGATCCCCAAAAAATGCCCCCCCACAAATAACGATATCCTCAACTGCACGCCATTCGCCATTGAAGATCCCCAAAAAATTCCCCCCACAAACAAAGGTTGGTTGGCACGTTCGAAACCCAAACAACAGTTTGGCCACACCCATACATGAGCGAACCAATAAGAGCTCACTTTGTGGGTCCCGTAACTTCTGCAAAACGACCATCAGGCCAACCGCACGTTGAGCCCTCTTGACTGCCATTGAGCTAATGTAACCCCCATCACGACTAACAGCCCCCTAGAAGCTTTACCCCTGTCTGTGGTCTTCCGATCTCCTCAAGAAAAATACCAGGCTTCACTTTCATACCATTGCATGTTTGTCAAAAGATCTCCGGCTTCTTAATATTAAGCATAAGCCCAAACTGGGGACCTTCCGCCCAAATGATGTCTAGGGCTTTAGCTACTTATTCGGCCCTGCTTATAATCGTGCCATCATCCAAATACCACGCATGAGAGGGTAAGGAACATTGTTTTTTCACCTGTAGCACCAACAGATGCAAGACAAGGGCAAAAAGAAGTGGTCCTAAAGGATCCTCTTGCTGGACCCCTGTGTAGGTCTCAATACAAGTATCTCCTACATATAGGCTGACAGTTTGGGTATATAAGAACTGAACCCATTGGTAGATAGATGGGCAATAGATGCTGACTTCGCGCATAAGGATTATGCGATCAACCATGTTGAAAGCACTTGAAAAATCCACATTGAGCATGGCCACTGATCCGTCGTCACGGAATGCATTCAAGAATCTATTTGCACTGTGGAGGATAGCCTTTGTGCCATTAGGGACCCGACCGCATATTGAAAGTCCCCTGAGTAAGCCGACATCTCCTTCCCAATTTTACGCATTGCAGCTTTGAAAACCAACCTCCGCAAGATACCCCCGACAACAATGGCCTGAATTCCATTATCGGGCTTTAATAAGGGAGTTAGGGGGCAGAGGCAATGAATTCCGACAGAAGTTTGGGGCACAGCCCTCGCAGCCAGATGTTAACCACTTCACTGATGGCCACAAGAAGAGCAGATGGCGGAGAGGACTCCTGTCCGCACATCGCATCCAAAATATGTTGTGCTCTCAAGCTATCCCTCCCGCAAGAAGTTCCTTTAGGGAAGGAGCTGATATTCTCCAACACACATTCAGTGTTAACCTGAAGAGCATCTTTGTTGGGCAAGACATGAGGCAAGTAGGGGAGGATACCTAACCGGGTGCTTATCAACCAAAGCTTTTAAGGTGGACTCCCCAAATGGTGCAACCCCAGAAGAGCACAAATAACACTTGTTAGGTATCAGGCGGCGCAGTGGAACCAACACACGCACAAACGATATAAACACGCAAACGAGAAAATAATAAACACGACACAAGAATTTTATGTGGTTCGGTCTCAGTGGGGGACCTACGTCCATAGGCTGCAACTTGGTTATTTCATTAAGCTCAAGGCACACAACCAAAGATTACAATTACAAGACTAGGATATATATAATGACAAGATTAGGGTAACACAACTTAGGAACCTAACCGGGCCCCTAAATAAAACCGGCCCAAAGGCCTTCACACCCAACATTTGTTCGTTGATTTCACTTGTTAAAACGTTGTAGACGAATCCAACTCGACATGAAGCTGAAAATTTGAGATGAACTCGTACACAACCCAAACCCGAAAACCTTGTTAGACATGTAAACTTGAGAACGACACGGTTATTCTTCGGTTGAAGTGAACATGACCCGTTCGACACGAATAATGTATATAAAACAACTAAAGGGGTGTCTGCGAGATGCAGCAGGGAACCCGGACACCGGTAGTCGTGTCACATCTTACTATTTTAAAGAGTTAAAAAAATAGCAATAGCTTACTTAAATTAAAGAGAAAAAAAAAATATTATGTTTGTAATTTTCTTTTAAAAATTGTTATATAAAAAAATATGTTCGTTTAAAATTCGTGAAAGTAGTTACTTTAAAAGTGAACAATATATTTTATATGCATTATATTATCAAATTTTGTCACTTTATCTTGTATGTTTTAGATCTTGGCGTAATATACCCAACTATTTAAATTTAGGACAAAGAACATGTATTAAGAAAACAAAAGAAAGACTAAATAGGTTAAATGGGTCACCTGTCACCTCACAAACCTATCATGTTGACGCGAACCTAACATGTTTAGCTAAACAGGTTGTAACCTGAAACCAACCCGAACCCCATTTATATTATACCTAAACTTGTGAATTTCATGATCCGTGCCGTGTCAGAAATTCATACTCATACTTGCAATTAACTAGTTAGTAATGAGCACATAAAAAGTTGTTTTTATTCTAGTTCAAACTAGTTGGCCTACTTACACTTTCGAGCCGAATGTAGTTCATTAGTTTTCCCGATTGAATAAAACTTCACCCTCATTTTGCACTTTGAGCCATCCGGTTCCAACGATTACCTACTTTTTTTAACTGCAAATTTTAGTACACCTTAATTCCACCTCACCTTGCGTTTGTAATGATTTGAACTCACAACTTCATATTTGTAAGAAGAAACATCATACCACTAGAAGAAGAGGTCATTGATATGCATTACCTACTTAATTCAATTCTGAAAAACAATTGTTTTCAAATTTATTGTGCCAAACATGTCTACAGCATACAACCTATTGCTTTACAGCACGAAAGTTGTACAATTTCCACTTTAGTTTTGAAGAAGGTATTGGAGTATCCAACTTCCTTTGGCGTATAAGGTGACATGTGTAGTCTATTATGAAAATCGCGAAGAAAGTGAGAATATTTTAGTTACAGTTTAACGATCACAATTCTATATCACAAACACCACTTCGATAAATATCTCTCTACAATATATGTTGATGTGCACAACCACTATAACGCTATGTTCCTGAGTTAAACAAACGAAGGAAAAGAAAAGAAAGAGAATTAATGAGAGAAGAAAAAGAGAGTGAAAAAAAAAAGATTTAATTAACTATTGTGTTTCTGAGTTCGAAGGAAATGAAAAGAAAAGAAACGATTTTATGTTTAAAAAATCATTTCCTTTCAAATCTCTCCAATTTAGAAAGATGTGATATGGAGGAAAATAAGCAACCTTTTCCTTTCATTTTCCTTCATTTCCCTCTTTAAAAAAACTATGAAACACGATTTTTTTTCAACCATTCTTCCAAAGCCTTTTCTTTTCCTTTGTTAAATGAAACTCGGAAACACATCATAAGGGTTTTTTTCAGTCACAGTTACTATATATAAACTACTTTTATTTACATGTTTGGGATAGATAGCCTCCAACACCCAAGCTAGACAGAGATAGAGGCTAGGGGTCATATGTAGAGGCAGTGTAACTTTTTCTTTTTTTAATCATGATTTTTAAACGGACATAACTTTTATAGTATTTTTTTTAATATATTATCATGAGAAAGGTTATGCCCGTTTATAAATTATAGGTAAAAGGAAAAAAAAAGACAAAGTATATGTAGCCTCTGTCTCTGAGAAACGTCCATACATACTACATAGAGGTAGAGGCTACATAGATGTTTCCCCATAGGTAGAAGCTTGTGTAGATTTTCCCCTTTTTTTTTTCTTTTTTCACAATGATTTTCAAACGGTCACAACCTTTTTAAATGATAATACGTTTTAAAAAAATTACACAAAATTAAGGAGAATAATACTCTTTTTTAACATTGTGTATTTTTCATACTCTCTTTGTATAAAAAGTTATGCCCATTTAAAAATCGTGGGGGAAAAGAAAAAAAAACTTTGACCCTTAACCTCTACCTCTCTACTTCTTAGTCGTTTCACCGGGATGCTATGTAGCCTCTAACTCTTACAAAGTGACATGTGTCTCAATTTTATTGGTTTTCTAGGCAGGTCCCACAAATGTAGTATACCTGTCTCTTCTTCTGAAGTTGCTTGTTTTGCATGAGTTCTCTAAAACTAGACGTCTTAGATGTTTATTTTGATGAATATTGTGGGTCAATGTTCATTTTGTTGATTCTTTCATGCGGATAAAAACCCATAGCCCATACTTGATAGAATTTAAAACTGTCAACATATCCCATAACACATGCCTTGGAATCCTCTCTTCTCCTTGATTTCATCCTAGTCAATCTTGACTCCATCCTAGTCAATCTCTCACTTTACTACCATTTAGTGTGATTTGTATGTTTTTAGTAAACAGAGATATTCTCTCCCCGGGTCTCAACATTCCCAAGCCGCTTTCTATGTGAATCAAACCAAAAATCATACCAGCTCATCTCGTGGAAGAGGACGACACTCAAACAATAATCGTGGTCGCATCGGTTCTTACACCAAACGACCACCCTTATGTCAATTATACCGAAAAGAGGGCCACTTCGCCACTACTTGTCCAAACCTTAGTTCTTTTGCTAAAAATCTCTAGATGCTAATCTAGCCGATGCCTTCGTTGCTCAATGCAACGTTGCAACGAACACCTCGGATTGGACTGCCGATTCAGGTGCTACCACACATATGTTTCCTACTACTTTTGGTCTAACTTGTTCAAAACCTCAAACAAAAAACATTCGAGTCACATTGGGTAACGGGGAATCATTACCCGTAACCCACATTGGAAAAACTAAGTTAAATAATTCCATTTCATTAAAAAATGTGTTAATTGTTCCAAATTTCACAAAAAATCTACTTTCAATTAATAGATTAACAAATGACTCACCGGTTTATGTTTTGTTTTCTAATGATTATTTTCATATTCAGGACCGAAAAACATCGAAACTTCTAGCCAGAGGCACGTGTGAAAACGGCTTCTATGTTCTCACTCAAAATCACAAATCCCTTGTTGTCGCTCTTTCTGCTACACACCTTCGTGCTTCTTTCAATAAATGGCACAGTCGCCTTGGCCAGGTTTCTTTTGATACAATTTCTAATTTAAATAGACTTGGACATGTTTTCGTTACATCTTTGTTACCCAAACCAGGTCTATGCAATTCTTGCGAATTATCAAAAGCTAAGCATTTACCATTTATTGAAAATTCTAAACGCGCACAACATGTTTTAGATCTCATTCATTGCGATCTATGGGGACCCGCCCCCGTCCCATCTACCGATGGTTACCGATACTATGCCATATTTATAGATGATTTTTCTCAGTTCACTTGGTTTTATCCATTAAAGGCAAAATCAGAATTCTACAATGTTCTCACAACTTTTTTGCCTTTTGTACAAAACCAATTTTCAACGACCATCAAAGTTTTTCAAAGTGATGGTGGAACCGAATTTACAAATAATCAAGTGCAAAATTTCTTTAAACAAAATGGCATACATCATCGGTTATCATGTCCCCACATACCCGAACAAAATGGGCGTGCGGAGCGCAAACACCGTCACATAACCGAAACTGGGCTAGCCATGATGTTCAATGCTCATGCTCCACCCAATCTTTGGTTTGATGCTTTTGCATCCGCGACCTTCATCATAAATCGCATCCCCACACCCATTTTAAACAACAAATCTCCTTTTGAAATCCTTTTTCATCAACCACCCACCTATTCAAATCTTCGTGTTTTTCGTTGTCGCGTATACCCATATCTTCGTGAATATACAAAAAATAAACTACTTCCTAGAAGTACACCTTGCATTTTCATCGGTTATAGTCCATGTTACAAAGGCTTTCGTTGTCTTGACACCACAACCGGACGGGTATACACCACACGACATGCTAGATTTGATGAGGAAAATTTACCATTTCAAACCTCCTCAACATCTTCGAATGTTACAAACTTACCTATTACCAACTTTGATGACCATTTACCCTCACCCTCACAAAACAACCCACAACACCAAGACAAACCCAACTCTCCTGGCCCATCATCACCACCTCTCGGCCCATCTCTCAAAAACAAAAATAACACAACCTCACCAGCAAGTCATTCACACCCTTCTGTTTACGACGAACCCTCTTTTTTCCCAACCCAAACCGAACCCTCCTCACCGACCCAACACCACCTTTCAAATCAAACCGAACCTTCCTCACGAGCCCACTACTCCAGCCCAACTCCATCCGCCCCTAATAGCCCACCCACACCACCTCATTCAAGCCCAATACAATCCTCAAGCCCGTCTACCACTCTTCCGCATCAACCCGACACCTCTAGTTCGGATTCTTCCAACTCATCTTCATCCCACCCGCCTCATAACACTCATCCCATGGTCACTCGAGCAAAAAAATGGCATTTTCAAACCAAAAACCTTTGAAAATCACAATTGCTTTTTCTCGTCGCATGTTCCCAAGGGAATAAAAACGGCTCTTAAACACCCCAAATGGATTCAAGCCATGAACGAGGAATTACATGCCTTGCGTACAAACAACACATGGCATCTCGTTCCTCGCCCGTCACACACCAACATCATTGGCTCCAAATGGATTTATAGGATCAAATATAAATCCGACGGCTCTCTTGATCGCTACAAAGCCCGTCTTGTAGCTCAAGGCTTCACTCAAATACCGGGACTCGATTTCTCACATACCTTTAGTCTGGTAGTCAAATCCGCTACCATCCGTGTTGTTCTAAGTCTTGCCACAATAAACATGTGGAAACTGCGTCAATTAGATGTAAACAATGCTTTCCTAAATGGCCACTTAACCGAAACAGTTTTTATGGAACAACCTCCCAGTTTTGAAGATCCAAATAAACCCAATCATGTGTGCAAACTCAATCGTGCTCTCTATGGTCTAAAACAAGCACCTCGTGCTTGGTTTCAACGCCTAAGCAACTTCTTGCTTACTCTCGGATTTGAAAATAGTAGATCCGACCCTTCTCTATTCACCTACCAACGCCATGGTATTTTAATTTATCTCCTTGTTTATGTAGACGACATCATTATCACCGGTAATAATGACACCTTTATTACAAATTTCACCACACGTCTTGACAAGGAATTCAAAATTAAAGACCTTGGATTGCTTCAATTTTTTCTCGGCTTGGAGGTGACGCACACTGACTCGGGTTTATTCCTAAATCAATCCAAATATGCCCATGACATATTAACTAGAGCCGGACTTCTTGATTCCAAACCCGTTGCTACTCCTCTCACATCTAAAGATGTGTTCCATTCACAGGGTCATCCCTTTCATGATCCTACTCTTTATCGCTCTCTTGTCGGTGCCCTTCAATACCTCACTATCACTCGACCCGACCTTTCCTATGCCGTCAACCAAGCCAGTCAATTCTTTCAACAACCCACCACCACCCATTTTCAGTTGGTCAAGCGAATTCTTAGATATGTTAAAGGGACTTTGACTCATGGTTTACATTTTGATAGACCTCCTAACACTACTTTGCTAGGTTTTTCAGATGCAGATTGGGCTCGATGTATCGACACTAGAAGATCCACCTATGGTTATTGTATCTACTTAGGTGGAAACTTGGTATCTTGAAGTGCAAAGAAGCAACCTACAGTCTCCCGATCCAGTTGTGAATCCGAATATAGATCTATGGTTTCGCAAGAGATTGAAGTTGGAAACTCATTATAAAATGAAACTCAGATTCAATTACATTGAGTTCTGCAAACTAAATGTGAACTTGGTATATATATTGTGGAAAGTGAATATGGTGCTGTTGCACATGTAATCTTACATGTGCAACCAATCAAAACTACGTAGTTTTGATAAATTTCAATTAAAAATATTAACCTTGATTGTTTCGAAAACAATATATGAAGAAGTAGGATTGAAGATTTTGCTCGTTTGTAAACAAAAAAAGTTCAAGAGAAGAAATGTAAGAAGCATGGAATACTAAGGCTATGGGCCAAGGCTACCCATAGGGATTGGATCGAGTAGTCTACATTATCATTTTGATAAACGAAAAGTAGCTTTTCGTTTGGATATATACTCAGATAATCATTGAAACTAATTTGTGAAAATGAATTTTAATTGAAATTTACTAATACTACGTAGTTTTGATTGGTTGCGCATATAAGGTTACTGTAAGTTAATGGTATTAGTTGTATTGATCAAATAACCTTGTACAATGTCGCTCTTCTTATAGGGATGAATAGGCGAGATACATGGGGAGACATATGGGTAACATATGAAGACCATTGACTCTCCTAGTCAACCTAGCAAAGACCATTGACTCTCCTAATCAACCTAATAAAGACCATTGACTCTTATAATATTTTACATTTAATTTAATATTCTAATACTCCCCCGCAGTCAAAGCGGAAGGAAACAAAAAGCTTAGACTGGGAAAACCAAAACATAGAAAAAAAAACAATAATAATAAACGGTCTTCAATATTGGTTAAAACTTTTGCCATAATCTCATAATTTGGAAATCCATAATCTTTAATGAAAATCCACGACTTTAATGATCCTATTATCCGATATGAGGTCTCCAGTGCGGCGCGGCGGCGACATCAAGTAGCGGCACGGCGGTGGATCGTAGTCCAGCAAGCGGCGCAGCGGGCGACCGTAGTCCAATAAGCAGTGGCGGCGGGGTGACAAGGAGTGGCATGACGGAGAAGCAGAATCAATAAGATGGGAGGTATAGGCGGTCACTATGGCGGCGGCTGTGAGATGCTCTGGTGTTCCGAAAATAGATTTGATAATAATGGCAAGAACTTAGAACCGAAAATTGAGACTTATTTAAAACGGAATGGAAAAGTGAAACTAGCAAACGGAAAAAAGGGAAAAAGCGGCGAGACAGGGCGACGACGACGGTGACAGCTCGCCGCCCTGTCTAGCGTTTTTCTAAGGCGGTGACGGCTAGGGTTTGTATTTTCTGGTGGTGCAGCGGAAACAGTATAGAGCCTAGGCTGGCTCTGATACCATGTAAGTTAATGGTATTAGTTGTATTGATCAAATAACCTTGTACAATGTCCCTCTTCTTATAAGGATGAATAGGCGAGATACATGGAGAGAAATATGGGTAACATATGAAGACCATTGACTCTCCTAGTCAACCTAGCAAAGACCATTGACTCTCCTAATCAACCTAATAAAGACCATTGACTCTTATAATATTTTACATTTAATTTAATATTCTAATAGTTACATGTGCAACATCACTATATTCATTTTCCCCATATATATTTTATGTTTCAGTTTATATAGTTTGAAATTGCATATGATAATCAACCCAATTATTCTTGTTCTAACACTGCCAATGATGTCCAGCCCAGCTGGTCGGAGGTGGGAGGGTTTACTCCTTAGGGAGGTTCCCGCCCGGGCTTGGTCTCAGGTTCGAGTCCCCCCACTCGCACTAAGGGGTGAGAAATTCAACACCCGCGTTTGGCCTGGATTCAAACTGGGGTTGAGAGGTTGTGCGTCGTTTGGATTCTCCGCTGAAACACAGCTTCCAAAAAAAATTCTTGTTCTAACACTCAGCATCATGGGTTACGTTTCTCCACATTCTATAAATGGATAATTTTTGGATGGGGAGATGTGCCCACTTTTACATTACGCACGATCGAAATGCCATCCAATATCCATGATAGTAGTGTTTGATGTTTCATATCTATATTTATATGAGTGGGTGCTTGAAACTATTTACCCGTCAATTTCAACGTTATGATAAAAATTAGATCGATGTTAAATATCTCTAGATTATGCTAAATTACAGTAATATTTTTGGTATGTTACATCTTGAACTAGTTTACATGTCATGGAATTCATTTTAAATTTGACCCCTTAGACCATGGGTAATGGTTAATGCCCCTTAAGGGGCATTTTGCACCACATCATCATCATAATGCTTCCTTCAAAGAATGTATAATGGTTAATCCTTTTTAATGCCCCCTTAGTTATTACTTTTTTTATTTTTTTTCCTCTTTAGGCATTATATTAGAAATGCCCTCCTTTTTCATGCCCCTATAATGCCCAACGGGATGGTGTAAAGGCATTATCAAACTCATTCATGCCCACATAATGCCCATTACACATGGTCTTATAAGACGGATAAATGTAAATATTGAATTAATCTTCATATTCGGAGTCAACCCATGACTCCCCCATGCATTGAGAGAGCTTGAATTTTTTTTTGGTGGGGGCTGAAAGTCACGGAGCCTTTTAAACTGACGGTCCAGACTCGATATGTATAAATTTTTTGGACGAAAACTCGTAAAAGTATACTGCGGAGCAAAAACCAGTGAGGGATGGGGCACCATCCGGCCCAACAAAGCTTCGCCCATAGCACTGTGGGATCGACTATAGTTCTTGTTCACCAATGTTGTCGAGTTTTGTTTGTAAATGGTTGGTTTGAATATTAAAAAGTATAAAATCGTGAACACATGAACGATTTTAGATAGCATTCAACTCATATCATGTGTTAAACATTAATACACACCCATAACCCATTATCCACTAGTAGGAAACCCGCGCGATGCGGCGGCGATAAAAAATGACATTGATTCATATGCTCTTGCTGCTAATTCTTCTTTGTCATAATCTCCTTAAATTTTAATTAAACAATATAGCAAACTTTATGGTTTATAACACGTTACTTATACAAATCATCATCATACTCATAAAGGCTTATAAAAGTATGTCATTATCAAGGTTAATGAACACTATGATGGACTAATATGGTTATAATAACACTTAATTTGCTGCAAGATAAATGCTCTCTGGCTGCTAAACTTTCATATTTTATATTAATAGAACATCATGTCAAATTTCTAAATCAATTAAAAACACGTTTGTATATTTAGACCCTTAACTCTTTATAGACCATCTTCAATAACTTTGACACGAATCGTGAGGTTAATCCTTATTCCAACTTAGATAACAGCATCAATGCCATCTTTGACTTAACTTCAATCTCATCTATGAAACTTAATGAGTTGGTCCATACGTTTAGAATAATACATGGGTCGAAAGGTCTATACCATTGATTAATGATAGTCTATGACGTCATACATAGGAATAATAATGATGCTCAACTATGATTTATATTATTTTATCAGAAGCGCAAATTATAATAGTTTGAAAGAATTTTTTTTTTTTTTACTTATTCACTTTCTTTTAGGCATGGGATATTTTTGTTTCTCTTCTCCAGGAAACAATTACTATAAAATTGTATCATATGTGTATAAGTTAATAACCCGCATATTCAAACACCATAAAACAAGAGACATAACTCAAGTATTTTATATTTTACAGCAAACCTTAGAATATTGTAACTTGTAAACCTGTGATAATCCGTTAGATGTGAATAATTTATTATATACATTGTAAAACTTTTCATATGTTATCATAAATATATGTTCATCCACCATATGAGGCTAAGATTTGATTTTTGTGTTTTTCTATTGACCAAATTAGTTATATCTTACTTTATTTACGAGTTCTAACCCTATATTATATAAAAAAACATTATCAACATTGATCTCATTTTAGTTCCCCACGATGATATAGTTATCTATTCATGATTTGATGATATAGTTATTCTAAATCTCTTATTATAGTTGACGAGGTTATCATGACTAAGGTAAAATAGGTGCTTGTCAAACTAAAGAGAAAGAAAAATGATGTAAAAAAATATATACCACAATACATGCATATACATGTTTATAGAAATTAAAGCTCTTACAACATCATCAAATCAGAATAAGAGTAGACAAGGATGTCTTGTATGAACCCAAAAAATCATCTTTTTAAAACTAAATCCAAAAAATACATACAAACATAACCAAAGTAAAGACAAAACATACAACACTTGAGTAACCTTGCTTGTCGAAACACCATCACTTCTTTCAATGTATTCAAATGGAAAGCATCTTGCTTGGTTGTTTTCCCTTTACATTCACCGTCTATTTAACCATTCTTTTTATGAACAAATAAAATTAATTTATAAGAGTTTGTTATCTCTTTAGTTTTCTCAAGTAATTACTAAAACATTTAATTTTATAAGAAGTTGCATCTTTTCACTTTCTTCTTTTTAATTATTGTCATGTTACAAGAATATGATAAGATATTACTATTATATAATTTAAAGCAATTTAATTGTATTTATCAATTTATCCAACAATTCATTTATCAATTTAATGGTTATATAGAAAGACCATATTGCCCTTTACAAACTTCATTAAGTTATTGTACCATAAGTATAAAATGTTGTAATTACTTAAATTTGCATGGTATCCTTGCTAGATGCTTTATAATATAGTATAGATATATACTAAGACCAAGGGGTGTGATCTCGGTTACAACATCGGGGAGATGATATGGATGTGAGCACCGAAGGTAAACAACCCCCCCCCCCCGGTTTTCACCTTTTCGGTGAAGACGTGGATATCCCCCTCCTTTTTTTTTCTTTTAAAGCAAATAATAAAAAAATGGAAGGGGGAAGTAGGGAACCATTTTCTTCATTTAGGGGAGAGGAGGGGAAGGGGAAATGACGTAGCGTTGATGTAGACTTGGAGGAAGAAGGGGGAGAGTGTTCTCACACCCCATAGCCTAAATAAAATTCTAAAATGGTGTGCAGAGTACTTATGCCCAAGGTCCTATTAACTTTAATTAGGGTTGGCAAATCGTGTATACCTGACTTGTTAAGACATGAGCCTGTTAAGACACGATACACAAAACCTGACTACTTGTACACGTCATGAAAATTTTCGTGTCTATTTTTTTGATATGCGAACCTGTTAATTTTTTTAACAAGCATACACGAAAAGTACCTGTTAATACCTGTTTGCGAACATTATACTAATCACATGTTTACGAACCTATTTAGTGAGAGAAAATTTTCAAAACTTCACCAAAGACCTAGATAATACATGTTTGCGTACCTGTTAATACCTGTTTGCATACCTGTTAATACCTATTTGCGAACATTATACTAATCCCTTTTTGGAATGAGAAGGGATATAGGGTTAAAGGGTTTGGGTAAATCTTTTTAAATATATTATTAATTTTAAATAAATTCTAAACACGTATCAACAGGTATGTTACCTGTTAAGACACGAAATTAACAGGTAAATGCGTGTCTACCTGTTTAGGACACGAAACCTGTTAAGACCATACCTGTACCTGTTAAGATCGTTCAGGTTCGTATCAGGTAATCGTGTTCGTATACAAAATTGTCTGCCCTAACTTTAATTATATTGTATAGAACCCCGTTTATTAAACAAAACTACAAACATTGAAAGAATATGTTAAAACTTAAAAGATAGTGAGGCAATGAGAGTCTTGAGAGCAATAATGAGGTGTTTTGTGTATGATATAGCGCATCCTGTATCCGAACTATTGATGGTGCATGTACATGCCACGCCAACTCAAAAAGAGAAATCCAACATATACATGATTCAGTGGTGTCGAGTTTAAAAATCCTACCTTCAAAACATTCTATCATAATGAAAAAAGCAGTACACCAGCACACGCTAGAATCAAGTTAGAAACATGATACATGAGGAAGCGACAAAGCTACAATAGAATGAACAGACTTACATTACTCCATTTTTGTTTTCGAAATGTTTTTATTAGATTTTTTAATAGTCTCATGACCTTTGTAGGAAAACCGTTCAGAAAATAATAGAAAATAACAATTTTATTTAAATATATTCGGATTACAATATAAAATAAAAGTAAACAAATTACAAAGACAGAAATTACAAACAGAAAATAAATTACAAACAGGATAAGAAAAACAAAACAAATAAAAAAGAAATCTGAGATGGCTAAGGCATGTGTTCAACATGCTTCCCTTAAAACATATTTCAGGCCACCCAGGTGAAGGTGTCTGTTTCCTAGGTACAACAGCCTAAGCAAATGTACCGTCAGGGTTAACCTAGCACCTGAAAGACTATCTGAAACAAGAGTGCGGATGGTAGAATAATTAAGAAAATCGTCAGAAATAATGTGATAGTTTTGTGAACATGGAAGTTTCTGTTTTCTGTGTCTAAACCAAGTACTCAAGTCTGGTATATATAACTCAAAACGAAAATGATTAAAAGATCCACAATAGACCAGAAATGAATTCGTAACTCAATTTAGAATTCAATGGAAATGAATTCTTAATAACCGTAGAATTTGAACATTCTTCAGTTGACCACACCAGTTAACCGAGTGTGTTTGGTTCAAGCCGCACCAAATCACGTTCAGTCAAAAATATAAAGGAAGCTATCAAGCGAATCGCGGCAATACAAGCGTGCGAAATGCAAAGTGCGCCATCAAAATGTCACATTACGCCCATCGCCCTCGTCCCGGTCTGGCCTGGTCCCATGCTTGAGTACAACACCATCCTGCTTGCTACTGGGTGTGTCAGACTGGTGGGTGTGGGGGCCATCGCCGGCCCGTCAAGGCCGGCTAGGCTTGTCCACGCCGCCCCCTTGGCACGTCCCAGTCGAAATCATCGGGTGCCAAATGAAACCGACGAGCCTTTGTGAACGTTGGAATTTTGAATGATGTGCAACTGTCGTATTTTTTAAATGACTATATTATAATTAAAAACATAAGAAAAAGAACAATTTTACACATAAAAAATTCCATTTAACTCCCATTTTTTTACACCTGCTCTTCTTATCTCTCAAATCTTAATAAAATTCATCTTAACACAATTTTTTTACACCAACTCATCATGGATCCATACCGAAACAACCCGAATCCAACTCCGTTCACGTCACATGGCTACACTCCACCAATCGATTTGAATTGGTCAAAGTTTTTGGGTTTCCAACAAACCCTAACTGTCACACCCCGCCAAGGCAGAAACACGTGATGCGACTTCGAATGATTTCCAAGCACAAAAGTCACACGAGCATTGATTTAGAATAAAATAGGAACTTCCCTTAGACAACCAAGTTTTACAAACTTAACGTTAATTGTCTTAAATTAAAAACCATTGTATGAAATTGTTTAGTTTAAAACGACACAACAACGGTATGTAAAAATAATCATCACATTTCAGTCGATTTCAAAGTACATATATTTAAAACGATCTAAGAGGCGTGGTGGGGTGATCAATTATCACTTATTAGCTAGAGATTTACGTTGTGTCTAATAATCATAGGCTACATCTAACTGGCTTAGCAACCATTGTAATCAATGTTTCTAGCAACACCAATCAAAATACAAAAAAAAAAAAAAAAATTCTTACCAAACTGACTACATCTGTGTGTGTGTGTGTGTAGGGAAAGGTATAATAAAAAAAACTCAAAAGATTGAGAAAACCTAAGAAAGCCCTACTTCTCAAGCTTTTTTTTTTTTTTTTTTAAATTAGGGCATGTAATATGCATGCTTTGAAAAGTTTTGAGACAAAAAAAAACGAGCATTTTTTTTTTAAAAAATAAATAAGTTTTGCAGTGTTACATATGTTACATGTTGTGGTGTGGTAATAAAGGTGTTGATGTTTAAAATAAGAGGTTGAGAGTGTGTATTTAAAAGGGGAAAGATTTAGCCGTTAAAAAAACATTACTCGTTAAAAAATATTACTCATTTGACTTCTAAAAATAATTTCCACCCAGGTAAACTGATATTTAAATAAATATTTTATCCCTGATATTAATATTAATAATATAGATATAAGCTACTTAGGTTTTAGCCTAGTGATAGAGAGAATTTTCTCTTGGATATGATTGAAAGTTCAACTTTAAGAATCTGTAAAAAAAAAAGTGTAAAGAAATGAGTGTAATAAATTAACCGTTAAAAAAATATAGATACAATGTGTGTGTGAAAACTGAAAACTAGAACTTGAAATGCGTATGCAAATACGTCACCCTCCTTAATCCGTAGTTTTATGCTTTAGTTTTTCTCAATCTGCACGGCTCCTCTTTCTGTACCTCTCTTGCCTATATGCAATTGGCTTAAATATAACAGTAAATCTCTTTGTTATTTATTTATTTTTTAAAAGTTATATATTTTATCTATTATTTTATATCAGAAATAATAAACAGCGTTGCTTAAAACCTATTCCACATGCTTATTTAGATAAATCTAAACGCAATTTTCACATGAAACGATTATACTTATTAGATGATATAAAGAAACTGATTGTAAGGCCATGGGTGTATTAAACTATTCATATATGAGGTGTTAAACGTGACATAACATGTAAACCGACGTTACACAACACCATTCCTTGTGTTAAGGAGCGTTAAACAAGTTATTTGTTAACATGTTAACGGGATGTCTAGAGACCGAACTAATTTTATTTCCTTTTTTAAACAAAAAACCATTAAAAGGTATAGTTATATAAAGTTAAACTATTTACTTGGGATGAAATGAAGTTAAGAAAATTTAAAGTATACTCCATTGCCTAAAATGACAAATATAAAAAACATATTGTACTTGACAATATTGTAGTTGTTGGCTTGTTGCCTTGTTGTGTTAGCATATGCAGGGGCGAAGCTTAGTGAGGGACGGAGGATGCACCAACAACACCGATTTTTGGTTAGTAATGTAAATTTTTCCGGTTTTACCAAAAAAATTGCATTTTTTGAATCCGGCCCCACCGATTTAAAAAAAAATTGGGTCTTATGGCTTTCGGTCCCCACTATCCAAAAGTTCAAGTTTCACCATTGTGCGTATGGATCAAGAAAGAAAACCATTTTTGCCAAAAAAAAATAAAATGGTGTAAGAATTATCAAGTGTTTTGGGTACAATATCATTTTTTTTAAATGACCAACAAAGGACCAATCATCTGCGTAAACTCAATGGCAAATGACACCTATGTTTGCGAGCGTAGACGACGCAAGTGACCCGATCCGTCACAACCCGAAATAATTGTGTAAAACCCCTAGCTCAATTCAGAACAATTTTACTTTAGGTGAGACTCAAACTCAAATACATTAAAACTGGTTAATATATTGTGAATGTCAAATAAAAATTATTGGTGTTGATATTCTATTTTTTTGTATTAATTAGATGTTTATGGAAGTGGGGAAAAAAAAGACACAAATGTGTTAACCGTGAATGTCAAATAACAATTATTGGTGTTGATATGCTATTTTTTTTGTATTAATGAGATGTTTATGGAAGTGGAAAAAAAGACACAAATGTGAAATGTGTAAACCCATAATCTACCACAAATTGTGTTGACTACTCAAGTATAATAACATGTCTAATTTAAAAATATACATGATTACATTTAATACTCCGTTTAATAAACAATTTATACTATTGATTAATAATTTAAAATGATAGATCAAGTTATCTTACACAGTGTAATAAAAATGAGAAGGGTGAAAATAATACAAAAAAACATAATAAATCACGAAATATGACACAATGAGCTACAAAATAAAACACAATGCCGAAAAATATAACACCATGTTGAAGAAAAAAGACACAATAGAACGCAAAAATGACACAATGAGGAAATAAGAAACAGACACAATGCTACATAAAAGACACAATGATATAACGTAAATTCTAAAACTACAAGCTACAAATCCAAAAAAGCGAAAACCTAAAAACTAAGATCGTAGAGTTTGATGAGATGGTTACAATGCCGCTTGAATGAGTTCAATCGGAGTCTGATTGATACACTTCTTACGACTTCCTATTTTTCTTTCATTGTGTATTTGATCCTAACTCTAAGATATCAGTAAGTTAAAAATTATTGTGTATTATGTTTAGCACAGGAGAAATGATATATATATATATATATATATATGGTATAAATATAAATATTTTGAAAAACCCAGTCTTATAGTGAAAACTTTGGAAACTCCGGCTTTCCGAGCTTTTTTATGAATATTTTAGGCATGTAATATATATGATTTTAAGCATTTTGAGCCAAAAAAATCAAAAAAGCGCCGAGCGGTTTTTTATTAAAAAAATAAGTTTTTGTGTAGCTGATATATCACATAATTAACATATAAAACATGCATAATCAGTCCCGTAATAGGATAGATTTAGGCTTAAATTACCGGTTTTGGGTGCTTAATTCATTCCTATTTGTGTTTCTCAGGAAACTGGAACTCCAAGCCGAAAACAGGAGATTTTTAGGCAAAAACTCGAGATTCTTAAGGATGCGAGATTTGTAGCATGTTCCCTGTATGTTTGAAGACCTTCCTGGGACTTAAACAGTGATAAAAACAGCCCGGGACAGACTCAACACGCCCATGCACACTTGCACGGAGTCCCTGCACGCTAGAAGACAACGCAGCCAACTTAGGGAACAAATAAACTTGCTGGAACTGTAACACCCCAACCGATGGCGGAATCATCGAGGGCCACGTAGTGACGATTATTCAAAAGCACATGGTACTAAAATGTAAATATTATTGAATAATCCAAAATTGTCTTACATGAAAATGGAAAATACATTGTCTAAATGAAATGTAAATATTGAAATAACTGAAATAAAATAAAGCACTAAATGTTCCTTGCTAAAGCACTAGATCAAACTGCACCTGAAACATGTACAAAATAGATTAGGTCAACATATGAAATGTTGGTGAGCATTACTAGTTTTGATATATATAGTAGGTTAAAAAGTTATACAATTCAAGTGCAAGCTACAGTGCAATTATGTAAACTATGTATCATACAAATGAGCGAAATCAACCCTGTGACTGTATAATGTACTGTATGAACGGTGGTGTACTCATCCAATAAATGGGTGATAACTTAACAATGACCACGGATTCTCCGATGAAAAAGGGGGAGAATCAATCTAGGCGGATTGTCAATCCAAATAGCGCTATCCAATGTTAAGGTCGGCTTGTACCATGTTAATGATTTCACTAAGTACAAATGTAATCCACATGTATTGTCTAAGCATAAAGCACGTTGTAAGCAATGCACATAGTACTAGAATTGTATTGTAAAAATGTAAACTTGTATTTGAAATTGTAATAGTGTACATGTAACACCCCAAAAATGTATAAAAGCAAAAAGGGGATAGGGGTACTCACTGTTTACGTAATAGCTTGTAATGGAACTGGACAACGAAATATGCGTTGGAAATATTCCAAAGAATCAACCTAAAGAATTTAATAATGTGTAAGGAATAACTCTAGGATACATGGAATTCTAGGGTTTCGAATTGAGGATAAACGTTTATTTGATTAATAAATAAATTGTTTATTAAAATATAAGAAATTTAATAAATAAATAAATAAAAGTCTTTTTGTAAAAAATTTTAAGTTAAACATTGTCACAACATAAGATTTTGGTTATGAAAATAATTTTTATAAAATTATTTTCTTGAAAATAGAATATTTACTTTAATTATTTCAAATTGTCAAAATATGACTTTAATATCTAAAAATATTAAAATTAAAGAATTTCTGAATTAAAAATTGTATTTCAGTTCTAGATAGTTAGAAGTAATTTATATAAAATTTTGGTGCAAAAATATTGAAAAATGAATTTATTATGATTTATTTATGATTAAAACTAACAAAAATTAATTAAAAATATAAAAAGGCCGGTTTTTCAGAATTAAAAATTATTTCTGAAATGTTTATGAATATACAAGTTTAGGATAATTTTTGTGAGATTTAATAAAATCGTTTAGATATTTTTATAGAATTTAATAAATATAAATGAATAAACTTGTATTATTAATAATATATAGTAAATAAATTATTTTTGAAAAACTAAAAATTGGGTAATGAACTTTATCATTAGGAGATCATATGATAATTTTTGTAGAATTTATAAAGCACTTTTAGTATTTTAAAACGATTTTTTTTAAAAGAATAAGGGAAATATAAATATAAAGGATCACAAAAAAATGGGTTGTTTATGGTGGGATTCGAACCCGTGTGGTCCGGTTCACAATGCACCAGACACAACCACTTGGTCCAGACCAGTGGTTGTGTTTGGGTTCAGTGTATTTAAAATAAATAATACAAGTAAAATCGTGTTCTTCCCCAAATTCAAACATATGAGCCATAACTTTCTAATCGTTTGAATCACGATGCTATAATGTAATTAACCATAGGGGTTTTGATGCTAAAGGGCCGATGAGTAAACCCCACTAAAAATTTAGAACTTACAATGATGTTTTCGGGTATGAAGGCTTGGTCAACGAAAAAGTCAACCGATCAAAGAAGGCTTCAATATCAAGTTGTTCAACAGAAATTGAGGTTAAGAGAAGGATTTTCGGTGGGTTTAGGTGGTAGGGAATGATTCAATTTATACTACAACATCCAGTTTGTATAATTGGAAAATTTCAATTCGTTTTTAATATATACGCGTGAATGAGCTCTAAGGTGATGATTGCTCGTGCATTTAGACGCGTGATCAGTGTCGAGTTGAATCATGAGTCAACCTAGTTTAATGCTTACCATTTTAGTTCCAAATTAAGGGTCAAAAGGCGAGATTTAAGGTTTGACTATGTGTGTTTGTTGTTGCTGTTCGAACAGCAGTGAAAAGGAAAGAGAAGGCAAGTTTTTAAGGTGGGCTTATATACAATATATGTTGGGATTAAAACAGGTTTAACATGTAGCTCAGGTGGTGGACGTGAGGGTGTTGTGCTGGGCTGCTCGGGTTCGAGTCCCGTAAGCAGCAGCAGATCCTTTTTTTTTTTTAGTGAAGGGAAGGGAGTGATGGGCTGGACCATGGTGACTGCTGGGCTGAATGTCTTGTGGGCTGGTAGTGGGCTCCGAAAATAATAGAAACAAGGTGGGTTTGGCTTGGTTTGTTTGGGTATGTTGTTGGGTTAAGTTAATGGGTTATGGTTTGAAGATGGTAAAAAAATGTATATAATATAAAATCTGATTTTTATTATTATTATTATTATTATTATTATTATTATTTAAGAAAAGTGACGGATGTCACAGGAACACATTGCACGGCCGTGCCACATACCTTGGCACGCCCGTGCTAGAGACAAAAAGGACAGACAGGAAAGACTGCAGCCAACAAAACGTACGTGGGGTTATGGCGTGACCGTGCCACCATTTGAGACATCCGAGAGAGGTTACATCCTATCCTCTTCCTTCAAGTCTTGAGCCATCTTGGGTCGACTTCCAGGCTTCTTGCAGAGAGCTTGGGGTCCAGTGGGAGGCCTTAGGGCCATCCCAACTCACCCACCAAGGTTAGGCCTCGTCCTACCTTTATCAACTTGGCCAAGTATGGGATCGTAGAGTAGCTTATGTAATAAACATCGAGGGTCATGTGGATGATACTAGATACATAGCACTAGGAGATGGAGGGCTTGTCTATGAGCAGCCATGTTCATGTGTTGATCATTCTTATGGTTGTATCTTTCTATTATTCCCGAACCCGCTTCGATTTGTAGACTTTTATTATTATTATTATTATTATTATTATTATTATTATTATTATTATTATTATTAGTTTATCTTTAGTTATTTGTTGTGTTATCCTCTTTCTAATTAGGGCTGTCCAAAAAGCTCGTGGCTCGGAGCTCGCTCGAAGCTCACTCGGATTTAGCTCGAAAAAAGCTCGCTCGATATGGCTCAGTTTGAAACTGAGCCGAGTCGGCTCGGATCGGTTAGAAAGTGAGCACACTTCTCGAAAACATATGGACGATCAAGATTAATTAGGTGAGTATGATCTGATTGTTGTGAAAAAACTGTTTGTTCACAAAGATTGCCAAGCTGGCACACAAGACTAATGGACCCCATAATGGGCTGGACTTCTTCGTAAATAAGGATAATGAGTTGTTGCAACTTCAACATCTTGAGGCTTTTCTCTACTGCACATCAGCTTCATCTCATAGCCCAGCAACCTTCAAGACTCACCAAGCCCAGCTACAAAGCCCATCTCTATAACCTGCAATAAACCTTATAACATATTCAAATTTTTGTAAATCCATAATACTAAAATTGAAAGATAAAAATGAAAATACCTTTATTCATTTTAACACCCCCCCCCCCCTCAATCTTAGTATCCAAAAGGATTATTCATATTAAGACATTTAATCAACTCAACATGATTAGCAACTCCAAGCCCTTTGATCATAATATCTGCCAAGTTATTGTCAGAACTTACCTTTTTTGTTTTGACAAAACCTTTTTTGACACTAAGTCTCTTAAAAAAATAAGTCAAGCTCAAAATGTTTTGTTTTGTAAAAAAGAATACTGGATTTGTAGTAATTGACAATGTTGCACTGTTATCACATAACAAATTAATAGGTAAGTCAACTTTTATATGCAACTCATACAATAGATTTATCAACCACGAAATCTCATAAGATGTTGTACTCATGGCTCTAAATTCTGCTTCTGCAGATGATCTTGCAATTGTTGATTGTTTCTTGCTTTTCCAGGAAACAAGGTTATTTCCCAAAAATATGCAAAATCCAGTCACTGGCTTTCTTATGTCAACACATTTGGCCCAATCAGAATCTGAATAGGCTAATAGATTAAAACTTGCACTTTTCTTAAAGTAAATTGCTTTCCCAGGAGCTTCTTTCAAATACCTTAATAATCTAAATGCAATCTTCAAGTGTCCATCAGTTGGTCTATGCATGTATTGGCTTAAGTAATGCACTACATAGGAAATATCTGGTCTAGTATGTGACAAATAGATCAGTTTCCCTACCAACTGTTGGTAACCAGTTATATTGGCTAACACTTGATTATGTTCATTGCATATATTGACTATTACATGATTAGGCTCCAACGGACTCTTAATTGGTTTACATGTTAACATGCCATACTCAGTTAAGAGATCCATACAGTACTTTCTTTGTGATAAACAAACTCCTTCATCACAAGAAATTACCTCATGTAACACCCCGCCTCTAATATAATCCAATATTGTCCGCTTTGCCCACTAGAAACTCACGGATTTGTTTTTGGTTACCCAGGGGAAGTCTTCCCAAGAGGTCACCCATCCTGATACTACTCCCACCTGAGCACGCTTAATTGTGGAGTTTTCATGTGCTCCACAGCCAACTAAGCCCAAAACGCATTGGTGATTTATAAGGCAGGACATTACTTATGAACCAAGATCTCTCCTGTCCACGGTCGATGTGGGATATACCTAGGGTGTTACAATCACCCCCCCCCCCTCAGGGACTCATCGTCCTCGATGAGGTTTGCCTACCCAATCGGATGGCACAGGAGTGGCTCTGATACCAAACTGTAGCACCCCATCTCTAATATCATCCAATATTGTCCGCTTTACCCACTAGAAACTCACAGATTTGTTTTTGGTTACCCAGGGGAAGACTTCCCAGGAGGTCACCCATCCTGATACTACTCCCATCTGAGCACGCTTAATTGTGGAGTTTTCATGTGCTCCACAACCAACTAAGCCCAAAACGCGTTGGTGATTTATAAGCCAGGACATTACTTATGAACCAAGATCTCTCCTGTCCACGGTCGATGTGGGATATGCCTAGGGTGTTACACCTCAAGACCTAGAAAATACTTTAATTCCTCTAAGGGGCTGTTTGTTTGCATCTGACCTGGCTCAGTCAGATGTTGAAGTCTGATTCGGTCAGAGCAAGGGGAAGTCTGACTATTTGGCTGCGTCGTCCGAACGAGGGATGAAGTCTGACCAAGCGTCTGTCCAGGTCAGCGCTTGGATGGAGTCTGACTGATCGTTGCCTTATGTATGATCGAACCTGGAGTTTTCATGGGCTGCAAAAAACGAACGCAGCTACAAAAACCGATCGCTGACGTCTCGCTACTGTTCGGACGTGCTGCTGCTCCCTGCTCCGATCGCTTACAATTTGGAAACTTGACGGAAAAAAAGTTGATACCCTTCCTCCTGTCGTCTCCTGCTTCTCCGATCACCCGTTACGAAGTGTGTTGTCAAGTTGTGTGTTTGTGGGGTATAAGAAAATAAAGGAAAAAGAAGAAAGGAAAAAGAGTTGCAGGAAGGAAGGAAGGAAGGTGTGTGTGTGGTGTGGGTAGGTTAAAGAAGTGATAAAAAAAAAGAAGAAGAAGATAATGATTGATATTTGTGTTGTCTGGTGGTGTACTCTCCTCTGTTTATCTACGATTTGTGTTTTTTTTTTTTTTTGATTTTGATAAAATTGATATTCAGATGTCTAACCAAACAACACTTAATCATTCAGCACTTAATCATTCAGAATCTCGTAACCATTCAGACCTCTTACTGGGTCAGCACTTACCCATTCAGACGTTGCCAAACAACCCCTAAGTCTTTAATTTTAAACTTATCTTTAAGGCAAGTTTTAATTCTATCAATTTCTTTGACACAACTTCCTGTTATAACTATATCATCTACATATACAAGCAGAAGGATAGTAACAAATTCAGTTATCATAACAAACAGAGAGTAATCACACTTATTTTGAGTAAACCCTAAATCACATAGAACACCAACAAGCTTTTCATTACACATTCTTGGAGCTTGTTTTAGTCCATACAATGATTTGTTTAGCCTACACACCTTAGTCTCATTATCAGAAAAATACCCTTCAGGTAAAGACATGTAAACATCTTCATGCAAATCACCATATAAAAATGCATTATTTATGTCTAATTGAAACATTTTCCAACTGTTTTGAACGACAACAGACATAATACACTTTACAGTTACAAATTTAACTACTGGTGAAAATGTTTCCTCATAATATATGCCTTTTTTCTTACTATATCCTTTAGCTACCAATCTAGCTTTGAACCTCTCAATGTCTCCATTAGATTTGTACTTAATTTTATAGACTCATTTACAGCCTACAAGGCTTCTGCCTTTGGGCAGCTCAACTAAGGACCAAGTATTGTTCCTATTTAAAGCCTCTATTTCATCATTCATAGCACAAACCCAATTATGGTCAAGAATAGCCTTTTTATAACACCCAGGTTCTACACTTTTATTCAACACACTAGCAAACACTTTGTTTTCAAAGGTTAAATTTGCATAGTTGACTACCCTTTCTATGCCAAACTTGACTTTCCCTTCAACAATGAAGTCATCAAGTTTTTTAGGAAGTGTAGTCCCCCTTATTACATCTTCTAACAGTTTGAGTAATTGAGTCATTGCCCTCAGAAAAGGTGTTGTTTTCAGTGTCATGTATTACATCCTCAACCCTATCAGTATTTTTGATCTCACTATCCAAGTGTGAATTAGAATATTCACTTTGGTTTTGTGATTCAAAAATAGACTGCTGAGACCCATTTGTGTGGACTCAACTTTACCTATAACCCTTATTTCATCATTGGGCTATTCATGTTGTTCAGGTGTTTGTGTTTCAGAGTAAAAAAAGTTAAAAAAAATTTGATGAGTCCAATTCAGTTAAAACATTATTATTAAATTTTTCAAAAACACTTATGTCTTTAAATGGAAAAATAGTTTCATAGAATTTTACATCTCTAGAGTATGAAATGATTTTAGTTTCTAAACTATAAACCTTATACCCCTTTTTTTCAGTAGAATAGCCTATGAAAACATATTTTTCTGCCCTTTCATTCAATTTATTAGACTCATTTAACACTGTTGTAAAATAAAAACACCCAAACATCCTCAAATGGTCTAGGAAGGGTTCAAATCCAAAAATAAGCTCATAGGGGGTCCTACCATTTAGCACAGAAGATAGAGTCCTATTGATTAAGTATGCAGCAATTAGAACACATTCAGACCAAAACCTAACAGGCAAATTGCTTTGAAACAACAGAGCTCTAGTGACATTCAAAAGGTGTATGTGCTTTCTCTCAGCAATACCATTTTGCTGAGGGGTATAAGCACATGAAGTCTGATGAAGAATTCCTAATGTTTTACAATAGCCATTCATTTGATTGTTAACAAACTCAGAACCCTTATCACTTCTAAAACATTTAACACTTTTATTAAATTGTGTTTTTAAAACATTTACAAATTCTTGTATGTTTTCAAACACCTCAGTTTTATTCTTCATCAAACAAATCCATACAGCAAGAAAGTATTTGAACCCTTCCTTACTAGGAACTCCATAGGGACCACAAACATCCAAGTGAACTAAATCACCTAAACTAAGTGATTTATGATCACTTAAGGGAAAAGGTTCCCTATGTTGCTTTGCCTTGTGACACACATCATAAGGCAATTCAGGAACTCTAACAAGCTTGATTCCTATGGCTGATTCTAACTTAGTTAAAACTATAACAACAGGATGACTAAGCCTAGCATGCCACAAATCATACATCTTAGTACTAACTCCTACCTTATTACTAAGAAATGATCCACCACAGAAATATAAACCCTCAAGCTGACTACCAGTCACCAGGGTTTTCCTTGTTGATAAATCCTGAATACAACAGTTTTTCTCATCAAAACCAACAAACAGGTGATTATCTTTTACTAATTTATGAACAGATATCAAGTTCACACAATATTCACGAACAACAAACACATCATGTAACACAACATTATTACCAAGGTTTAATGTTCCTATTTTAGTTACCAATGCATTATTTCCATTAAGATGTTTAACCTGAATATCCAAATCAGATACATCTACATAATCTGATAAATCATGTTCACTAGTGACCATGTGTTGATAGCACCTGACTCTATTATCCAACCCAGTTTAAATTTCTTTCCATTAACATTATAACAAAAGAACGTAGGTTTCACATAAGCACTAGCACAGAAAGGAGAAACCATGTTTCCAAAAAAAGGACTACCTGAAACATTATTACTTTGAGGAGCATCAGTACTTTTATCGGATATCAAACTCAATAACTTTGACAATTGTTCACTAGACAAAAAGGGTATTTGAACATCATATTTATCAACACAAATATTATTAGACATAGCCCTCTTTTGCATTCCCTTAGCCTTTGCCCAAGGAGGATATCTCACCAAATGAAAACATTTGTCAGCTGAATGACTAACTTTGTTACAGTGTGAACACTTAGGTTTTTGATTATCAACATTACTTTGTTTCTTATTAAAATCTGTTGATTGATTAGCTTTAGCAAAAAAACCTATAGTTGTTTGTCCCTTTTTTGAAATACCATTGGCATTCCTATGTGATTCCTACCTGGACATTACTGAGAATGCTTCCTTAACAGTAGGTAACACTTCTTTAATCAACAAGTTAGTCCTAACAGATTGATATGCATTATTAAGACCCATAAGGAACTGCATCAATTTTATCATGTTACTAAAGTTATTGAACTCTCTAGATGCATTACAAGTACAAGCAGATAGTTGCAGAATTTGATCAAGTTGTTTCCACATAATGTTCAACTTATGGTAGTAGTCAGACACAGTCATACCATTCTGAGCAAAAGAATTTATTTTTTGATACAAATCGAACACAACAGAACCATCAACTTTATCATATTTTTTCTTTCAGTTCAGACCAAACATCACTAGCTAATCTAAAAAACACATGTCCCATATACAGTTCTTCACTAATAGAATTAAGAATCCAAGTCAAAACAATTGAATTGCACCTATCCCATTGTCTAGCAAGAACATCATCAGTTTGAGATTTAATACAACTTTTATCTATAAATCCCCATTTGTTCTTAACTTGTAAAGCAAGTGTCAAAGAATTTGACCAAACAAAATAATTTTCTGAGCCTTTTAGTTTAACTGTTATAATAGTCAAATTACTAGAGTCAGATGGATGCAAATAAAGTGGGTCACTAGCATCTAGTTTACTGATTAATGTTTCATTCACAATATTGGCAACTTGATCACCACCACCAGCAGCAGGATTTACATTGTCACCCATTGTTACTCAATCAAAATAACACAGTAAACACTGATAGATCACACAACAACAACAACCAACCAATACAAAAGCCTACCAAGAACAATCAAGAACAACAAACTGATAATCAAACAAAAACACCAGACACTAAGCGAAGCCAAGCCAGTGATCCAGATCAGTGGATCCTGAAAGGGGTTCCACCGCAGGTCTTAACTTGGGAGCCTCTAAACCTAGACAAACACAATCACAAACAATACTCAAATAATGAGCCAACTCCGGTCGCCCTAAACCGGACAATGCTCCTAGATACAAAAAATAAAAACAGAAGCAATAATATGAAACGATCTCACCAAGGTATTTGCCCAAGTTAGGGTTCTCCAAAAACTCGTAATGTTTAACCTTCACTTAGGATTAAACATCAGAGAGCAAAGACAAGAACTCCAAGCTATCAACAGCTCCAAACAGATCTAACAGATCTATCAAGTAAAACACCAGATCTTCAATGTTTTCACAGCGGAATAATAAAAAAAAAATACCCAGATCCAAACAAAGGACTAAGATCGAATAAGGGATTCGACAACCAGTATCAAAAAACCCAAATGTAAACCCTAGAGCTCTGATACAATGTCAAAATAACATGAAATCAAAGACTTTTAAACATATTATTCCCAAATCAAAAGAGTTTTACACCAGAAAACAAATCAAGAACATGAATCAGAGACCTATTACAAAAACTCTAAACTCATAACTCTCAAATCCAGTGGATCTCACCTTGACTGTTACAAAGGATTAAGAAACAAAACTAAGCCTAAACAAGATGTTCAAAGACTTACAAACCCTAACAAATCAACGATGACTAGAGAGAATAACAAAGGAAAGTTTTGAGATAAAACTAAAATGTGAATCTGATCTGATGAGAGAGAAGGAAACACAAGGGTTATATACCCAGTCTCTCAACACACTTCTCAAAAACATATGGACAATCAGGATTAATTAGGTGAGTATGATCTGATGGTTGTGAACAAACTCTATTTGTTCACACAAATTGCCAAGCTGGCACACAAGACTAATGGACCCCATAATGGGCAGGACTTCTTCGTAAATAAGGATAATGGGCTGCTGCAACTTCAACATCTTAGGCCTTTTCTCTACTGCACATCATCTTTATCTCATAGCCCAACAACCTTCAAGACTCACCAAGCCCAGCTCTATAATCTGCAATAAACCTTATGCAACATATTCAAATTTTTGCAAATCCAAAATACTAAAATTGAAAAATGAAAATGAAAATACCTTTATTCATTTTAACACTTATTCAATATCTACCAATTTTTTCAAATATATTTTCTTTGTTCGCTCCATTTTGTAGGGTGTATCTATTTGTTCTAATGTTTAGCTCGAGTTTAAAGTATTAGGCTCAAACCGAGCCGAGCTTGAGCCCAATCAAGCTCGGGCTCGACTCGGTTATCTAACCTTTATGATTTAATGTTTTATTCTTTTTGGTCCAACATTGTTACTAATAACCAGTGTTTTCAGACCCGGACCGGACCGGCCGGTCGGACCGGGAAACGGGACCTCGGCCGGTCCGGGTTGATGGGTAAGACCGCTCCTGCAGCAAACCGAGAGTTGGGCCGGTGGACCGGTGGTCGGACAGGAAACTCGGTAAAAGGATGCGGTCGGGCCGGCAAAATAAATCATTTTTCCTAGAAATCATCAACTCATTACACATCAATTTTGCCCAATGATTCTAAATCAGTAGACCCGTTTATTATTTCAACCACTTGAAGAAACTAGATTATGTAGTCAACAAATAGAAGAGAAGAGATTAGAGATTCAACCTATATTATCCAAGCCTTCGACCTACCACTGACGCTCACCGTGGGCTCGTTTTGCAGAGATTTTGGTTGGTGGCGTTGTGTGGTTGACTTGGGGTCATGAGAGGTTGTGGTTTGTAAGATAGAATATAAAGAAGAAGAAGCTAAAGTGCAGAACCCTAGAAACTAAATATCAAGTGAAATAGGCTTACAAAATGGGCTACAAAATCAAATGAACCCTTCCTGTACATGTAAAAAATAAATAATAAGTATAGTTGTATATTTTAAATTATAAATTAATTAACCGGTTCTTAAATCCGGTTCGACCGGTTGAACCGGTCCGACCAGTGAATCAGTAGGATGTCCGGTTTGATATCCGGTCCGGTTATGAAAACATTGCTAATAACTCAATAGTATGATAAAATTTATATTATTAGTTGGCGATGCCTTAACCATAGTCGTCATTAGTGACGAACTACTTGCTCTAAGTATTTTATTAACAAACTAGTACTATTTTAAGATTTTTTTTAACTATTCCTGAAAAATGAAAGTCAAATCTATTATTTCAGTCAATTGAACAACCAACTTACTTATCAATGTGACCTTCACATGCCAACATAATTATCCATTTTCTTTCTAATACATTTAACACATATAAATAGCAACACACCATTCCATCCACATTACCTTAACACTCCAAATTCCATCTAAATATATAACTTCCTGACTACCTCAAAAAAAAAATTTTGTTAGTATGAACAAACAAAGTACAGAGAAAAATAACAGGAAGGCCAGCAATGGGTCATTCCGTTCGATTTTCATGCATGCCGACGCAGTCGACATGTTTCTAATGACTCTAGGCGTGTTAGGTGCCATCGGCGATGGAATCGCGATGCCAACCATGTTACTTATCACCAGCACCATCATGAACAATATTGGAGACTCTTCTTCTTTCTCCATGGATGTCTTCACTGACAAAATTAACGAGGTCCATATTACATACACATATATGTACACAATCATTTAAATTTTAAAGTCAAAGGTTAAACCAATCATATATAATAAAAAGTTGAAAACTAAAAATCTAACTAGATTTTTGTTTTAACTTCGTATTTACAGAATGCTGTAAATCTTTGTTACATGGCTATTGGGATTTGGGTCGCATGTTTTCTGGGTATCTTCCACTCTTAATCTTTTTTTTTTTTTTTTCAGATACAAAATTTATAAATATGAACATATGATTTTAATCGCAGAGGGATATTGCTGGGCAAGAACAGCAGAGAGACAAGCATCAAGATTAAGGTCAACTTATTTAAAAGCAGTATTAAGGCAAGAAGTTGCATATTTCGATTTAAATGTTACAAGCACAGCTGAGATTATCACAAGTGTTTCGAGTGATAGTCTCGTGATTCAGGAAGTCATAAGTGAAAAGGTATGTTCATGTTTTAAAAATTAGGTTCCAAACATTTTTTTTTTTTTGAAGTTATGTTTTAACATATGTTAAAAAAGCAGGTGCCTATGTTTTTGATGAATATGTCGATTTTTGGAGGGGCATATATCGTCGGGTTTATATTACTATGGAGGCTAGCAATTGTTGGGCTTCCGTTTATTATAATCTTGGTTATACCTGGTTTGATATATGGACGGGTGCTGATGAAGTTGTCAAGAAAGATTAGGGAGGAGTATAATAAGGCTGGGACGGTGGCAGAACAGGCGATTTCTTCTGTTCGGACAGTTTATTCGTTTGTTGGTGAGAATAAGACGTTATCAGAGTACTCTGCTGCTTTAGAAGGGACTGTTAAGTTAGGATTAAAACAAGGGATGGCTAAAGGCGTGGCGATTGGTAGCAATGGTGTCGTGTTTGCGGTGTGGTCTTTCATGTCTTGGTACGGTAGCAGGATGGTTATGTACCATGGAGCTAGTGGTGGAACTGTTTTTGCTGTTGGAGCTGCTATCGCCATCGGTGGACTGTAAGTTGTTTTTTTTATTCTTCGGTCTGGCATTTTATCGAACAACTTGTGTGCATTTTTCATACCACCTAGTTTGTTGCTTGAAAGGGTAGTTTCTGTCAATAAGAAATATTTATTATCATGTGAATTGAACCCTTGATGATGGTATATTTGACTTTATTTTTCTAATTGAAGTGATAGCTCATTTAAATTATTTATTTGATTGTTTACATACAGTTGCATATCTTGATTTTATAATTTAAATGATTGGTTTGAAGAATCTTGATAAATCTGATGACGACAGATCCCTGGGTTCTGGTTTATCCAACGTGAAGTACTTTTCGGATGCGATGGCTGCAAGCGAACGCATAAGGGAAGTCATCGTAAGAGTCCCTGAAATCGATTCAGACAACATGGAAGGAGAGGTGTTACAAGAGGTATCCGGGAGAGTGGAATTCAAGAACGTTAAGTTTGCGTACCCATCAAGGCCCGAATCTTTGATATTCAAGGACTTTAACCTAAAGGTACCCGCGGGTAGGACAGTGGCATTGGTGGGTGGGAGTGGGTCAGGTAAATCAACGGTGATCGCATTGTTGCAAAGGTTTTATGATCCTCAAGGAGGAGAGATTTGTGTGGATGGGGTGCGGATTGATAGGCTTCAACTAAAATGGCTAAGATCTCAAATATTGGGTTTGGTGAGTCAAGAGCCTGCTCTATTCGCCACCACCATAAAAGAGAACATACTTTTCGGCAAGGAAGATGCCACGATGGAAGAAGTCATCGAAGCCGCAAAAGCTTCAAATGCGCATAACTTCATCTCGCAGTTACCCCAAGGGTATGACACCCAGGTATGAAACAATTTTAGTTTGTAACTTTAAATGTTATACAAGTATGTATTAGGTAACAAAACCTTAGTGAGTTGTGAACTTGTTTGTTGGTACCTTTTTAATTAAAAAAATGTATAAATCGGTTAAAGAAACACAAGCACTAGGAAGATCAAAGATGTAAGTTTCTAGGCATAGTTATCAAAGGCGTGAGGCGCACTCAAGGCGCTTAGGCTCCGCCTGTGGCCTAGGCGAGGAGCGCAAAAAAAGCGCGGGCCTGAGAAAAGAAAAGCGCAAATAAAAAAAATCACCAAATCATTACAAATAAGAATCATCTTATAAAATAATATAAATATAAAGTGACTGATTTAGCCATACCTACTAAAAGGATTAACACGCCTTTGATAACTATGTAGTAGACAAAACCAGTTGGTAAATCAATGACTTGAGGTGTTTATTGAAGAATTTAGTCAATATCTAAAAGTGTTTTAAAAATCAAATATATTTATAAAAAAGATTTGATTGAGAGTTAGATATGTCTCTATAAATTGGTAAGTATTGGTCGATTATATTAGTCAAGGGATTAGGTTTTAAAAATCAGATTGTGGCTTTTTTTTTATCTAGGAGAGAAAAGCGGGATCTTGTGGCTTCTAGGAAATTGGTCGCCTAGGCGGTCAAGGCGATGGCTTTTGATAACTATGTTTCTAGGTAGGTTCTTGCTCCATGCCTGATGGAAGTGGAAGATGCATCCTGCTTTAAAGAAGAGTCCCGATAAAAATAAGTACAATGAGTAGAAAATTAATTATATTATATTATATTATATTATAGACATTCATGACAGTATATGTTGATGTTTTGGGTGAAAGTTACTACTTTAAAGTCAAGTAAAATAAAAATAAAAAAATGATGGGGTGTGGGGTAGAATCTCAAGTTCCAAATAACAAAATGAATTTGTATAGCTTTCACTTTGTTTAAGAAATATGGTGCATTGACGCGTATCTTTCTTTACACATGTTCCAATTGTCAACTCTAGGATCAATATATATAATATAGGGGATAATATGAAGGCAGATATAGAAGAGAATGATTGATATTTTATATTTATAAAAATAAGATCAACCTCCCCTACATGAAAACTCCCTCCACTGCCCACATGGTGAGCATGCTAGAGTTTTACTTTTATTGCATGCAGTGGCGGAATTTGAGAGGAATTTGGGGTTTCTGTCAGCCCATTCAGTTCGAAAAAAAAAATGAAAATTTTAGTGGAAAAAGTTAAAAAAAAAAAAAGTGAAAATCTACGAAATGAACCCAATGAAAAATCATTCATGGATTCGCCACTGAGTGCATGCTGCATTTAGAAATAACCTTGTTAAAAATTTAATTTGAATCTAGTTTAAACGAGCCCGAGCTAGCTTGACAAAACTCTTGTGCTTATTATTTATATAAACATAATCATTTTTATTTAAGAGGGGTATTGAATTTTAAATCTAAATTTTCACCCATTGGCCGACAATAATCTGTACTTCAAAAATTCTCAACAACGATCCCAACTTTCAACGTATTGGCCGACAATAAACATTTGTTAACTGAGAACTAACTCAATTAGTGGATGCTGACGTGCACACTGACGTGGATGATGATGTGGCATGCCAACACTGGCATGGATGCTAACGTGGACGATGACATGTCATGTCATCATCCACGTCAGTGTAAGCATGTCACATCAGCGTCCACGTCATCATCCACTAACTAAGTTAGTTCTTAGTTAACAAAGGTTAATTGTCGGCCAATACGTTGAAAGTTGAGATCGTTGTTGGAAAATTTTGAAGTACAGATTATTTCCGGCCAATGAGTGAAAGTTTGGATTAATAAAATCCAATACCCCCTATTTAAGATGCGAATGTTCTGAACATAACAAAATTTTCAGCGAGAACAGGAAGATTAAAATGAGTAATTCGGTTTTTCAATCTTATCTTTTTTTAAATACAAGAAAATGGTTGAATACAATGTTCATGCCTCTCTACTAAAACTAAAAATATATATGAACAAATTTCGTTTATTTATAAGATGGGAAGATTAACTGAGTATGATGATGATGTTGATGATGATATGTGCAAGTCAAGTACATGTTAAAAAAACATATCAGTTAGGGTGAAATGTTCAAAAGTTAAAAAAACATATGAACAAATTACTTCGATTTTTTATAGAACATAACAAATACATTTGTGTGTAAAGAGTCGAAAATTTATAAACTGTGAACCATTAAGAAAAAAATGTTAAACGATTTGATTTGTTTTTCTTATTCTGCAGGCAGTAATCTAATGTTTTAAAATAAATATAAATAAAACATTTAAATAATAAACGAGTAGAAGTTAAACTTTTTTAACTAAACTAGCTAGGTGGGCTTGTTATTTTGTTGTTTGGCCTCCTGAAAGCTTAACCACTTTTACTTCATATAGGAGATTAAATTTAATTCACTTGGTGACACCTCCTGAAAGCTGTTTTATTTTTTTTAATGGCCAACGAAATTTACCAAAAACTCCCTTCAGAGTCTCTATTATTCTATTCAGTCAAATTAGGACCCCTTCCATCCTGAAAGCTGTATTATATTTGTTGTAAATAACAGGTTGGTGAAAGAGGAGTTCAAATGTCTGGTGGACAAAAACAAAGAATTGCAATTGCTCGTGCAATAATCAAGTCACCTCGTATCCTTCTTTTAGACGAGGCCACAAGTGCACTCGACACAGAATCCGAACGACTGGTTCAAGAAGCACTTGATCAAGCAGCAGTCGGTCGAACCACCATCGTCATAGCTCATCGTCTCTCAACCATTCGAAACGCAGACATTATAGTCGTTGTTCAGGATGGTCAAGTAGTCGAGTCTGGCTCCCATGATGACCTCATTCAACACGAAAACGGCTTCTACACATCACTTGTTCACCTCCAAGAAACCAAAGGAAAAGATGAACCACACAATCTTAATTATCTGCCTGGTCCATCATCAGTCACCTCAACATATGATGTCCACAACACAAGTAGCCGTCGTCGGTCAATAGTTAGTCGTTCAAGCTCATCTAGCTCAGTAAACCATACTGGAGGCGATAACATTACCTCTAATGTCAACCAACAGTTTCCTGTCCCTTCATTTAAGAGGCTTTTAGCATTGAACCTTCCTGAATGGAAGCACGCACTGTTAGGGAGCCTGGGCGCGATTCTATTTGGGGCGGTTCAACCACTTTACGCGTTTGCAATGGGGTCAATGATAGCAGTGTATTTCTTGCCAGACCATGATGAGATCAAGCGTAGAACAGCGATTTACGCATTGTGTTTTGCTGCTTTGGCAGTTTTCTCAATGGTGATCAATATCATTCAGCATTACAATTTTGCAGCCATGGGTGAGTACTTAACCAAGAGGGTCCGCGAAAGGATGTTGTCGAAGATACTCACCTTCGAAATCGGATGGTTTGATCAGGATGAAAATTCAAGTGGAGCCATTTGTTCTAGGCTTGCTAAAGATGCCAATGTGGTATGGATTTGAAGTTAATATTGTTTTACTATAAGTAATTAATAGTTTTCTTTACATAACAAACCTTATATACTTTTGATTTTGCAGGTAAGATCATTGGTGGGTGACCGAATGGCGCTTCTAATTCAAACGATATCAGCAGTAACGATTGCGTGCACAATGGGATTGGTAATCGCTTGGAGACTAGCATTGGTTATGATCGCGGTTCAGCCTATTATAATCGTTTGCTTCTACTGCAAACGAGTTTTGTTAAAGAACATGTCACAAAAAGCCATGAAATCGCAAGAGGAAAGCAGCAAGCTCGCCGCTGAAGCAGTCTCGAATCTACGTACAGTCACTGCCTTTTCGTCTCAAACACGAATCCTGAAAATGCTCCAAGAGGCCCAAAAGGCACCAATGCGTGAAAGCATCAAGCAAGCATGGTATGCTGGATTCGGGCTCGGGTTCTCTCAAAGCCTTATGACTTGCACTTGGGCTCTAGACTTTTGGTATGGGGGAAAATTGATTGGGGACGGTCAGCTTGGGTCGAAGGCGCTTTTTCAGACGTTTATGATATTAGTAAGCACCGGAAGGGTCATTGCGGATGCTGGGACCATGACAAATGATCTAGCCAAAGGGTCTAATGCAGTGCAGTCTGTGTTTGCGGTGTTGGACCGTTACACTTTGATAGAACCCGAGGACCCAGATGGTAAGAAGCCCGAAATCATTACAGGCCATGTAGAGATACGCGAAGTGGACTTCGCGTACCCTGCTCGCCCTGACATCATAATCTTTAAAGGGTTTTCCCTTAATATTGAAGCCGGGAAATCAACAGCATTGGTCGGACAAAGCGGATCTGGAAAATCGACCATAATTGGGTTGATCGAGCGTTTTTATGATCCAATAAAAGGCGTTATCAAAATCGATGGAAGAGACATAAAGTCGTACCATTTAAGAACACTAAGGAAATATATTGCACTTGTGAGCCAAGAGCCCACGTTGTTCGCGGGTACAATACGCGAAAACATCGTATACGGGGCTTCCGAGGAAGTTAGCGAATCCGAGATGATCGAGGCTGCAAAGGCAGCCAATGCTCATGATTTCATAGCGGTTCTAAAAGATGGGTACGATACACAGTGTGGTGATCGAGGGGTTCAACTCTCTGGAGGACAAAAACAACGGATTGCCATAGCGCGCGCCATACTGAAAAACCCGTGATTTTGTTGCTAGACGAAGCGACTAGTGCGCTAGATAGTCAATCAGAGAAAGTAGTACAAGATGCCCTAGAGCGAATGATGGTTGGGCGGACTAGTGTGGTGGTTGCACATCGGTTGAGTACCATACAAAGTTGTGACACCATTGCGGTTTTGGAGAAGGGAAAGGTTGTCGAAAAGGGGAACCATGGTTCGTTGCTAGCGAAAGGGCCGGCTGGAGCTTACTACTCTTTGGTTAGCCTTCAAAAGGCTCCTACTACTAACCAAACGATTGACTAAATGTTTGTTAGATGTATCGTTTCTTAACGCAGAAATAGTTGTTATATATGTAACTGTAAGTAGTAAATAGTTTGATTTTAATACAATAATCTAAACTAGTTTTATACCCGTCCGTTAGACGGGTAGTACAACAAACTTATACAAAAACGTATTGATAGCTCAAAGGAATTATACAAAATCATATACATACTAATATTTCTTTGCTTTGCTACCCTCCACGTACCTCACTAAACATTTTCCTATGAAAAATGATATACAACTATCAAAAGTTATTATCAAGATGTCATGGGAACAGAGCAAGCAAATTCCATTCATCACATCTGAGTCACCCACTGATCACTGGCTCATCGGTGGTGATTGCAAGCTTACTTGTTTTTTTCACGGTGGTGATTGCAAGCTTTATTGATTTTTTCCAGGTGACAATGCAACTTTTTGCAGCCATAGGCACAAACCCAGCTCTATATGTCACTTCATACCCTCATCACTCTTGCCCCATACCAATATGCAACTCTGCAAAAGATAAGCCGATAATATGTAGAACTTCAAGTCCAAACATGTACTTTTTTATAATACAACTAAAGTTGACATTAAGTTGCTATGAAAACCATAAGAATTCTTATGAAGAAATTGTGTTTACCTTAATAATACAACGCTTCTTTTACCTTAAAGATGCTGTTAGAACCTTCACAACTTCCAATTTAGGTTGTTATTGAACATAGCTAGAGAAACACATGGTTTACCAATTACACAAATTTAGTTCCTCTAACTTTAATATTTTTTTATTTTGTATATATTAAAAGAAAAAATCAGTGTGCACAAGCATTAAAGTATTAATGGCCATGTTTAAAAAGTAACAAAAAAATCATGTATCTAACCCAAACAAAATTGATTTTTTTAAACGGATTGTTTCAACCCAAACCCAATTTTGCTAAACCCGGTCTAACCCAAACCAAAAAAATCTCCATTTTCTTATTGAACATAGCTAGAGAAACACATGATTTACCAATTGACCCCATTAACAAAATAGTAATTATAATACCGGTTCACAAAATTTCATCATTTTTTGTCATTATCAAATTCACAACCAACTTGGTGTTATAAATAATGTAAGTAATGTAGATAAGGTAAAACGGACAATATTGGATTAAGAGAACCTACATACCACATGGACAATTCCTCAAGCAGCCAAGCATTTGATATCTACAGGAATTTGATCATTTTTGGGTGCAAAAACAGTGTTAATATATCACATAGCTGCAAATCCAATATACACATAATTAGCTAGTTTATCCAACATTAAAACTCAAACTTGTATCCATCACTCACATTGTTTTTTGGTGATTATTGAGATGCAAGTAAGTTCTTTTTTAACACATATGCTATGGTAGTAACAAAGCTATAGGCCAAAAGGCCACTAGTTTATAATCAGAAGTATATATGATATTAAATAGAATTGGATTTTAATGACCCAAACTATTTAAAATTGGCCGATGGCACCCCCAACTAAAAAATTGGTTATATATAACTTGAACTATTAATATGTTGGATTATAACACCCACTAACGGATAAGCCAGTAACGCCGTTAGTGGGTTTGCTGATGTGGCATGATGACGTGGAGTGACACATCATCATGTCACGTCAGCAACTGGTGCCACGCCAGCGAACCCATTAACGGCGTTAATGACTTAACCGTTAGTGGGTGTTAAAATCCAACATGTTAATAGTTCAAGTTATATATGGCCAATTTTTAGTTGGGGGTGTTATCGGCCAAATTTGGATAGTTTAGGTTATGCCGCCCAATCAAGTAGCCATGTTGCCCCTATGCCGCCCCCCACACTTAATGGTCTTAGTTTACTTTGCAGTCACCGACACTAGGACACCAATAATAACCACCGGAGCAGGCACAACAACTTAACCCCCATCGTCTTGTTGCTTTTTGTGTTGTTGATGTACAATCAAGAAAAGCAAATGAATCAATTAACTTTAAAGTTTTAATCGAACCAACAGAGGGAAAAACAAACATTTTACAAACCAGATAACCGACAGAGTCGGTTATTATACCTTGAATCACTATGGCCGACGATCAAATTCTGGCGTAAAAACCTTTGCCGGTTGAAGGGCTTAGTGGTGATATAGCGACGATCAATTTTTGGGGTTTGCCTCCAATCGTAACCCTAGGATACAAATCTTGAGTGTTAACAACCATCACAAATGAAATTTAGTTTCAGAAATCCTAACGGTAAAAATGGTTGAATCATATAATATTAAGCAATCTGCAATCCGCATTAAATCTACACCGAAAGAAAATGCAACAGTGATCGTGAACGGAGAGGTGGTTCCTGCATCACTTTAGGAACAGAGTAAATTAGCGGAATACATAGACGGTGGTGGGGGTTTATAAAATGGAATGCAGAGACGCTTAAATAACGGGGAGAGTGGGATGAGAAGAAAACGGAGTTATAAAATTGATTATTAGGAGAGAGTGAGTTATATTGGTGCGGAGAAGAAACCGCCTATATCATGGTCATGGAAGCCTAAAATCATGGGCGGGAACAGGTATTTTGGTAACTGCCTAAAAAACAAAAACTGTCTAATTTAGAGGGCTAGGATCGCGACGGTCACATTTAAACCAAAAACGGTTACAATTTGTTGGCGTCAATATTATATATAATTCACGTTAGAGTTCAATAGTTAATTTGATAGTTATGATATTTTATGCAGGGAAGGGTCGTGTTCATAGGTAGGAAGTTCGAATTCTTCCAACATAAACCTGAAATCTACTTTAACCCAAAATAATACCACACATATGAACCCGAACACGACACACTTTGAAACAAACACGACGTGTTTATCCGGTGAATATATTAGTTTATGTTTTTGCATATTATATTTTAAAATTACAAGTTAATAACCAAAATTAAGTGGGTGTAAAACAATCACATTGTATATATTAACAATTCAGAATGTATCTACAGTTTGTAATTCGTAATTGGTTGCTTTAGCTGTTTCTGTCACATTTCAATCGATAATTGGACATATTTTTTCTACGTCACACACTTGATTGTATATTAAATTCCTTTTGTGAAATCTAAAACTAAGAGGATTCACGTCTCTTTCACAAAATTCTTTTATCAAATTACATTAAAAATCACTATTCCACTCTAAAATTTTCTCTCTCCCAAAAATAATAATACGTTTTCATTATATTTTCTCTCCCCTCACTCAAAACCACTTCCAAAAATGTTAAAATATTTTTAGAGGTGAACAGTAGCTTTTCAAATATAGGGATGAACAGTGTTTCCACCAAATATTTTCTATCTCCTTCACTCACAACCACTTACACCCACCCCATATAATTTGGTGGACACACTCACATAAATTTGGTTCCCCAAATGTGAATGCTTTAAAAGTGGCAAGTCCAGTGGCCCACTCTTCTACATGTCTTCACATAAACATGAGAACCCAATTTCGAATCTTTTGCCTATTCTGTTTTTTTTTTTTTTTCCAACTTTTTACTTAAAATTTTGGGGTCTTTTGTGGTACAAAACAAACTTCCTTATTGTTATATAAAGCAACTTTTAAGTAGGTATAATTTTATAGAATTCTTTTAAGAATGTTTAATAAAATAAACTATAACATAACATCACTTTAAGATTTTTTTTCCTTAAGTTTACGTGCTACAACAATACCGTCTGATGTAAATTTCTTTGTGTGGTTTTTAGTCGATTTAAAACATGTGTTAATATTCTTTTGAGTATATTTCTTCCGATTGATATATCGAGTGACAGTGACGTACAAATTCAAACCGATACTGACCAAAACCCGCTGCGTAGCGTGGGTATTTTACTAGTTTAAACTATAACCTCTATTCTAACTTACATATTACACATGCAAAAAGGTATAAAAAATCCTGGTTAAATGGGTCGATCTGTATAGCCGCCAAGCAGCCTCGAACCGGTTATAAAGTCAGTTTTAATATAACATTATAATCTACTAGATTTTTTGGATATTTTAGATAGGGAAAATTGCTCGAATAGTCCTTGTGGTTTGCCCAAATTTCACCTTTAATCCTCAACTTTTCAAAATTACATATATAGTCCCCAACTTTTGGTGTCACTTAGCTGGGATAGTCTCTAGAGTGGATTGAGGTTAAATAATCCAGTTAAGTAGATGTGAAGTTACTAAACTAACCTTTTTATTAAAAAAATATAAAATAAATTAATGTGGGACCCACCCACCTCATCTTCACCAACCCATCACCTCCACATCATAACAAAGCTTGTGTATTAATTATTCATCACCCGCTTCACAAAAGTCCTTCCCCTCTACTCCGCTTCACAAGGTCCATATGCAACTAATGGCCGGAGCTCCGTCAATGTTGTTGGTGGTGGTGAAAGTGGAGATAGGTGGTGGTGGTGGTTTGTGAAGGTGATGAGTTGGGGAAGGAATGTAGTGGAGATAGGTGGTAGTGGTTTGTGGAGGTGATGAGTTAGGGAAGATGAAGTAGTGGGTCCAACATTATTTTTTTTATAATTTTTAATAACAAGTTTAGTAATTTCACATCCACTTAATTGGATTATTTAAGCTCCATCTATTTCAGGGACTATCCAAGTTAAGTGACACCAAAAAGTTAGGGACTATATATGTAATTTTGAAAAGTTTGGCAATAAAGGTAAAAACATATAAATTTTTTATAGTTTATAGGTGAATTAGGGAAGATGAAGTAGTGGGTCCAACATTATTTTTTTTATAATTTTTAATAACAAGTTTAGTAATTTCACATCCACTTAATTGGATTATTTAAGCTCCATCTATTTCAGGGACTATCCAAGTTAAGTGACACCAAAAAGTTAGGGACTATATATGTAATTTTGAAAAGTTTGGCAATAAAGGTAAAAACATATAAATTTTTTATAGTTTATAGGTGAATTGGGAGAACATAAAAGATTACAATGACACATTAAACCTACAAAAAATTATAGAAATGCTAAGTTGAACTAGAACAAGCATCTTAAAAGGGGTAAAAAACATCACATAAATAAAATAAAGTTAAGCCGTGGTTTCGATTTGTAATAAAAATAAATAAAAGATGACTAATAAATTAACAAAAACTTAATAAGATGCAACTGCTTTGAGGACTAGAAGTGGGCTTTGAATTGGATTAAAAGGTAATTTGGGCTAAAGAGTTAAAACCTAAAATGGTGACGGTTTGCACTTAGTAGTTTCTTGGAATAAAAGGAAGGAAAAAAAAGTGTGGTGGGCTCGCTGCCGGGAAAAGGAGGCACAAGCGGCTGGAACACGCAAAAGAAAGCAGCTGCATGATGCTGGCGCCACAATCGATAGCAGTTTTCTTTAGGTCCACGGATGAAGAAGGAAAATTATCACATTTGAATTATCTCAAAAATTAAATTAGGGACGAGCTTGTTTGTTTCGTATACATGTTCTTTTATATAATGGTGCATGGGAATCATTCACATTTTATCACTAAGGATGGGTGTCTGTGATGGTCATTTCGTGATGGCCGTGACCATCAAGACCACCGCCCCCATCAATTTTGTTACGGGCTGTGATGGAATTCTCGTGATCACCATCAGTGGCGAATCTTGAGAATTTGGACCGGGGGGTCGCAAGTCAGTGGTCACGGGACGAGACCTAAAAAAATTTTTTGTACCTATGGTTCAGGTGATATGTTCGGGTCGGTGATTCGATTTGGGTCGAGTCGAGTCAAACATTAAATACAATAAATATCAAAGTTCTAAGCATTGTTTAATAAACAATTGAACAAAGACACTAAAACATTAAAAATGAGACAAATGGTTGGTACCTAGATGAAGAATTACAGTTCGGTTCGAAATAATTATAGAACAATTTAAAAGGAGCTAAAAGTTCGGCTCCAGCTCGCTTTGATAGCTTAAACGAGCCAAAGCTCGGCTCGAGCTCGACTCACCAATGTTAAATGATAGGTATACTATATATAAAATAATAATAATATAAAATTTCTTTGGCCTCACTTAGGCTCGCGAGCCTAAACAGTCTTTGTATGAAAAGCTCGAGCTCGGACTCGATAACTAAACGAGTCATGTTTCAAGCTCGGCTCGTTCGAGCTTTTTGCCGATTCGATCCCGAGTAGCTCTCGAGTCGTTGCGCATCATTTACACCCCTCCCACCCATATAGTTGTTGGGGTTAGGACTTTAGGATTTGGGATTTACATATACTTTGTTTTGGGTTAAAATTTTTATTTATATAACTATTTTTTTTGTAAAAAAAGGGGGGTCGAAACCGTATATACCAAAAAAATTACATACGAATACTATATACTCGAAACTTCTGAGAAAAAATTCAGGGGGGTCGGTCGCCCCTCCCCGCCCCTTAAATGCTACGCCACTGATCACCATCACGGCGGAAAAACAACGTTGGACTTAAAAAAATCCCTTAGTTCACCACCACCACCATCATCCTCCTCGGCTCACCACCTCAGCTCATATTAAAACAAAAAATTAGTGATGGTGTGATGACCACCCCATGGTTTTTGTGATGAAATGTGATAGAGTGTGATGAAATGAGGTGGCACAATGAAATTGGGTGTGATGGTGTGATGACCACCCCATCCACCCTAAGTTTTTTTTTTTTTTTTATCACACTTAGTTAACATGTGTCATCTCCATTTTTTACATTTTATCACTAAAAATTATATAAAACATAAGGGGCACTCATCACTAAACATCACTAAATCACTTCTTAACAATCACAAAGAACCAACAAACCACAACATTATATCGCATCCCGAAACAAACTACTAACTCCACCATCCTTCTTTCATGGTCATAATAGCCATCGTGATAGTTTCATCATGAAAAAAGGGACGGGTGGTGTTTCACACCATCATAGTGGTTTATCACGGGGTGCCACATCCCCACTAGTAGCTAACTCATACACTTAGACTACCTCCAATGCATCCTTATAAGTGATGCCCTTGGAGGCTCTTGCAAGTCCTTAGCATTGGGGAAATTTGTCCATCATGTGCCCTTAGCCTCCATGCCCTTCCACAAAGGCTTTGTTTTTATTGGTTTTTTCAAATGTGGTGGGCCCAAAGTAAAAAAAAAAGTTTTATATAAATATTGTGTGTAGCTATTAGGTGATGGAGTGGAAATTATGAAGGGTAAGGATATTTATAGGGTTGGAGATGAAATAAGGGTTTTTAAATATTTGTAAGGATATGATGTGGCAGATGATGTGTCAGCTAAGGGCGCTTAAGGGCGTACGTAGCATTAAAGATAGTCTTAGATCATGCGTGGTTGGATGTGATTCACATGCCATGTCATCAATGGCATAGTGGGTTCACTGTTTTTACATGCTTCAATTTCATAAAATCGAACATAACAAAATTCAGAACGGTTTGTCGGTTTGTTTATAAGATTCATCACATAATAAAAATATGATACGATTATTAAAAAAAAAAACATTTGCATTACAAATTAAAAAAATACAATATAAATATGATCACCATTACGAGTTATAAGAAACTACATTATAGTTGTTCCTTACGAGTTTTTATCTTTTGAAAACATTGCATTACATTTTCGACTGAAACTTGTTGAAAAAACTTTTTTGCTAACATGGGCTGCCACATAAGCAGGCCATATCAGCAAAGCTTTGATTTTTTTATCACATTAGCAGTCCATGTAAGCAAAACTTTGACTTTTTGCCATATAACTGTGTTAAAGTTTTAGTTAGTATAGGATTCCTGAGGGAAATAATTTAAAAGTTAAGACCGCCATAAAACATTTTCTTAGTTTGAGTTATTGTTGACCAATAAGTCAAGGTTATGATATTTTGAATCTAATAATCCTTTAAAACTATGGTTTGGAGTATTTAACGCCCATGCTTATTGTATAACTCTGGTTTGGTTAACTAAATAATAACTATCGAGTAGAGTAGACTTACTAACTGTTAACTTGACTATTGACTATAACTTTTTCTTTTTCTTTTTCTTTTTTTTAAACTAAACTTTCATTAAAACGTCAAAACGATCCTTAAAAAAAAGGACCGAGGCAAAGCACCTCACTTAGTAATACTACTTCTAAATCTACACCTATGTTCATGAAAAATTATTGTTCGGTAATTTTTGTTCTTCTTTTCTGGTCCACAATTAAATTGTAATAGAATTGTAAAAAGAGTTCATTTATATATATATAGGATTTGGATCATTTGAGAACCACCATTTAGGGAGAGAACTAAGGAACCAGTATAAACATGTGACATTTTTGTAAATATGAAGGGTGTCTACAAAAACTCCTCCATCAAAAAAAAAAAAAATTATATAACCTAATTAAATAAAAAATTTAAAAAGTAAAAACACCAAAATGATTATTTTGCATTATTAATTCGAAAAAAAATAAAAAAATGGTTGTTATGACGTCATATGACGTCATCCCTTATGCACATGTGCATTTCGCTGTTATATATACAGAAATACAACGTATGCACATGTGCATTTCACTATTAAATCACACTTTTGATGGGATTGTCAATTACCATACTTAAATGATTATAAAATGGATGCGATACAGTTATATAAGGGGTCACAAATTGTATTCAGTGATCATTATATGGACGCGAAGTGATATAAAAAATACACTCGAACTCGCCAATTGTTTAGTCATGCATATTGTAACATAAATTGAAAATAAAACATGTGTATGACAACAAACACGAATAAACTTAAAACACCTCTATATAAGAACTATAAAATAAAAAAACATATACCGCATCCACATGAGCATTTCACTAATATAGTTAGATTTTTTTAGTGCTTTAGCTTTCGGGCTTAGTTTTTAGGTATGGTGGGATGGGTGTGGGGTGGTGGGTTTAGGTTCTTGGGTGGTGAGGGTTTAATTATAATCATGCACATGTACATACGTCAATTTCATTATCATACCAATTTACATACGCTAAAAATAATAATTACAAACATAATCAACCTATCAACCACCATATAAGGTCACCCAAACTATACATATGTGCATACATCATCCTTTAAATAACAAAGCTTTTATACCAAATTGTTTTTATCATACAAATGTAGTTTTTACCAAACGCATTAACTCAATAAAACAAATGATAACAAAAAAAAATATCCATATTACAAACCAACTATGTTACCACTAACCACCTACCTACAAACTTCTAATTATATCACAATCTCATGTCCACCAAAAGTCCTTTTCTATTGCTTATTTGTCCCTTCTCATCTTCTTCCCCTTTTACTTATCTTCTTTCAACACTCTTCACACTTCATTGATCCCTCGTCTAACATCATCCTTGTTTTTCCATCGGTCAACCTGAACATCGTATACTTCTCAAATTTATTACATTGTTCGTTTGTTTAAACAACTAACAATTAACATTTTATTAGTTAACATGAAAAATATACAGATATGCACATGTGCATATACATATATGCACATGTGCATATATACCTGAATTGCTTACATAAATAATAGCGACCTTTTTTAACTTCATGATCAATGATTATGTCATCATCCTCAGTCGCATCCGACAACTTTTCTTGACCATTTCTCCCTCGATTTTAAGACAAAAGTTACCTTCTTCGATTTTTTTCCATTTTTTAACTACAAATAATAAACAACACATAAGAAAATCTAAATTTCAATCTTATGCACATGTGCATTAACATTATTTTTTTAATTACCACATAACATATGCACGTGTGCCTTATAATGAATGCCCGTAATGATATTAGTATAAATGCACATGTGCATTAACATTACTTTTGTTAGTAGCAACTACGTTATGCACATGTGCATTAACATTCTTAATTCACATATACATGTCACTGACCGTATGCAGATCCAATCCCAGTCCAACACTTAAACCCATTAATAAGACTCAAACAAGCACCATTTGAATCCGAACAACGTAAAAACCTTTTCTGTTTTCTTGAAGGCCTAACGCCAGTATCCGAAAACCAATTCTCACTAGAGCTATCAGATGGCCTAAAAAAGATCCACAATAGCATATCAACAACAAAATTAAAAAAAAAAAGAATTAAATAACAAAAACATAAACACATGAACATACATTGCATCTTGTAGATTCTGCAATCCTAGTGGATGCAAGTTAGGTAAAAGCTGATCAAACAGTTTTGATGGAAGTTGGTAAACATAAAATAAATTTCCATTTTCTGCACACACAAATTAATCAATTATTATTATTCAGCAATGGTATGGTTGTGTACACCACAGGTTGAAGTTAATTGTTGGTCTGCTGATTTCAACCCGTTTTACGACCCGACTGATACTTATTGTGACCCGATAGAGAGGGGATGTGTGGGTGGGACCATTAGTTTACTATGCTTTAAGTCCATGTCCATGACAAAATCTTGATCCCAATGTCCCTTTCCTCGCCGCCGGCACCATGGCCGGTGCCGTCGACATGTGATGAAGATCTCGTAACCTAATCAAAGAATACGATTTATTGATGGTGGTGTGGTGATGATTCGGTGGTTATATGCGGTGGTCGCAGGTGTTGAGATGGTGGAGATGAAAAGAGCTAAGGTTGAATGATAAAAGGGGGAAGAAGATGGGGGAAGAAGATGATGGATCTGATGATAAAGGGGAGAAACATGATTTTTATAATTATTTTATGTCTTTATAATATTTACAATAATGCCCCCTGTTCACATTGGTTTTTGGTTATCTCCCTAAAGTTGATTCTCGTATGATCCCTGTTGACATTGGTTTATTATCCAGAACAACAATGTTTATTTTGGTAACCTAGATGTAGGTTTAATTAGTCATATCAGGATCAGAAACTGTGTTGTGACAAAATATGTAAGGTAGCCCCCGGGTCTTTGCTTGGTCTTGACAACGTATGTAATCAAACTAGATTGTCAATGAAGGTTTATATTAACCTTATTAGTGGATATGTTGCACACGGTATCATGTCAACTGCTGGAAATCAAAACTTTAAAAAGGCTTATTATAATACTAAATGTACAAGAAGGATTAGTTCAAAATAAAAGCCAAATTAAAAAAATAGATATTTTAATATCACAAGTACAATAAACATAAAAAGATATTTTAATAGATTATGACATCTATCACCTTTTTTAGATTTGATTTGACATAAAGCTATTTGTTTATGAAGTACCCCTTGTGGTAACATATGATAGGGTGTCTGATGGGATTGGGCACTGAATACACCACTCCGCATACCCAAACCCGGCACAACATCACCGCGCGGACAAAAGCTACGCGCAAGAAGCGGTCAAAACACATTAATGACCGGTCAATAGTCAAGGCTCGGTCAAGACTCGGTCAAGGCGAGTATCATGCATGGTCAACAGCCATGCATAAATCACGTAACCTCAGCATTAAAGGCGGTACAATGTTCCATCATTCCCTAATATTTAGCTTTCCTTATTTCATCACACTAACACAACTAAGGGTGATGGAGACAACCTAACCACGGTTAGGACTTGGGTAATGGTGGCATACGGACTCTCCTATAAAAGGGGTTACACCCCCAATAGGAGAGGACACTTTCTACTGACCTGGAGAGCTATCACACTTGATAGTATCCCCATTCACCCCCGTTTTTGTTATAAACTACTACCTTGTGTAGTCGTCTCCACACCCACATATTCACTCTTGTTTGCAGGTTCCTCCAATCCATAGCTGTTAGTGAAGGATCAACCCTGTAGTAACTCATAATCTTATCATCCTTAACCGGTGGTGAGACTATTTGTTTCTTCATTGGCGCCATCCGTTACGGTTCTAACAAATCTTTCAAACTAGCAACATGGCTTTTTCAAAGGATGCAAACAATAACAATGCTGAAGTAGATGCCACAATCAACGATGAAATCCAGGACGTTACACCAAATACCATCACGAAGAATGTGGCTCAGAAGCAACCGGCTTCGACATTCCAGTTCCACCCAAACAAGGGAGGATCTGCTGGAGGTAAGAAGAAACAAGATAACCTATCTCCGGTTGACCCGGACGAATGGTTTGCTCAGCAAAATTCAAAGACGATTGCTGAATATCAGAAAATGGTAATGAATCAAGCTAAACTCAACATCCAAAAGGCGTTAAGTTTCGATACAAGCGAGGAAGACTCAGAATCTCCTCGTAAAAACAAAAATGTTCGTCATGCTAAGGGACCTCGTCAGGCAGTATGTGGTGGAGGCCGTGGTAGAAATACTCACGGCCAGGACCCCGTCAACCTGAACGATGAACCAGACGGCTACGAATCAGAAAACGAGGTGCATCATGATTCTAATAAAAAACAGAATTCCAAATCTATTGCCAACAGTCTGGCACCCAAGGATGATGACCTCTACAAGCCATACAGACCGAAGACTTTCGCCGAAAGATCAAAATTCTGTGCACGCATTGCACTAGCACCAATGCCCCAAGAGTGCAAGCTACCAAGCACCATCGGGAAATACGATGGTTTGCGCGATCCAGACGATCACCTGCATGCTTTTGATTGCGCAGGCAGCTCCAAGGTGTGGCCGGTCCAAGCCTGGTGCCACCTGTTCGTACAAACATTAATAGGGGCAGCCAGAGTATGGTATGAAAGCCTGCCTGTAGGAAGTCTGGTGGACTTCGATGATTTAATAAGAAAATTCAAGAATCACTTCTCACATCTGCGCAAACACAAGAAAGACAAGGCACACATTCTCTTGTGTACGCGCCACGAGAATGAATCTCTAGAAGATTACATCATCAGGTATAACAAGGAAGCCCTTCAACTAGGATGCGGAGAAGAACTTACCCGCGCAGCATTCATACACGGGGTAAGAAATGACGATCTGATGAAATGCCTAACTGGAAAAGATGGCGTGCCACAAGCTTGGGATGAAGTGATTGAAGCTGCTAAAGTGTATGTGTCTTCCGAACGATCTTTCCATCGCAACAAAAACGCGCACCAAAGTAGCAGTCACCATCCATCATCAAACAACAGAGGGAAAGGCAAACAGTCTGTCTGGTCAAGAATTTCAGGCACAACGTAGGAAGGAAAATATTCCTCCGCACAAGGCGCAAGAAACATGCTCAGCTCAAGAGGGTCCCGTGATCATAAAGGACACTCGAAGAAGAATTACGAATGGACACCACTGTCCAAAATGCCATCTGAGGTGCTAAAAACTGAACAGATTCAATTTCCAAAACCACAAGAACTCTGTGGTGACAGGCGGAATGTGGACAGATCAAAATACTGTGAGTATCACGAAGACCACGGCCATATGACAGACAACTGTTACAGCTTGAGGATGGAGAATTGAAAACGCCATAAAGTCAGGGCAGTAAACGCACCTCGTGAAAAACATGAGAAGAAAGCAGAGAGACAACACAGAAGGAGGCGAACCCTCTCAGAAAAAGATACGCAATCTCAATGCGCATCACGTGTATAGCGCTTCGCGCAATACATGCAACATGACCCATAGAAACGCAAGCCATAAGCGCACCTTTATGGAGGCAAGAGACGATTCATGGAAAGAAGAACAAGTGATTATGCCAAGAGTAAAAGGCGGGGCTTCGTCCACAGCTCCATTGATCATCACATGGGTTGTTGGCCATTATCGAACACGATATATGTTCTTGGATAATGGCAGCAGCACTGATACCATGTACCAGCAATGTTTCGACCAGCTGGACGATGATGTCAAAAGAAGAATAACACCAACAACAGAACCAATCTCAGGATTTATCCATGAAACAGTCTACCCACTGGGTACGCTCACTTTCCCAGTAACACTCTCAGATGGAAAGCACTCGCGCACCAAAACGTGCGACTTTACAGTGCTCCTCGTTAACTCTTCACATGATATCCTACTGGGACGAGAAGGATTGGCAAAATTCAACTGCAACGCATCTACGCCACATCAGATGGCAGGTTTCCCTACGCGAACAGGAGTCGCATTCATCCGCGGAAACAAAACATGTCATACAACAGAAGCGCCGAGGCCTTCAAAGCAAATAAAACCAACTGTCAGAATCGAACCGGAAAAATGGGTCATTAACCCTATATTCCCGGAACAGGCAGTTGTCATCGGCCATGAAATTTCTGACCCCATTCGCACTCACTTAAAGCAGTTGCTAACGAAGAACATGGATATCTTCGCTTTCAAACCATCAGACATGGTTGGTGTCCCGAGACACATCGCAGAGCACAAGCTCAACGTCTACAAAAATGCCAAGCCAATCGCCCAGAAAAAGCGCAGCATGGGGCCAGAGAAAACAAAGGCGATGAATGAACAAGTGATGGAACTCTTGAAGGCCGAAATTCTGCGCAAGAGCAAATATCAAACTTGGGTGGCAAACCCAGTTATGGTAGGAAAGTCCAACGGCACCTGGCGCATGTGTGTCGATTACAAAGACTTAAACAAGGCTTGTCCAAAAGATTGTTACCCATTACCCAAAATTGACCTGAAAGTCGATTCCTTGGCACCTTACAGGTTCAAATGCTTCTTGGACGCTTATAAGGGCTATCATCAAATCCAGATGGCCAAAGAAGACGAAGATAAGACAATATTCCGCACAGACATGGGCACCTTCTGCTACACCAAAATGCCGTTTGGGCTAAAGAACGCAGGGGCAACATATCAACGCTTAATGGATACCGCATTTGTAAAACAAATCGGTGTAAATTTAGAAGTGTACGTGGATGACCTGGTGATAAAAAGCAGAGAAGAGGACCAGATGTTACTTGACATCCAAAAGACCTTTGATCAGTTGCGCAGTGTGCGAATGAAACTTAACCCGGGAAAATGTTCCTTTGGGATGGAAGAGGGAAAATTCCTCGGAGTCGTCGTAACAAAAGACGGTTTTCGTCCCAACCTAGATAAAGTTCAGGCAATCGAGCGGATGCCGTCCCCATCTTCAGTCAAAGAAGTACAAACTCTGATGGGACGACTTGTAGCTTTGAACAGGTTTTTATCAAACTACGCGTCCAAATCTGTAACATTACGCATTAATACTTGTACGTTACAATTATTTTGAATAAAACGTCAAGTTTCATTATTATTATTCACTTTTTAATTATTATTGTGATGCATTTGGAACCCTAATACAATATTACTTATATATAATATGCATATATATGTTGGATAATTGTCAAAAAATAAAGTGCTTGGGCCGGGAATCGAACCCGCGCCCAAGCCGGGTCAAACACATTCAACATCACAACCATCTGGTCTACACACACACTTGGCTTAAATCCCAACATATTATAATTATATAATCTTCACAGTTGACTAGGAAAGTCAACTGTGACACCAATCTACCAAAATTAACCAAATCAAACACGTGTTATGTAACACCCCAACCGATGGCGGAATCATCGAGGTGCCACGTAGTGACGATTGTTCAAAAGCTCATGGTACTAAAATGTAAATACATGATTATTGAATATTGTTTTACAACATGTGAATTGAATACAAAACAACAAAATTAAAGATAATTGATTGATTTAATCTAAGTCCAAAGTCCTATGTGAAGCGTCAAGCAGCTTATCCTGAAACATGCACGAAAATAATTTTGTCAACATATGATGTTGGTGAGTACTACTTAGTTTTGTACATATAGTATAAGTTTGAAAAGTAGTACAATTCATGTGTCTAGCATCACCAAGGCATTATGTAAACACGCAAGTAACCAAACAAGACAAAGATCACATGTAAAGTTGTACAATGAAATTGATAATGAGCACCTCAACACGTGTGAGTCTAAAAGAGCACCATAACACAAAGTTATGTCTAAATGAGCACCGTAACATAAGTTACGTCTAAATGAGCACCATAACATAAGTTATGTCTGTATGTAAAGAGCACCATAACATAAGTTATGTCTGTATGTATGATTTTGTATGTAAGCTACGTTCATGTTCAAGCATAAGCACAAAGATAATCAAGACACGTATATGAATTGTAAATGAATAAAAATGTATGTGTAAATGAATATGAAAGTTTTGTATACTTGTGCATGAATCACCCCAAAAGTTGTAAAAGCGAAAAAAAAAGGGGATAAGTAATACTCACCTTAGCAAGGTGGTAAGTCTTGTGTAATTGAATATGTGTAATCCAACGTTGTCAAGTATCACCCTATGTATATGATAACAAATAAGTCTAAGTCTATCTAGTCTATAAGTATTTTCTAGGGCTTCGAATTGGGGATAAACATTTATTTGATTAATAATCAAATTGTTTATTAAATATAAGAAATTTAATAAATAAATGAATAAAAGTCTTTTTGTAAATTTTAAGTTGAATATAGTCACAACATAAGGTTTTGAGTATGAAAAATAATTTTTATAAAATTATTTTCTTGAAAATAGAATATTTAATCTAATTATTTCAATTTGTCAAAATGTGACTTTAATATCTTAAAAATATTAAAATTAAAGAATTTCTGAATTAAAAATTATATTTCTGTTCCAAATGAATAGAAATAATTTATATAAATTTTTGGTGCAAAAATATTGAAAAATGAATTTATTATGAATTATTTATGATTAAAACTAACAAAAATTGATTAAAAATAATAAACAAACGGTTTTTCTGAAATAAAAATATTTTCTGGAATGTTTAAGAATATACAAATTTAGGAAAATTTTTGTGAGATTTAATAAAATCGTTTAGATATTTTTATTGAATTTTATAAATAAAAATGAATAAACTTGTATTAAATAATTTATTTTTGAAAAACTAAAGATTAGATGATGAACTTTATCATTTGGAGATCTTATGATGATTTTTGTAAAATTTTAAAAAAAAAAACACTTTTAGTATTTAAAAACTATTTTAAAAGATTTAATATGTTAAACATATATATGTAAAAAGGAACCAAAAATGGTTGTTGGTTATGGGAATCGAACCCGGGCCTCTGGCCGGTTCAAGCTTTATCACAAGCGTGGCCACCAACTGAGCCACACCCTGAGAACGAATTGATTCCAGATTATTATAATTATATACTCACTTAGAAATTGATTTAAAAGAAAAGAATTGAAAAGGTTTGATGCGGGATTCGAACCCGCGTGGTTTGGGTAAACGACATCAGACTTAACCAACTGATGTGTGGATCAGTTGGTTGACAATTTCATTTTGAAAAGTTTATAAAGGTTCGCGTAATAGTTGTCTTCCCCAAATACACATTTGCAAGCCCTAGCTTCATCAATTGGCAGATTTAACAAGCAATAGCCCCTGAAATGTTGGGGCTATTGCTCGTGTACATCCGATTAACAAAACCCACCAAGAAAAACGAAACTTACAATAAGGAATCGTGTATATAGCTCGGTCAACTGGAAAGTCAAACTCTTTTGATTGAACACGAACGAGATAATATCAGAAGAATGTGAGAGTGGGGATTTGTTTTTCGGCATCTATGGACTGTTAATCTTTGTTCAATTTATAGGAAAACGTAGAAATGGAAGGTTGAATTGATTTGTCAATCATGGTCAATGTCGAGCTATTTCTGGCTCATTGTGAGCTGTTATTGCGATAATAAGCGCGTGTGATGTGTTGATCAGAACCGAGTCGACTAATTTAAGCATGGTTTCCATTTATCCATCAATTATTGTGGTCAAAGAGGTTGACCGAGTTAACCCTCATACCTGCGTGAATGGAGCAGCAGTGGAGAAGAAGGATCATCTTGGGCCGGGTCTTCTTTTTATCGGGCTGTGGTTTGAGCTGGATTAAGAGTTTTGGGCCGAGAATTTTAAGGAGAGGTTGGGTTTGGATGTTGGACTTCAAAAGAAAAAGTAAAAGGGTGGGTTAGTTTGGTTAAGGATGGTTTAGTTGTTTGATAAAAAGACTACATATATCTATATTATAATCTGAATTTTTTTTATTAATATTATTAATATTATTATTATTATTATTATTATTATATAAAAATAAAAAGTGACGGATGTCACAGCATCCCCTACTTTTAGAAACTTTGTCCCGAAGTTATTAGAAACATAGGGTTACGGATGCTTGGGTAAAAATTAAGATAACTGTGGTTTGGAAAATTTGAGTTAAGGCACGACGTAAATTTATAGGTAACAGAGTGAATTGTTTCGAGAGATGTGAGTTAAGGATTGGATTAGGTTCGTCTTGAATAATAAGGAGAATAAGAATCTAGTAAACACTAAACTTCAAGTTTTAGGACTCCTAAAATAATTGCATGAGTTGATTGACTACAAAAAGACTAAATGAACTACCAAGTAACTAGAGTTTGTTCCTGGTCCGACTTGTAGTTTCACTTTCAATGCATCATTAGTGTTTGTATACAGGGTGTACCGCAGCTAACCCACCACACCTTTGATACCTTGAAAACGTACTGGACGCCTACCAACAACTCTAATAGAATTTCACACTACCCTAACGTACCTGTAAATTCATGATTACGTTCCGGACCGGAATCATCAATTTACCTTACATTAGGGTTTTATGTCCTTCTATGATCCTAATCTAACACACATTTCAGCAAATAAGTTTCACAAGAAGATGACACAACAAACACGTTGAGTTACAATGAGATATTATCAATGAAATGTGGCCATGTAATAATGAGGTCAAATGCATTGGTTTGCAATGACTTGTAAGCATAACTGTATTTAAGTATGGGCTACCACTCGTCCGAGGAGCCCTTTAAATGAAAAGTTCATCAGAGTTGCGTGGATAATACACACGTGCAAGCAAGTTTGTAAGTACTGCAACCATTAAGTGTAAGTGTTATCTTAGTGGCCTATAGAAATAGATTACGAGTATCATGAATAACTAAATGTTCAATAGATTGTCAAATTAAAGGAAAAATTCAAGTTTCATATAACAAACAATGATGTTTTTAGAAAAGCCCCGTAGGATCAAGTATTAAGTTTTTTAGTAGGTTGATTTTCATGGAAATCAAGTCCAAATGTTTCAATAAAATGTAAGGTAGAGTCTGAAACTTATACGATATAAAATAAACGTAATCGAATATGATAAATTTCCAATCGGTGTACGTACACAATAGTATGCAAGGAAATTTCTAGATGTTATATGCCTATGAGTATGACATAATTGGGTACAAAATGATAATAAGATCAAGAAAATGAAAACACGAGTATCATGAATAATTAAATGTCCAGTGAATAGTCAAATCAAGTTTCACAATCAATGATGTTTTGGAAAAAAAAATCCTGTAGAATCAAGTATTAGGTTTTTAGTAGTTTGATTATCATGGGTAACTAGCTCATGTGTGAGAAGGTGAAGAATATGAATTTAGTTCTTGAGAGGATGATGAAAAATCTTGAAGCAGAATCAAGGTTGTGAGAGAATGTGAAGATAGTTGATAAAGAGTTTATTTTATAGTAAGGAGATTATGTAGCAGTGTAAATTTTGGGATTTGGATCAAAGGTTATAATCAAGTGTATAAGAAAACATGATTGTGGTATATGCCAAATATTGTAAAAATTTGAACAAGTTGAAAATGAGTGAGTGTCGATGGAGAATCTAGAGACTAGATATTATTCCTATGAAAAATTATTTTCAAAATTTGGTTTTGTACATAAGGCAAAAGTTGTTAAATAGTACAAGCTAAGTAGGCTTTGATTAAAATATTCCTGTTAGTTGGAGATTTCAAACATGACATTAGGTTTTGAAGATCAAGGTTCTATTAACATTATATAGAAAATCGTTTGTTACGTCAATAAATAATCAATTGAATTTAAGTTCGAGGAAAATATGTACTTTGTAAAGTTACTAGGTAATACAACAAGTTTTAGAAATCTTTAGTTTGTGCTAAAGTATGAGGTTATAGTTTTCAAAATAAATAACATGTGGAGAAATGAAATAATATGATTTGGGTAGGGTGTTGAATATTTAAAAAAATGGCTAAGATGGTAAGGTGAAGTGCGATTGTGAAATCCATAGATGGTTATGAAAGTATGAACTTGTAAGCAATATACAAAATATTGTATATGAATCGAGAGAGTATTATTGAAAAAGCTTGCATAAATGCTTGGAGTGCCCTTGTCTAGCTGTAGAGCCCAACAAGAACGTTGACTTTTCAAAGGAATTGAACCCAATGGTGATCAAAGAAGACATGTTTTAGCCTATAAGTGGACACTCACTCCAGGAATCCCCAGGTAAGCATAACAGGTCCGTAAATGGATTTATGCGCTATGCTTGCCTATGCCAGAAAACCCAGTGTACAGGCGTCCACCCTTCCAGATTGCACGTGTCCTTATCACACTCATTAAAGTTCATCAACTTTGAAGGAGCAAAAATAAGAGTAGGCATTATGCCTAAGAGTGTCTTCATGAAAGGTACTGCTCCTGTTCCATGATGATGTAGACCTTCCACTCCTTGTTAGACACCATCTCTATGTACCATGATGAAAGATGAGAAGAAGGGAGAGAGAGAAGGAGGGAAAGATAGAGGAAGGAAGTAGAAGGAAGTGAGGGGAATGGAAATCTAAGGAATGTTATGCATGAAAGTTGATGTTCGGTCATAGTCTAGGCCATTTCATCTAATAACCTAGTTCTCTATAACCATGGCTCTGATACCAATCTGTAACACCCCAACCGATGGCGGAATCATCGAGGTGCCACGTAGTGACGATTGTTCAAAAGCTCATGGTACTAAAATGTAAATATATGATTATTGAATATTGTTTTACAACATGTGAAATTGAATACAAAACAACAAAATTAAAGATAATTGATTGATTTAATCTAAGTCCAAAGTCCTATGTGAAGCGTCAAGCAGCTTATCCTGAAACATGCACGAAAATAATTTTGTCAACATATGATGTTGGTGAGTACTACTTAGTTTTGTACATATAGTATAAGTTTGAAAAGTAGTACAATTCATGTGTCTAGCATCACCAAGGCATTATGTAAACACGCAAGTAACCAACCAAGACAAAGATCACATGTAAAGTTGTACAATGAAATTGATAATGAGCACCTCAACACGTGTGAGTCTAAAAGAGCACCATAACACAAAGTTATGTCTAAATGAGCACCGTAACATAAGTTACGTCTAAATGAGCACCATAACATAAGTTATGTCTGTATGTAAAGAGCACCATAATATAAGTTATGTCTGTATGTAAAGAGCACCATAACATAAGTTATGTCTGTATGTATGATTTTGTATGTAAGCTACGTTCATGTTCAAGCATAAGCACAAAGATAATCAAGACACGTATATGAATTGTAAATGAATAAAAATGTATGTGTAAATGAATATGAAAGTTTTGTATACTTGTGCATGAATCACCCCAAAAGTTGTAAAAGCGAAAAAAAAAGGGATAAGTAATACTCATCTTAGCAAGGTGGTAAGTCTTGTGTAATTGAATATGTGTAATCCAACGTTGTCAAGTATCACCCTTTGTATATGATAACAAATAAGTCTAAGTCTATCTAGTCTATAAGTATTTTCTAGGGCTTCGAATTGGGGATAAACATTTATTTGATTAATAATCAAATTGTTTATTAAATATAAGAAATTTAATAAATAAATGAATAAAAGTCTTTTTGTAAATTTTAAGTTGAATATAGTCACAACATAAGGTTTTGAGTATGAAAAATAATTTTTATAAAATTATTTTCTTGAAAATAGAATATTTAATCTAATTATTTCAATTTGTCAAAATGTGACTTTAATATCTTAAAAATATTAAAATTAAAGAATTTCTGAATTAAAAATTGTATTTCTGTTCCAAATGAATAGAAATAATTTATATAAATTTTTGGTGCAAAAATATTGAAAAATGAATTTATTATGAATTATTTATGATTAAAACTAGCAAAAATTGATTAAAAATATTAAACAAATGGTTTTTCTGAAATAAAAATATTTTCTGGAATGTTTAAGAATATACAAATTTAGGAAAATTTTTGTGAGATTTAATAAAATCGTTTAGATATTTTTATTGAATTTTATAAATAAAAATGAATAAACTTGTATTAAATAATTTATTTTTGAAAAACTAAAGATTAGATGATGAACTTTATCATTTGGAGATCTTATGATGATTTTTGTAAAATTTAAAAAAAAAACCACTTTTAGTATTTAAAAACTATTTTAAAAGATTTAATATGTTAAACATATATATGTAAAAAGGAACCAAAAATGGTTGTTGGTTATGGGAATCGAACCCGGGCCTCTGGCCGGTTCAAGCTTTATCACAAGCGTGGCCACCAACTGAGCCACACCCTGAGAACGAATTGATTCCAGATTATTATAATTATATACTCACTTAGAAATTGATTTAAAAGAAAAGAATTGAAAAGGTTTGATGCGGGATTCGAACCCGCGTGGTTTGGGTAAACGACATCAGACTTAACCAACTGATGTGTGGATCAGTTGGTTGACAATTTCATTTTGAAAAGTTTATAAAGGTTCGCGTAATAGTTGTCTTCCCCAAATACACATTTGCAAGCCCTAGCTTCATCAATTGGCAGATTTAACAAGCAATAGCCCCTGAAATGTTGGGGCTATTGCTCGTGTACATCCGATTAACAAAACCCACCAAGAAAAACGAAACTTACAATAAGGAATCGTGTATATAGCTCGGTCAACTGGAAAGTCAAACTCTTTTGATTGAACACGAACGAGATAATATCAGAAGAATGTGAGAGTGGGGATTTGTTTTTCGGCATCTATGGACTGTTAATCTTTGTTCAATTTATAGGAAAACGTAGAAATGGAAGGTTGAATTGATTTGTCAATCATGGTCAATGTCGAGCTATTTCTGGCTCATTGTGAGCTGTTATTGCGATAATAAGCGCGTGTGATGTGTTGATCAGAACCGAGTCGACTAATTTAAGCATGGTTTCCATTTATCCATCAATTATTGTGGTCAAAGAGGTTGACCGAGTTAACCCTCATACCTGCGTGAATGGAGCAGCAGTGGAGAAGAAGGATCATCTTGGGCCGGGTCTTCTTTTTATCGGGCTGTGGTTTGAGCTGGATTAAGAGTTTTGGGCCGAGAATTTTAAGGAGAGGTTGGGTTTGGATGTTGGACTTCAAAAGAAAAAGTAAAAGGGTGGGTTAGTTTGGTTAAGGATGGTTTAGTTGTTTGATAAAAAGACTACATATATCTATATTATAATCTGAATTTTTTTTATTTTTATTAATAATAATAATATTATTATTATTATTATTATTATTATTATATAAAATTAAAAAGTGACGGATGTCACATGTTAATCCTAATTTGGTATGATTGTTGATTGATCTGGTGTTTTCGCGTCCCCTACACGCTGCCTTGATGGTGAATACATACCAATTATACAAGAAGGACGCGTCATTACATTCAATACGAGGTCAACATTCCATTCGTGCAATCCGAGCTTCTCCCTATAAATTGGACCTCCCAATTCCTTCTACACTCGCCGAAATCTCTCTCTCAACCTCCAATTTCTGTTCTTATTCATCATACGAAGCAGTCTTGTTCGAGTTTGACCTTTCTGTTTGACTCGGCAATTCGTACACAATTCGTGTTTGTAAGTAATGTTTTTCTTGTGGGTTTTATTCATCGGCATACACACAACAATAACCCTCTGATTAATTGGGTTATTGTTGTGTGAATCAAACTATTGTAAATCTAGGGCTCGATCGTTTATTTTGGGGAAGAACACAGTTTCAGCATGTGGTGTTATATTTTAAATGAACTGGAATCAAACACAACCACTGATCTAGATCAAGTGGTTGTGTCTGATGTTGTTAAACGGAATCACGCGGGTTCGAGTCCCATACAAACGTTTTTTTATCAATTCTTCTAAAATGAATATAAATCAGTTTTCCCTTATATTATATAAATAAATTAATCAAAGATTAATCGTTCTCAGGGTCCAGACCAGTTGGTTTGGGCTTGTGATTTAAAACACACGAACCGGCCAAGGGCCCGGGTTCGATCCATGGCATCAACAAACATTTTTTTTATTTAAGTATATATATATATATATATATTCCTTAGTATTTTTAAAATTCATTTTAAAATACTAAAACTCTTTTATAAATTCTACAAAAATTATTTTATGTTATTCTAGTAGAAAAGTTTAACATACAATTTTTAGTTTTCCAAAAATTATTTATTTAATATATATAATAAATAATTCAAGTTTATTCTATTTTATTTATAAAATTCTATAAAAATATCAAAACAATTATATAAATTTCCACAAAAAATATTCTGAGTTTTTATAACGATAAACTTTTCTGAAATGATTTTTATTTCTGAAAAATCATTTATTTAATATTTTTAATCAATTTTTGTTAGTTTTAATCATAAATAAATCATAATAAATTCATTTTTCAATATTTTGCACCAAAATTTTATATAAATTATTTCTATTTATTTGGAACAGAAATACAATTTTTAATTTAATAAATCTTTAATTTTTGTATTTTAAATATTAAAGTTATATTTTGACAATTTAAAATAAATAGATTTAATATTCTATTTTTAAGGAAATAATTTTATAAAAATTATTTTCATACTTAAAACTTTATATTGTGACCATCTTTAATTTAAAATTTACAAAAAGACTTTTGTTTATTTATTTATCAAAGTTCTCTTAATTATTAAACATTTTATTTATTAATCAAACGAACACTTATCCCCAATTCGAAACCCTAGAATATATTTGTAGACTAGAAAGACTTAGACATATTTATTACCTTAATTATAGGGTAATACTTGGCATTGTTGGGCAACACATATTCTATTTTCACGAGGCATAACATTTTGCTAAGGTGAGTTTACATAGCCCCTTTTACCATTTCACTATTTTGGGGTGAAACATGTTACAACATCAATATACAATTCAACATAAGTGTCTATGTGTTATTCTATGTTGCATTATGTCTTAAACATTACTATGGTAAGCACAATTATTCTAGCATAATCATTAACTCCGTACAAGCCAACGATACACAATGATAGATCTATTGGACTGACAATCCCACCCGGATACGTGCCTCCTACATAGGTAGCGTGGGTGATTGTTATCGCATAACATAATCGAGTGAACCATGAGCGTATGGGATGGACCACAATATTCTAGTCACAAGGGTTGATTATGCACTCGGTTTACTTTTAGTATGTTTTCACATATGGACTAGACTTGCCATGACACTTGAATTGTACAAGCTTTATTCGATTATCAAAACCTATGTAATTCTCACCAACTTTTGTTGACCCAAAAATACTTCAAAATTAACATGTTTCAGGTAACAACGAAGCTGAGGCTTAGAGTATGCATGAGGAATATTATGAAGTTTATTTTGAAGTTATTGCTTTATTTGATATCATGTATTTGGGATTTCTAGACATCATTTCATTTTGGATATTTATGTTATGAATAAATTATTTAAAATTTCAATTTATACCATGTGCTACTGAAACAATCATCAATACGTGACATCCCGATGTTTCCGCCATCGGTTAGGGTGTTACAGATTGGTATCAGAGCCTTGGTTATTGGGAATTAGGTTATTAGAAAATAATCTAGACTATAACCTTAGGGACTTAAACAGTACTTGCTTCTCTTACTTGTAACCCTAATTGCTTCCTTAATCTTATCCCTATCCTATACCTTATACCACCCTAAGCCTACAAGTGACTACTCTTATTCGTCTGCTGCAATCCTGATCCACCATTAGATTAATAGGACAAAATCCTCAGGTTTAACCTGAACCACCTTGAGATCTCGTCGAAGTTCTAGATTTTAATAACGAACACGTGCAATCTGGAAGGGTGAACGCCTGTATTCTGAGTCTTCTGTCTAGGCTGGCATTGCGCATATATCCCAATCAGACGAGGGACCCGGATGCCTACCTGGGAATTCTCGGGATGAGTGTTCACTTATAGGCTAAAGCATGTCTTCATTATGTTATTAGAATCTAGAATCTTTGATAAGTCAACGTTTTCGTCTATTCGTTTTAATTAATGAATAAATGATTACATTCCTTATATAACCTCATTCATTTCATTGTGTCTCTTACAGATCATGCCTCCACGTCGCAGCACTCGCAATAGCAATGGTGAGAACCACGAGGAAGGTGGCGACAACCATAACCATAACCACGACGCTAACCACAACAATAACAACAACAGCAATGGTGTTGATGCCCAACTGGCTGCGATCATTTCTCAACAAATGGCGCAGCAAATCGCGACTCTGGTTCCTAACTTACTAGCTCAAGTCATCCAGATGAACGGTAACGGCAACGGGAACGGTAATGGAAACGGAAACAGAAATGGAAACCACAACGGGAACGGGAATGGTCTCCCAGCTTGCACTCTTAAGCACTTTAATTCCTGTAATCCCCCTAAGTTCAGTGGAGAAGAAGGAGCTACGGGACTTCTACAATGGTTCGAGGGTATTGAGAATACCTTCATTAACAGTGAGTGTCCCGATAACTTTAAGGTTCGTTACGCCATGAGTGTTCTTCACAAACGAGCACTCACTTGGTGGAATGAGGAAAAGCGCACCCGTGGAGCTGAAGTTGCACTTGCTATGACCTGGGATCAAGTCAAGGAGGTTATGAAAGATGAGTTCTGTCCCCGCAACGAGATTAAGAAACTAGAAGATGAGTTCCACACCCTTGCTCAAGATAGTGGGGAAAACCTTGCTTACAATACCCGCTTTCACGAGCTCAGTTTGTTGTTGCCTCATAAAGTCACTCCCCTGCCTGTAGCCATCGAGAAGTATATCGGTGGTCTGCCCATGCAAATCCAGGACACAGTATAGGGAAGGAATCCTGCCACCTTAGAGGAAGCCAAATGTCTGGCGGCTACTCTCACCGATAATCATGTGAAGAAAGGTACTCTCTTCCGAAAGAACACCAAGAAGACTGCTGCAAAAGACACTCCTCAGCCCGCTATTGAGGTTAAACCCGAGACCTCAAGCAACAAGAAGCGCAAGGCTAGGAACTACATGGTTGCTACCACCCCACCTGCAGCACAAAACCCAGCCAAGAAGCCATACACTGGACCTCACCCCTTGTGCAACACTTGCAAATACCATCATCCAGCACAGGTGCCATGTCGTTTATGCACTAATTGCCAAAGGTATGGTCACCTTGTGAACATCTGTCGAGCTCCTCCTGCTAACGGCCCTGCTGCCCAAAACAACCCAGCCAGAAATGCCCCAGCTCCCAACCAACAAAACAACAGACCTGCTCGTGGTCAGTGCTACGAGTGTGGCAGCCCTGGCCACTATATCAATGCTTGCCCCAATCGTAACCAAAACCAGAACCAGAACCAAAACCGCAACCAAAATCAGAACCGCAACCAGAACCAAGGTGCTCGAGGTCGCGCCTACAACCTCAATGCTAACCAGGCCCGTGACAACAACGAGGTGGTGAATGGTACGTTTCTCGTTAATAACCACTATGCATCCATATTATTTGATTCGGGAGCTGATAAGTCATTTGTATCACTAAAGTTTGAACCCTTACTTAACTTACCCCAAACTAACCTAGAGGAACCTTTAGTGGTAGAGGTAGCTAATGGGAAGTCTATCTCGATCGATTCTATTATTCGTAACTATGTGTTGAACCTCGACGAACATACTTTCTCTATCGATCCCATCCCTATGCATCTTGGAAGTTTTGATGTCATAGTAGGCATGGACTGGTTGTCAACCCATCGTGCTGAAATTTTATGTTTTGAGAAAGTCATTCGCATTCCTCTCGAATCTGGTGATATTTTGAAGATCTATGGGGAAAAGCCTTGTGGCGAGCTTAAGCTCATGTCTTGTACTACTGCCCAAAAATACTTACGAAAGGGGTATACGGCTTTCTTAGCTAACGTGATAGAAAAGAAGGAAAAGGGCAAAAGTATCCAAGACATCCCAATCATTCGGGACTATCCAGAGGTCTTCCCAGAGGATTTACCTGGTTTGCCTCCTGCTCGACAAGTGGAATTTAGGATTGATCTTGTTCCTGGTGCAAATCCTGTCGCCAAAGCTCCTTATCGTCTTGCACCCTCTGAGATGCAAGAACTTGCCAGTCAACTACAGGAACTTCCTGATAAAGGTTTCATTCGCCCCAGTTCTTCTCCATGGGGAGCCCATGTCTTGTTCGTTAAGAAGAAAGATGGATCTCTCAGGATGTGTATTGACTATCGCGAACTCAACAAACTCACTATCAAGAATCGTTATCCCTTGCCTAGGATTGACGATCTTTTCGATCAACTCCAAGGAGTAACCCACTTCTCGAAGATTGATCTTCGTTCTGGTTATCATCAGCTTAGAGTCCACGATGAAGATATTCCCAAGACAGCCTTTCGTACACGTTATGTTCATTATGAATTCATGGTCATGCCTTTTGGATTGAGCAACGCTCCCGCAGTGTTTATAGATTTAATGAATCGGGTTTGTAGACCCTACCTCGACAAATTCGTGATCGTCTTCATCGATGACATTTTGATTTACTCAAAATCAAAATCCGATCACGAACAACATCTTCACTCCATTTTGGGTCTCCTAAAGAAAGAACAACTGTATGCCAAGTTCTCGAAATGTGAATTTTGGCTTAAGGAAGTTCAATTTTTGGGACATGTCATCGATATGAACGGAATTCATGTTGATCCTGCAAAGATCGAAGCTGTGAAGAATTGGAGTGTTCCTAAAACTCCAACAGAAGTCCGTTCCTTCCTTGGTTTGGCTGGTTATTATCGTCGATTCATCGCCAACTTCTCTAAGATCGTTGTTCCTCTCACTGCCTTAACTCACAAGGGTAAACCCTATGAGTGGGGACCAAAGCAAGAGGAAGCATTTGAAACTCTTAAGTTGAAACTCTGTGAAGCTCCCATCCTATCTCTACCTGATGGTAATGATGACTTCGTGGTCTATTGTGATGCATCAAATCAAGGTCTTGGTTGTGTTCTCATGCAACGAGGCAAGGTCATTGCTAATGCGTCTAGACAACTCAAGACTCACGAAAAGAATTATACACCCATGATCTTGAATTGGGCGCTGTCGTCTTTGCTCTTAAGATTTGGAGACACTATCTTTATGGAACCAAATGTGTGGTTTTCACGGACCACAAAAGTCTCCAACATGTCTTCGACCAGAAAAATCTTAACATGAGGCAACGGCGTTGGGTTGAGTTACTTAACGACTATGATTGTGAAATTCGCTACCATCTTGGCAAAGCGAATGTTGTGGCTGACGCACTCAGTCGTAAAGAGCGTATCAAACTTCATTGTGCAAGAGTTCGTACTGATCTTCAGGATCGTATCCTCCAGGCTCAACATACTTCAGTCACCCAAGGTAACATGTACGACGAAATGTCTTGTGATGCTGAGACTCAACTTGAAACCAAACCTGATGGTCTACTCTATTTTCTTAATCGACTTTGGATTCCTGACCGTGATGATCTTCGAACCTTTCTTATGAACGAGGCTCATAAGTCTCGTTATTCTATTCATCCTGGAGCTGACAAGATGTACCAAGATCTTCGTTATTCGTATTGGTGGCCTGGTATGAAGAAAGATATTGCTCTTTTCGTTGCAAAATGCCTCACTTGTTCAAAGGTCAAGGCTGAACATCAACGACCATCTGGTATGCTCGAACAACCAGAAATTCCTGTATGGAAATGGGAGAGCATAGCAATGGACTTCATCACTAAACTCCCTCGTACACCCAAAGGTTTTGACAGCATTTGGGTAATCGTCGATCGTTTGACCAAGTCAGCCCACTTCTTACCTATTCGTGAGAAGTATTCTGTGGAAAGGTTGGCAAAGATGTACGTAAGTGAAATCGTATGTCGTCATGGTATACCTTTGGACATTATTTCTGATCGTGATGGTCGTTTCACCTCTCACTTTTGGGATTCCTTACAAGATGCTTTAGGCACCAAGTTGAACCTGAGTACTGCTTATCACCCTCAAACAGATGGTTAGACTGAACGGACCATCCAGACAATTGAGGATATGCTCAGGGCATGTGTCATCGATTTTGGTGGCGCATGGGATTCTCATCTTCCTTTGGTCGAGTTTTCATACAACAACAGTTATCATGCCAGCATTAACATGGCTCCTTTCGAGGCACTCTATGGTCGTAAATGTCGTTCACCTGTCTGTTGGACTGAGGTTGGTGAAGCTCGGATTACTGGACCCGAACTGATCCAGGAAACCACAGATAAAATCCAACTCATTCAGGATAAACTTCTCAAGGCTAGAAGTCGTCAGAAGAGCTATGCTGATAAACGTCGTAAGCCCTTGGAATTTCAAGTTGGGGACCTGGTACTTCTTAAGGTATCCCCATGGAAGGGAGTGATTCACTTCGGTAGAAAGGGAAAACTAGCTCCTCGATACGTAGGCCCATTCAAAGTTCTTGACAGTATTGGAAAAGTGGCTTACAAACTTGATCTTCCACCTGAGCTAAGCAATGTTCACCCAACCTTTCACGTTTCGAATCTCAAGAGATGCTTAGCAGATGAGAACCTCCATGTTCCTCTTGAAGATGTGCAAATCGATGAAACTATGCACATTATCGAGAAACCCGTCGAGATCGTAGATATGGGAGTCAAGAAACTCAAGCGCAGTCGCATTCCGATCGTTAAGGTTCGTTGGGAATCTAAACGAGGTCCAGAGTTCACTTGGGAACGTAAAGACCAGATGAAGTCTAAATACCCACATCTTTTTCCACCAGACTCTCCAACTCCAACTTCGGGACGAAGTTCCTAAAAGTAGGGGAGAGTGTAACATTACGCATTAATACTTGTACGTTACAATTATTTTGAATAAAACGTCAAGTTTCATTATTATTATTCGCTTTTTAATTATTATTGTGATGCATTTGGAACCCTAATACTATATTACTTATATATAATATGCATATATATGTTGGATAATTGTCAAAAAATAAAGTGCTTGGGCCGGGAATCGAACCCGCGCCCAAGCCGGGTCAAACACATTCAACATCACAACCATCTGGTCTACACACACACTTGGCTTAAATCCCAACATATTATAATTATATAACGAATTTAGTTCTTCACAGTTGACTAGGAAAGTCAACTGTGACACCAATCTACCAAAATTAACCAAATCAAACGCGTGTTAATCCTAATTTGGTATGATTGTTTATTGATCTGGTGTTTTCGCGTCCCTAACACGCTGCCTTGATGGTTAATACATACCAATTATACAAGAAGGACGCGTCATTACATTCAATACGAGGTCAACATTCCATTCGTGCAATCTGAGCCTCTCCCTATAAATTGGACCTCCCAATTCCTTCTACACTCGCCGAAATCTCTCTCTCAACCTCCAATTTCTGTTCTTATTCATCATACGAAGCAGTCTTGTTCGAGTTTGACCTTTCTGTTTGACTCGGCAATTCGTACACAATTCGTGTTTGTAAGTAATGTTTTTCTTGTGGGTTTTATTCATCGGCATACACACAACAATAACCCTCTGATTAATTGGGTTATTGTTGTGTGAATCAAACTATTGTAAATCTAGGGCTCGATCGTTTATTTTGGGGAAGAACACAGTTTCAGCATGTGGTGTTATATTTTAAATGAACTGGAATCAAACACAACCACTGATCTAGATCAAGTGGTTGTGTCTGATGTTGTTAAACGGAATCACGCGGGTTCGAGTCCCATACAAACGTTTTTTTTATCAATTCTTCAAAAATGAATATAAATCAGTTTTCCCTTATATTATATAAATAAATTAATCAAAGATTAATCGTTCTCAGGGTCCAGACCAGTTGGTCTGGGCTTGTGATTTAAAACACACGAACCGGCCAAGGGCCCGGGTTCGATCCATGGCATCAACAAACATTTTTTTTATTTAAGTATATATATATATATATTCCTTTGTATTTTTAAAATTCATTTTAAAATACTAAAACTCTTTTATAAATTCTACAAAAATTATTTTATGTTATTCTAGTAGAAAAGTTTAACATACAATTTTTAGTTTTCCAAAAATTATTTATTTAATATATAAAATAAATAATTCAAGTTTATTTATTTTATTTAAAAAATTCTATAAAAATATCAAAACAATTATATAAATTTCCACAAAAATTATTCTGAGTTTTTATAACGATAAACTTTTCTGAAATGATTTTTATTTCTGAAAAATCATTTATTTAATATTTTTAATCAATTTTTGTTAGTTTTAATCATAAATAAATCATAATAAATTCATTTTTTAATATTTTTGCACCAAAGTTTTATATAAATTATTTCTATTTATTTGGAACAGAAATACAATTTTTAATTTAATAATTCTTTAATTTTTGTATTTTAAATATTAAAGTTATATTTTGACAATTTAAAATAAATAGATTTAATATTCTATTTTTAAGGAAATAATTTTATAAAAATTATTTTCATACTTAAAACTTTATATTGTGACCATATTTAATTTAAAATTTACAAAAGACTTTTGTTTATTTATTTATCAAATTTCTCTTAATTATTAAACATTTTATTTATTAATCAAACGAACACTTATCCCCAATTCGAAACCCTAGAATATATTTGTAGACTAGAAAGACTTAGACATATTTATTACCTTAATTATAGGGTAATACTTGGCATTGTTGGGCAACACATATTCTATTTTCACGAGACATAACATTTTGCTAAGGTGAGTTTACATAGCCCCTTTTACCATTTCACTATTTTGGGGTGAAACATGTTACAACATCAATTTACAATTCAACATAAGTGTCTATGTGTTATTCTATGTTGCATTATGTCATAAACATTACTATGGTAAGCACAATTATTCTAGCATAATCATTAACTCCGTACAAGCCAACGATACACAATGATAGATCTATTGGACTGACAATCCCACCCGGATACGTGCCTCCTACATAGGTAGCGTGGGTGATTGTTATCGCATAACATAATCGAGTGAACCATGAGCGTATGGGATGGACCACAATATTCTAGTCACAAGGGTTGATTATGCACTCGGTTTACTTTTAGTATGTTTTCACATATGGACTAGACTTGCCATGACACTTGAATTGTACAAGCTTTATTCGATTATCAAAACCTATGTAATTCTCACCAACTTTTGTTGACCCAAAAATACTTCAAAATTAACATGTTTCAGGTAACAACGAAGCTGAGGCTTAGAGTATGCATGAGGAATATTATGAAGTTTATTTTGAAGTTATTGCTTTATTTGATATCATGTATTTGGGATTTCTAGACATCATTTCATTTTGGATATTTATGTTATGAATAAATTGTTTAAAATTTCAATTTATACCATGTGCTACTGAAACAATCATCAATACGTGACATCCCGATGTTGCAGAATGCGCAAATGAACCATCATCAAAGTCGACTCCGCCCGATGAGACTCAAATATGGAAGCTATTCACCGATGGCGCTTGCAATGATGAAGGGGCCGGCGCAGGCCTACGCCTGATAACCCCAGAAGGGAAAGAATACACTTATGCAATTCGGCTTGACTTTCAAACAACCAACAACGAGGCAGAATATGAAGCGCTGATCGCAGGCCTACATATTGCCAAAAAGATGGGCGCTCAACACATCGAAGCCCATGCTGATTCAATGTTGGTTGCCAATCACATTGATGGCTCCTATGAAGCCAGAGAGCCATCCATGATCCTATACTTGCAACATACCAAGGAGTTGATGAATAGTTTCCTCCACTGCAAAGTCACTCACGTGCGCAGAAGCCAAAACAAGCCAGCAGACGCTATAAGTAAAATGGCGTCAACCGCATTTGATCACATGGCGAAAGACGTACGAGTCGAGGTACTGGCCAAACCATCTGTTCCGTCAAAACAAGTAAACGTGATTCAAACAGGAAAAGAATCTTGGATCACACCGATAATGGCCTTTTTAACTAAAGGCATCCTCCCATCAAACAAAGCAGAAGCAAGGAAGCTACAACACAAAGCCTTGCATTATGAAGTCAATGATGGCATCTTATACCGGTGGTCTTATCTCGGACCATTACTCAGATGCGTAGATTCCGCAGAGGCCACATATTTAAAAAAAGATATTCACGAAGGCACATGCGGTTACACGCAGGTCCTCGAATGGTCGTGGCCAAACTCATGAACGCCGGATACTTTTGGCCAGGAATGCACCTCGACGCGGTAAGAGAGCTGCGCAAATGTGATGCATGCCAGCGGCATGCGCCCGGTACACTTAGACCAAAGAAAAACTTGATACCAGTTACCACAGCATGGCCATTCCAAAAATGGGCCATTGATCTCGTGGGACCTTTCCCTACAGCGCCAGGCAATGTCAAGTACTTAGTGGTCGCCATTGACTACTTCACTAAATGGGTGGAAGCAAAGACATTAGCCATGATTGACGGACACAACATCAAGAAATTCATATGGGAATTTATCATTTGCAGATTTGGTCTACCGATGGAAATTGTAAGCGACAACGGAACGCAGTTTGCGGACCAACACTTACAAGAATGGCTCTCCTCAATGAAAATCAAACAGATATTCACTTCCGTAGCGCATCCTCAAGGCAATGGCCAGGTCGAGCGCGCAAACAGAAGTATCGTTGAAGGCATTAAAACACGCCTGGGAACAAGACGCAGCGGGTGGGTAGATGAATTACCCCATGTCCTTTGGGCTCACCGCACGCTTTCCAAAACAAGCACTGGGGAAACACCGTTCAGCCTAACATATGGAACTAAAGCGGTTATCCCAACAGAAGTCACAAATCCGTCCCCAAGAGTTTTTCTCGCGCAAACAACTGATAATGATAGAGAGTTGAGAATGAATCTAGACTTTCTAGATGAACGCCGAGATTTGGCCTGTGTCCGAGAAGCCTCATACAAGAGACAGCTAGAAAAATACTACAATGCGCGGGTCAAAGAACAAGCTTTCCGCGTTGGCGATTTCGTTTTCCGCAATAATGAAGCTTTAAATGCGGAAAAACCAGGGAAACTTGCTCCAACTTGGGAGGGACCTTACAAAATCCAAGAGGTATTGGGAAAAGGAGCATATGCCCTAGAACGACTAGATGGTTCGCCAATACCACGTACTTGGATTGCAGCTCAACTACGTATATGCTACATGTAATCTGCTATTTCACGATTTTGTAATAAGGACTTTATGTCCAACTTCATTTATATTACAAAAAGCATTTATCATACAAGCCATTGATCAACAAGTACAACCTACACACCTAATACGTAGATTATTGTTACATATACAAAAAGGGGGTTGACCAAAAAAACAAAATATACCCCATAGACATGATGATTCAACAGCAATTTCAAAAAGGACTTTACTTATACACATTATGGCGTCAACATACTGGAAAGACACCTCAACCCTTAACCTTCCTGGTTCTAGCCTTACTTACATCCCCTAGCTCTGATAACTTCTTCATCTTCAATGGTTTCCCATCAGAAGTACCCTGATCATCCAAGTTATCAGGACGCATGTCTTCTTGGGACAACAGATGCTCACAATATTCTGCCAGACGATCAAGGACGTCAGTTGAAGACCGATCACGATTAGGATGCTGAGATAGCCTCATCATCCCCTGCATTGCTAACCTCTCCATAGCACCAAGGTTGTTATTGGGAGAGTTAGTCGCCATTTTTTCAGAGAAAATGGTGTAAGTTTTTAAAACAAGAGAATAATGAAGAAGATGAAAGATACACTTACTATATATAGAAGAGAGAGGTTATGGCCATTAATTACCATTAATGGTAACCACTCAATTACCCTAGGGAAGTGTGACAGTCGCCCTGACAATCGCCGGCACAACCGTCACATCAATCATGAGGTAATCTAACAGTCTCTGGTGACAGGAAATAACGATGACATCATCAAATGATTAGAATACAATAAAAGACACGTGGCATTAAGTTCTACAATAAATTGTTCAACATTATACGCAAATACAAAGAAGCAAACATATTATTCAACCAAGGTTCAAATATTGAGATATGTCTTCAGCATTAGCCCCACCATCAGTTGCTCCTACTTTGGCCTTCTCCTCCCTTTGAGCCTTTTCAGCAAGCTCCGCACCAAGGCGGTCAGATTTGATAAAGTAATTGCGCAATTCACCCGCGGGATCATCAGTCTTCATACAAGCCTCCAACAGGTCGAAAACCTCGAACTTCAGATGCTCATAATCATCGTAGGCCTTCAGCAAATCATCATTGTACGACACATTCTCGTACGGACCGGACTCCTTCTCCTTGCCATCTGCATGATGGCAAAAGCCTTCGCAGAAACCAAGCTTTAATCCCTGCTTCACGGAGGAGCTGGAAATGCGGGCAATTACCTCTGTCAGCGCAGGATCATTCCAAACGCGCTTAAATATCTACACAACAGAAAATATCACATCAAAAGTTGCATAAGTCAGTAATCAAATATGTAAAAAGGGAATTTATAGCTTACTCCAGCGACTCCATCGCTCATCAACCACGCTATCCTCTCATTAGCAGCAACAGCCATGTCGGTGGCTTGTCCAAACAAAGCCTGCACTTTGTCCGACTCCATTTTCGCTTGTGTACAAGAAGACTCCGCCAGAGCTTTTTCTTCTTGGTACTTGGAATTCTCTAAGACTAAATCTTTTATCTTGGCCTCCGCATCAGACAAGGAGGTAGCCGCCTTGAGGAGCTCATCATGCTGAGCATTATATTTCTGGATAGTATCGGCAAGTTCCGCCTGCTTCTCCCCATAAGATTTCTGGCTTTGCTCCAGCTCTTTCTTCAAACGAGCATTTTCAAGCTTCAAATCTTTAATAGTGGATCGCAATAGCTCAGTTTCCTGATTGGTCCTCTTACAAGCAACGGACCAAGCCTGGGAGGCTTCAGCTTTCTCCTTCTTTACCTTCTCCATCTCTTCAACAACATCTCGGGCCACCTTCTTGTGATGCTCAATCTCTGCCCGGATCTCATGACGAGCGCATTGAAATTCTTCTTCGCGCCCCAGCAAACTAGCTTCTGAATCCTTCAAATTTTAATAATCCCGCTGGAACTCATTTTCACGCCTAATGAGAGATCCAAGGCCGCTCATACCCAATGAAAGGTTCATCGCCATGTCAATAAACAGAGAACGTCGGTCAACACTATCTTGATAATCGCGCTCGGCGGGAGGAACAGGTAGCATGACAAACTCATGCGCATCAAGCGCATTTGTAAACCGAGTTGTGTCAAGAATGTCCCAACGCGGCTGATATGATCTCGGTGAATCCGCTTGACGCGATGAATGCATTCTTCGCCGATGACTGGACTGACCGGAATTACCACCAACACTTGCAGAAGCATCAGTATAAATCACAGTAGAGTCCACTACTGTACGCTTGAAGCCGGAAGGGTTCTCACCAACAACTTCATCTCCCTTCTCTTTCTCCAGCACAGCTTCAAATCCTTGCGATGAACTCGGCTCGTGCACTTGCTTCAACAATGAATCAGGGCAATCAATATTCAAATTCGGAGTTTCAGACTCATCCACCTTCTTCCTAACATCCTTCTCCACATCAATAACCAAGTCATCTGGGATGGGCTCAGCCTGTGGCGTCACATTCTCCTCCACAACCATCTCAGTTGTGTCCGTTGTCATCTCCGTAGTCACACCAACATTTTCAACAGGTTGGTCAGGCGGAGACACCTTCTCCAACACTATAGTGGGCTGCTTCTTCCGAGATTCTGCAAAAGGATGTTGCCCTACATAAAATGTTGTTCACAGAATTTCAACAGATTTATTACAAAACGCGCAAAAGGGACACAAAAATAAAAGTACCAGACAGATGCCTCAATGTTTTCATTGGAAGATTCTCGCGTACTGGTGGAGGCTTCACAGGAATCTCAAGTTTATCACTCGTGGGCCAAGAAAATGGCTTGAAAACATTAATTGGAACCACTGTAATAGGCTCTAGGCGAGGAACACTGCCCGAAGCTCCCGAAGAATGAGGGATCTGAGTTTGTTTTTGATTCAACTCGGTAATTCTCTGCTGATATAGCTCCTCGGTAACACTCTCCGACTGACGGACAGGAGATGAGTGTCTAGCGCGCTTATGCTCCAACTCCGAGTCTGACTCGGTCAATTCTTCATCTACCTCCTCAACGATAATGGGAACAGCCGGCGGCTTGGTTTTCTTGCTTGCTATGGCACGCTTCCTAGATGTACTCGTGCCTGGCGCGGAAATCACATCTGTATAACATTAAACTATGCGTGAGGAATGAATTCAGAAGTTATAAGGACTAACCAACGGACTTCTTGTGCTCCGAAGTAACTTCCTCAACATCACTTATGGCTTTTCTGCGGAGTTGTATACCCGCACCTACCACGAAGAATGCGCTAAATCAGTACGCAGGACGCGTACCTACTGCGCTTCCTTCGCGCACAAAAGAAAATTAACAATAATAAAAGAAATGAGCAAGATTCACAACCTGTTCTGACATATTGCTTCGGAGGATCCACAAGATTTGGAAACAGAAAATTCCCACTAACTCTTTCAGACAACCGTTGCGCACCTGCGACAGTTGGAGTGTACAACACCTTCGCTTCACCACGCTTGGCAAACAATTGAAACAGAGTAACATCTGGATATATAGGAAACACATGAACACTAATACAAGAAGGAATATAAACAATAAAGCAGGAGTGACTTCAATACCTTTTGGAGGATTTGGGTCATGGCCCTCAGGGCAGATAAGACTGATCCCCAGCAAATTCAAAACACTCTCCGGACATTCGTCCATCATCAAGGGAGTAGCATGATCACAGAGTGACTTATACCAATCTTGATCTTTAAATCCTGCCATAGGAGGGAATTCAGCTATCTTCTCCTTTAAGCCTAACACCATCCATTGAAAAGGAGCAGGAATAACACCATGGTTGATATAGAAGAACTTATCCTTCCATTCATACATGGACTTCACCTTCTCTGATACAAGTTGTTTAACTTTCCGGCGAATGCCTAAGCTATACCAACCGCTACCACCACGTGCTGCTTCAAGAACATAAAATACGTTCAACCTCTCAAACGTAGCTTCAATTTCCAAAGCTCTGCAAGTGGCCTCAAAATGCAGCATTCGGCACCACCCATAAAGGGTCAATTGTGTAGGGTGAACGCCATATTTCAACAAAACATCCACCACAAATTTGGTGGCCGGCAGACGGAAACAACATTTAGTAAACGTAGCAGCATACAACGCTATCTTACCAGGAGGTGCTTTTAAGGCAATCTTCCCCTCGGCTGGAAGCTCTGGCTCCCATTCAGGCAAGATGCCATATTGATCAAGGAAAGTCAAATATGAGGCTTTGTCCCACTTAATAGTGGTCGCCTCTATACTTTTTGACGATTCTTTTCCAAGATCTTTGACAGAATCTGACGTCTTACTAGACTCTTGAACATCTTGTGAGTCTTGAGACATGGCTAAAGAAATATTGGTGTTAGGGAAGCAGAGACGTTGAAGAGGGATTCAAATTTTGAAATAGTTGGAAATGGAAAAAGCCACAATTAAAATTCAATATATAGGCTTTGTAATTAATACGGCTGACGTCATGCTCAGAGGAATGGACAGGCTTTTCGGGGATGAGCCTAATAGGGAAGCGACACGTGTACACCTGAAGACAAACAGACGCCACACGCGCCCCACAAGCCCACTCGTCTGACAACCGCCGATCAACGTGTCTGCACACGTCCCAAAACTACAACCAATCACGTCAGGCCCACTCGCCATATGGGCCACAATTTCGCAGATCATGGAAAACTGCCATGTGTCCATATTAAACTGCTGACGTGTCCCACACATGCGGAATTTTGACGTAAGTTCCTACCACCCGTTCTCCGCACAAAGTGCTCCGCAACCAACAAGTGATTTAAGAACCGCATATGCACAAATTACAATAAAGGACAAACTCCCATTAATAACACACATCTTGTAAGTCCAGCGCCCCTTACATCTTATCATAACTTCTCAGATAAGAGGCACACTGGACTGGGGGGACTTGATGGGATTGGGTACTGAATACACCACTCCGCATACCCAAACCCGGCACAACATCACCGCGCGGACAAAAGCTACGCGCAAGAAGCGGTCAAAACACATTAATGACCGGTCAATAGTCAAGGCTCGGTCAAGACTCGGTCAAGGCGAGTATCATGCATGGTCAACAGCCATGCATAAATCACGTAACCTCAGCATTAAAGGCGGTACAATGTTCCATCATTCCCATTAATTTAGCTTTCCTTATTTCATCACACTAACACAACTAAGGGTGATGGAGACAACCTAACCACGGTTAGGACTTGGGTAATGGTGGCATACGGACTCTCCTATAAAAGGGGTCACACCCCCAATAGGAGAGGACACTTTCTACTGACCTGGAGAGCTATCACACTTGATAGTATCCCCATTCACCCCCGTTTTTGTTATAAACTACTACCTTGTGTAGTCGTCTCCACACCCACATATTCACTCTTGTTTGCAGGTTCCTCCAATCCATAGCTGTTAGTGAAGGATCAACCCTGTAGTAACTCATAATCTTATCATCCTTAACCGGTGGTGAGACTATTTGTTTCTTCAGTGTCGTTTATGAAGTACTCCTTGTGTTGATATGGTCTTGAAATGTGTTTTCATAATACATGTTAGCACAACAAAATAACTTGTGTCAAGCAAATCACTAACACATGTTTATGCAATGGCTTATATGTTAGCACATGTTAGTTTGATCAAAATGTTGTGTCAAGCCAATCACTAACACATTTTACCACATGATAGCACAACAATAACTTATGTCAATCCAAATAACTAACACATGTCATGTAAGGCTTACATGTTGGTTTATTATCCAGAACAACAATGTTTATTGGTTTATTATCCAAAACAGCAATGTTTATTTTGGTAACCTAGATGTAGGTTTAATTAGTCATATCAGGATCAGAAACTGTGTTGTGACAAAATATGTAAGGTAGCCCCCGAGTCTTTGCTTGGTCTTGACTAACGTATGTAATCAAACTAGATTGTCAATGAAGGTTTATATTAACCTTATTAGTGGATATGTTGCACACAGTATCATGTCAACTGCTGGAAATCAAAACTTTAAAAAGGCTTATTATAATACTAAATGTACAAGATGGATTAGTTCAAAATAAAAGCCAAATTAAAAAAATAGATATTTTAATATCACAAGTACAATAAACATAAAAAGATATTTTAATACATTGTGACATCTATCACCTTTTTTAGATTTGATTTGACATAAAGCTATTTGTTTATGAAGTACTCCTTGTGGTAACATATGATAGGGTGTCGTTTATGAAGTACTCCTTGTGTTGATATGGTCTTGAAATGTGTTTTCATAACACATGTTAGCACAACAAAATAACTTGTGTCAAGCAAATCACTAACACATGTTTATGCAATGGCTTATATGTTAGCACATGCTAGTTTGATCAAAATGTTGTGTCAAGCCAATCACTAACACATGTTACCACATGATAGCACAACAATAACTTGTGTCAATCCAAATAACTAACACATGTCATGTAAGGCTTACATGTTGGTTTATTATCCAGAACAACAATGTTTATTGGTTTATTATCCAGATTAACAATGTTTATTTTGGTAACCTAGATGTAGGTTTAATTAGTCATATTAGGATCAGAAACTGTGTTGTGACAAAATATGTAAGGTAGCCCCCGGGTATTTGCTTGGTCTTGACTAACGTATGTAATCAAACTAGATTGTCAATGAAGGTTTATATTAACCTTATTAGTGGATATGTTGCACACAGTATCATGTCAACTGCTGGAAATCAAAACTATAAAAAGGCTTATTATAATACTAAATGTACAAAAAGATTAGTTCAAAATAAAAGCTAAATTAAAAAAATAGATATTTTAATATCACAAGTACAATAAACATAAAAAGATATTTAATACATTATGACATCTATCACCTTTTTTAGATTTGATTTGACATAAAGCAATTTTTTTATGAAGTACTCCTTGTGTTGATATGGTCTTGAAATGTGTTTTCATAACACATGTTAGCACAACAAAATAACTTGTGTCAAGCAAATCACTAACACATGTTTATGCAATGGCTTATATGTTAGCACATGTTAGTTTGATCAAAATGTTGCGTCAAGCCAATCACTAACACATGTTACCACATGATAGCACAACAATAACTTGTGTCAATCCAAATAACTAACACATGTCATGTAAGGCTTACATGTTGGTTTATTATCCAGAACAACAATGTTTATTGGTTTATTATCTAGATTAACAATTATTATTTTGGTAATCTAGATGTAGGTTTAATTAGTCATATTAGGATCAGAAACTGTGTTGTGACAAAATATGTAAGGTAGCCCCCGGGTCTTTGCTTGATCTTGACTAACGTATGTAATCAAACTAGATTGTCAATGAAGGTTTATATTAACCTTATTAGTGGATATGTTGCATACAGTATCATGTCAACTGCTGGAAATCAAAACTATAAAAAAGCTTATTATAATACTAAATGTACAAGAAGGATTAGTTCAAAATAAAAAGCCAAATTAAAAAAAAATAGATATTTTAATATCACAAGTACAATAAACATAAAAAGATATTTTAATAGATTATGACATCTATCACCTTTTTTAGATTTGATTTGACATAAAGCTATTTGTTTATGAAGTACTCCTTGTGGTAACATATGATAGGTTGTCGTTTATGAAGTACTCCTTGTGTTAATATGGTCTTGAAATGTGTTTTCATAACACATGTTAGCACAAGAAAATAACTTGTGTCAAGAAAATCACTAACACATGTTTATGCAATGGCTTATATGTTAGCACATGTTAGTTTGATCAAAATGTTGTGTCAAGCCAATCACTAACACATGTTACCACATGATATCACAACAATAACTTGTGTCAATCCAAATAACTAACACATGTCATGTAAGGCTTACATGTTGGCACATGTTGTAAGGCTTGCATAACATGTGTTAGTGACTGGCTTGACACGAGTTATTGTTGTGGTGTTGTTTATGAAGTACTCCTTGTGGTAACATATGATAGGGTGTCGTTTATGAAGTACACCTTGTGTTGATATGGTCTTGAAATGTGTTTTCATAACACATGTTAGCACAAACAAATAACTTGTGTCAAGCAAATCACTAACACATGTTTATGCAAGGGCTTATATGTTAGCACATGTTAGTTTGATCAAAATGTTGTGTCAAGCCAATCACTAACACATGTTACCACATGATAGCACAACAATAACTTGTATCAATCCAAATAACTAACACATGTCATGTAAGGCTTACATGTTGGCACATGTTGTAAGCCTGGCATAACATGTGTTAGTGATTGGCTTGACACAAGTTATTGTTGTGGTTGCACATGTTAGCACATAAAATAACTTGTGTCAAGCCGATCCAAATAACTAACACATGGCATGTAAGGCTTACATGTTAGCACATGTTGTAAGCCTGGCATAACATGTGTTAGTGACTGGCTTGACACAAGTTATTGTTGTGGTTGCACATGTTAGCACCTAAAATAACTTGTGTAAAGCCAATCACAAACACATGTTATGCAAAGTTTTACATGTTAGCACATCAATAACTTGTGCCATTCACTGACATGTTATGTAGGGCTTACATATGTTAGTTGTTGGCTTTCAGCATGAATATGATGTGCTAACACATGTTATTGTTGTACACTGTGTTTTTTATTTGTGCAGTTTGTTTAAACTGTTGTTGACAGCTACTTGTTTATTTTGTGTACTGTCTTTAAATCAGTGTCGTCTAATGTCACACTAATGCAACAGCGTGATGTAAGATAACAAAAAACAAACAAACAAAAAACAAAAGGGGTCTAATATGTAACACCCCAACCGATGGCGGAAACATCGGGATGTCACGTATTGATGATTGTTCAGTAGTTCATGGTGAATAATAAATTCTATTAAATGATTTAAACAAATTACATACAATTGTTCTACAAGTATTCGTACATCAAAATGAATAATACTATGCACACATCTTCAAGCATTAACTCAAATCTTCAAGCAAGTAGAACCTGAAACATGTTAAGTTTGAAAATATTTTGGGTCAACAAAAGTTGGTGAGAATACATAGGTTTTTGAATATAATTGATAACAATAGTTTGTACAACATTCACAGTTGTATGATGATAGAGTATGATTCCGACATGTAACAATGCGTCTTTGTACAATCAAACCTTGAGTCGACTGATGACTAACTCGCAAGTTAGTTAAATGTTGTTACTGTTATCGATCATCCCTGAATTTATGCGGGGGGATGGGTTTGTCAGACCTATAGCGCTATAATCTAAACAGGCGGCTTGATCATTGTTAATGATTGTACTGTGTCTTTTTGTTACAGTCAAATGATAGAATGATGTTGTAATGGTATCACAAGTAAATCTGAGTAAATGATAGTATAAAATGTTTAAACATGTTTCACCCCAAAAATAGTGAAAATAGAGTAAAGGGGCTATGTAAACTCACCTTAGCAAAATGTTAAGTCTCGTGAAATAGAATATGCGTTGCCCAACGATGCCAAGTACTACCCTATAATGAAGGTAATAAATATGTCTAAGTCTTTCTAGTCTACAAATATATTGTAGGGTTTCGAATTGGGGATAAATGTTCGTTTGATTAATAAATAATATGTTTAAATAAATAAGAGAAATTTGATAAATAAATAAACAAAAGTCTTTTTGTAAATTTCAAATTAAAGATGGTCACAAAATAAAGTCTTAAGTATGAAAATAATTTTTATAAAATTATTTTCTTAAAAATAGAATATTAAATCTATTTATTACAAATTGTCAAAATATAACTTTAATATTTAAAAATATTAAAATTACAGAATTATTAATTTAAAAATTGTATTTCTGATCTAAATAAATAGAAATAATTTATATAAATTTTTGGTGCAAAATATTGAAAAACGAATTTATTATGATTTATTTATGATTAAAACTAACAAAAATTGATTAAAAATATTAAATAAATGATTTTTCAGAAATAAAAATTATTTCTGAAAAGTTTAATGTGATAAAAACTCAGAATAAATTTTGTGGAAATTTATATAATCGTTTTGATATTTTTATAGAATTTTATAAATAAATTGAATAAACTTGAATTATTTAATATATATATTAAATAAACAATTTTTGGAAAACTAAAAATTGTATGTTAAACTCTACTACTAGAATAACATAAAATAATTTTTGTAGAATTTATAAAGTACTTTTAGTATTTTAAATCTATTTTAAAAGATTAAGAGGTTAAATATATAAATGAAATGGGGTAAAAAAAAATGTTTGTCACTTGTGGGATTCGATCCTAAGACCCGCGTTTAATGACAGCATGCCCAGACCAACTGGTCTGGGTATTCGTTTGTTGATTAAATCAGATCCAACTTTAATTTAAAACCTGAAACACCAATTATCCCCAAATTCACTATATAAACCCTAACCCTTATTCGATCCAATTGACCAAGTAATCGATACAGTTAATGAATAAAATCATAGGGCTTTTCATCCTTACTGAAAGCCGATTCAAAATCATAAAAAAATTAAGATTGAAGTGTACCGAATGGTGGTGAAACTCAATCACCCAGTCACGACTGAAAAGCTTCGAATTCGAACAATATAGGGCACGAAAGTGAGAAATTTCAGAGGGGTTCTTCTAGTCGGCCCTCATTGTGTGTTTGTGCGAGTTTAATTGAATCAAAATCGAGTATTTATAATGTGTTGATGTGGGTTGATATGGAATGTTAATAATGACTTTGACTCACTAATTGATTGCTGGAACATGGTCTTCACGCGTGGGTTTGTTTTAGGCAAGAGGGAGTGACTGAGTTGCGGAAATTTCGTGATGTAATTGAGGATTACACGCCTAATTTCTGTGTTGTTGGTCTGCAGTGACGAAAAGGAAAGAGGAGAGGCAGTTTATTTGCGTATAAAGGGTTTACAAATCCAAAGTCTTTCAATAAGTAGCAGGTGGCCTAGTGGTGGTGTGCGTGTGGGTTTCTGACCCGGCTTCTGCTCGGGTTCGATACATGGCAGGAGCAATAAATTTTTTTTTTTAAAACAGATAAAGGGGGAGGGCACTAGTGGGCTGGGTCAGCTATTGGGCTTTGGTTTGGGTTTTAATTTGGGCTCCGAATTACAAACAAGGAATGGTTTATTTGACAAACAAAATAATTGGGCTATATGTTTTCATTATTATTATTATTATTATTGTTATTATTATTATTATTATACCTTTATATATATACATATATATATATATATAAGTTGTGTGGTAGAAAAATAAAAACTTGGGCACATTATAAAATGAATGATAAAAAATATAAAGTACTTATTAGAATTTGGGAAAAAATTTGCGATGTTACAGTCTCCCTACTTTTGGAAACTTCGTCCCGAAGTTTATTAAAAACATAGGGTTGAAGGTGATTGGGTAAAAATAAAAATAGTTGTGATTTGAGTTATAGCATGACATGAATAGAATAACTGTCTCGTGTTTAGTGTGGGTTGATGAACTACCAGACAACTAGGGTTTATAACCTTGATAGAATTTCACACTACCTTAATGTACCTGTAAATTCATGATTACGTTCCAGACTGCAATCACCAATTTACCTTACATTAAAGTCTTGCGTCCTTCTATGACTCCACCGATTGTTGAGCAGGTTCGATAGCCTCCACCAGTCGTGGAGTAGGTTGTAGGGCCTCTTCCGACTGTTGAAAAGGCATAATGACCTCTACCAATCGTTGAGTAGGTTCGATAGCCTCCACCAGTCGTGGAGCAGGTTGTAGGGCCTCTCCCGACTGTTGAAAAGGCATGATGACCTCTATTAAGTGCAGCAATTATTATACACATAGGTTGCAAATTGATAACATGTTTATGCAAGTAAGTTTATAAGTATAACAAGCACAGTATATGAGTTGTAGTTGTATAGATTTAGTTCGCATTCAAACAATCATGCATTTAAGTGTTATGATTACACCATGTAAACAACTCTCAGACAAAAATTTCAATACTAGAATCTATTACTTGAATCAAATAGCGTCAATACATAGGATAAAAGCAACCAATAGTCAAATGGTGAGACTTGCTGTTAGGTAGCTGGAGGGTCTTGATCTCTGTTTAGTTTAGGGCATCGGTTACGGAAGTGATTTGGGTCTCCACATTCATAGCAACTGACCATAGTTGTATCGATTAGGATTAGTAGCTTGAGCAGGGTTGGTGGGTTGATTGGCATTAGGGTTTGGGGTCTCACGACACGTGTTGACCAGATGGCCATACTTTCCACAATTGGTGCACAGGCGACACGCTGAAGCAGTGGGATGATGTCGTTGGCATGTGTTACACAATGGATAGTTTCCTATATAGGGTTTCTTGTTAGAAGCTTGTGTAGTGAGGTTGACATCAGGATCCCTGGCCTTACGCTTCTGATTCTCAGTAGTTACCGCGGCAACAATACTTGTTTTATTGCCTTTCCGAACTAAGGTCCCGTTCTTTACGTGATTGTCAGTTAAGGTAGCTGCTAAACGCTTGGCCTCTTCAAGGGTAGCAAGGTTCCTTCCCCCATATCGTGTCCTGAATCTGCATGGGCAAACCACTGATATACTTTTCGATGGCTACAGGGTGCGGAGTGACCTTATGGGGCAATAACAGACTGAGCTCATGGAAGCGGGTATTATAAGCAAGGTTTTCCCCACTATCCTGAGCAAGGGTGTGGAACTTGTCCTCTAATTTCTTGACCTCGTTTCGTGGGCAAAATTCATCTCTCATTATCTCCTTGACTTGATCCCAGGTCATAGTAAGTGCAACTTCAGCTCCTCGGGTGCGCTTTTCCTCATTCCACCAAGTGAGTGCTCGTTTGTGAAGAACACTCATAGCATATCGGACCTTAAAGTTATTGGGACACTCACTGTTAATGAAGGTATTCTCAATGCCCTCGAACCATTGTAGAAGTCCCGTAGCTCCTTCTTCTCCACTGAACTTAGGCGGGTTACAGGAATTAAAGTGTTTGAGAGTGCAGACTGGGAGACCATTCCCGTTTCCATTCACGTTCCCATTGTGGTTTCCATTGCCGTTTCCGTTTCCATTGCCGTTTCCGTTCATCTGGATGACTTGGGCCAGTAAGTTAGGAACCAGAGTTGCTATTTGTTGCGCCATTTGTTGGGAAATGATTGCAGCCAGTTGGGCATCAATGCCATTGTTGTTGTTGTTGTTGTTGTTGTTATGGTTGTCGTGGTTGTTATTGTTACTATTTCCTTCCTCATGATTACCACCATTGTTATTGCGAGTGCTGCGACGTGGAGGCATGATCTGTAAGAGACACAATGAAATGAATGAGGTAATATAAGGAATGTAATCATTTATTCATTAATTAAAACGAATAAACGAAAACGTTGACTTATCAAAGATTCTAGATTCTAATAACATATGAAGACATGCTTTAGCCTATAAGTGAACACTCATCCAGAGAATTCCCAGGTAGGCATCCGGGTCCCTCGTCTGATTGGGATATATGCGCAATGCCAGCCTAGACAGAAGACTCAGAATACAGGCGTTCACCCTTCCAGATTGCACGTGTTCGTTATTAAAATCTAGAACTTCGACGAGATCTCAAGGTGGTTCAGGTTAAACCTGAGGATTTTGTCTTATTAGTCTAAGAGTGGATCCAGTGATGGAGAGAAACCTTCTTGTAGGGTTAAAGTAGGATAAGAAGTAGGAGGGAGATAGAGAATAGAAATAAGTAGAGAAGCAAGTAAGAGAAACAAGTACTGGTTAAATCCTATGGTTATAGACTAGATTATTTTTCTAATAACCTAATTCCCTATAACCATGGCTCTGATACCAATCTGTAACACCCCAACCGATGGCGGAAACATCGGGATGTCACGTATTGATGATTGTTCAGTAGCTCATGGTGAATAATAAATTCTATTAAATGATTTAAACAAATTACATACAATTGTTCTACAAGTATTCGTACATCAAAATGAATAATACTATGCACACATCTTCAAGCATTAACTCAAATCTTCAAGCAAGTAGAACCTGAAACATGTTAAGTTTGAAAATATTTTGGGTCAACAAAAGTTGGTGAGAATACATAGGTTTTTGAATATAATTGATCACAATAGTTTGTACAACATTCACAGTTGTATGATGATAGAGTATGATTCCGACATGTAACAATGCGTCTTTGTACAATCAAACCTTGTGTCGACTGATGACTAGCTCGCAAGTTAGTTAAATGTTGTTACTGTTATCGATCATCCCTGAATTTATGCGGGGGATGGGTTTGTCAGACCTGTAGCGCTATAATCTAAACAGGCGGCTTGATCATTGTTAATGATTCTACTGTGTCTTTTTGTTACAGTCAAATGATAGAATGATGTTGTAATGGTATCACAAGTAAATCTGAGTAAATGATAGTATAAAATGTTTAAACATGTTTCACCCCAAAAATAGTGAAAATAGAGTAAAGGGGCTATGTAAACTCACCTTAGCAAAATGTTAAGTCTCGTGAAATAGAATATGCGTTGCCCAACGATGCCAAGTATTACCCTATAATGAAGGTAATAAATATGTCTAAGTCTTTCTAGTCTACAAATATATTGTAGGGTTTCGAATTGGGGATAAATGTTCGTTTGATTAATAAATAATATGTTTAAATAAATAAGAGAAATTTGATAAATAAATAAACAAAAGTCTTTTTGTAAATTTCAAATTAAAGATGGTCACAAAATAAAGTCTTAAGTATGAAAATAATTTTTATAAAATTATTTTCTTAAAAATAGAATATTAAATCTATTTATTACAAATTGTCAAAATATAACTTTAATATTTAAAAATATTAAAATTACAGAATTATTAATTTAAAAATTGTATTTCTGATCCAAATAAATAGAAATAATTTATATAAAATTTTGGTGCAAAAATATTGAAAAACGAATTTATTATGATTTATTTATGATTAAAACTAACAAAAATTGATTAAAAATATTAAATAAATGATTTTTCAGAAATAAAAATTATTTCTGAAAAGTTTAATGTTATAAAAACTCAGAATAAATTTTGTGGAAATTTATATAATCGTTTTGATATTTTTATAGAATTTTATAAATAAATTTGAATAAATTTGAATTATTTAATATATAGATTAAATAAACAATTTTTGGAAAACTAAAAATTGTATGTTAAAATCTACTACTAGAATAACATAAAATAATTTTTGTAGATATTATAAAGTACTTTTAGTATTTTAAATCTATTTTAAAAGATTAAGAGGTTAAATATATAAATGAAATGGGGTAAAAAAAATGTTTGTCACTTGTGGGATTCGATCCTAAGACCCGCGTTTAATAACAGCATGCCCAGACCAACTGGTCTGGGTATTCGTTTGTTGATTAAATCAGATCCAACTTTAATTTAAAACCTGAAACACCAATTATCCCCAAATTCACTATATAAACCCTAACCCTTATTCGATCCAATTGACCAAGTAATCGATACAGTTAATGAATAAAATCATAGGTCTTTTCATCCTTACTGAAAGCCGATTCAAAATCATAAAAAATTTAAGATTGAAGTGTACCGAATGGTGGTGAAACTCAAGCACCCAGTCACGACTGAAAAGCTTCGAATTCGAACAATATAGGGCACGAAAGTGAGAAATTTCAGAGGGGTTCTTCTAGTCGGCCCTCATTGTGTGTTTGTGCGAGTTTAATTGAATCAAAATCGAGTATTTATAATGTGTTGATGTGGGTTGATATGGAATGTTAATAATGACTTTGACTCACTAATTGATTGCTGGAACATGGTCTTCACGCGTGGGTTTGTTTTAGGCAAGAGGGAGTGACTGAGTTGCGGAAATTTCGTGATGTAATTGAGGATTACACGCCTAATTTCTGTGTTGTTGGTCTGCAGCGACGAAAAGGAAAGAGGAGAGGCAGTTTATTTGCGTATAAAGGGTTTACAAATCCAAAGTCTTTCAATAAGTAGCAGGTGGCCTAGTGGTGGTGTGCGTGTGGGTTTCTGACCCCTTCTGCTCGGGTTCGATACATGGCAGGAGCAATAATTTTTTTTTAAAAAAAAAACAGATAAAGGGGGAGGGCACTAGCGGGCTGGGTCAGCTATTGGGCTTTGGTTTGGGTTTTAATTTGGGCTCCGAATTACAAACAAGGAATGGTTTATTTGACAAACAACATAATTGGGCTATATGTTTTCATTATTATTATTATTATACCTTTATATATATACATATATATATATATATATAAGTTGTGTGGTAGAAAAATAAAAACTTGGGCACATTATAAAATGAATGATAAAAAATATAAAGTACTTATTTGAATTTGGGAAAAAATTTGCGATGTTACATAATAAGTGGCATGTCATAACAGAAAAAACTACATAAAGTCTGCATCCACGTCTTTTCAAGATCAACGAACATACACAAAAAAATATAAAACATAAACACCCCTAGAAAGTCTGCGCACCGCCTAATCATGCAGGTAGTTGCAACAGTGACTGTGTTACGGACATAACAGGTAGTTGAAGCGCAAAACAGGACATGTTACCAAGTATGTAACACAGTTCAAAAAGTGCAACTTATTTATATACATACCTACCGGCGTAATGCATTACTTTATAAAAGCTACGGTGGTGCAACGGCGAGTTACGAGCTTCCTTGGCCTTCTTCATTGCGACGACCTTCTCACAATTTCTTGAGTCATGATCAGTCACGTACTTCTTGCACTTGGCGCATAGACGGGGGGCCTTTTGCATCTTCGGTGGTTTCTTTGACGCCTTCTCACCAGGACCGCTAATGCGCCTAGTTTTCCCGCAGCCCTTATTTCGGACCACGTCCGGTTAGCAACAGCCACTTCACAGTCAATAGATTGACCAATTATATCTTCGACAATAGCTTCATCTGTCTCCGGTTCAGGTGGTGAGATTGGCTCTTTTATTAGCAAGTTAAGCTTCATCATTCAAAGCTGCTCAGCTAAGTCACTAAGTGACTTCTCATTGCTCCTGGAAACGTCCACGCATTCGGTCACTAGTTCAAGGATTTCATTCCTGAGTATCGATTCTGGATGGCAATCAACACCATAGCGGCTAGAAGTTGAGAAAACTTTCTTTGGAAGCACGTCACGCAACCACCTCCCAGCAACGTATTTGGTAGGGATACGGCAACCTTTTTCACCATGTAAACACAAAACGTGACGACACAAATACCCAATACGAATGAAACCCATGCAGGAACACTCAGTTGGGTGGTCTGATGGATCGAACATAACCTGTAGACTGTAGTGGTTACACAAAAAACATATCAGCCCCCAAGAAAAAATACATGTGTTAGTGCAGTTAAAAAACAGTGTAAAATACTAAATGCAAAGGTTCGTAACCTTCGCATTCACATAAAACTAAAATGTCTAACCTGGTACACATTAGTAACATCACGACGACGGTCCAAGTGTGTGACATCAAAAACAAAGACATCCTCTTGCGGGGTGGTGTTGGAAATTTAGCAAGCAAACTTACCCTTTGTGATCTCCTTGTGGACCTCTTTAAACAAGTTATGCGTATACAAGCTGAAAGCATGTTGCTCGATGGGTAACTCAGTGGTACCAACAAAAACAGTAGATGAAGTCTTGTATACAGCCACCCTTTGGCGATAACGTTGGCTGTCAACCCTCGATTTAAAGCATAGCATAAACTGCACAAGCGTGTTGGCGCTCGTAGAATTCACCTTGAAAGCTACGTTAGAACTCTCGCTCCTTGATGTTGTTTTCATTAGGCAGCACATTGGAATCTCCCTGAAGTAAGCTGGAATCCATAACTCTTTGATTGCAAACATGTCCTGCAACCACTGATTATCGCCTACTTCAAATGTGTCGAGAAGCTCCTACCAACGTGTCTCAAACGTCGATGGTTTGATGTAAATGTTCCACACCAATCGGTGGATACAGGCACGGAAATCTGTCTTATTCAGAAGGTCACCGGATACCTGAAATTGCAATGAGAAAGTGGTTAGGTTGATATTCATCTTATAGGGAGTGCCATGCATTTTAATTTGGGCAGCCGGGGGGCAAACACGAAATCGTATTACAAACCTTTAACGGCAGTTTCTTCATGATATGCCACATGCATAGTCTGTGACGAGACTCCGTAAAAACTTGGGTATGGCTTGCAACATCGCCGGGTCCTGGTCACTTAACACTAGTGCGGGCTGAGAACCGTGTGCTTTTAAGAAAGACTGACACAGCCAAACATATGATTCAATTGTTTCATTTGTTATCAACCCAGCTCCAAACGTAACACATTGCTTATGATGGTCGACACCGGTAAACGGGACAAAAATCATGTTGTACCTACATGGGCGGAACAAAAAAAATTAGGCGCAGAAAAACAACATATATGTTGTGTAAGTAACATGTGTTGGACATACTAATAAAAAACATGTGTTATGCAAAATCACTAACTAACTCGTGTTAGCAGTTGAATACACATGTTATTAGGTGGAAAACGTGTGTCAGCCATAAGTTGTACATGTGTTAGTAGTGCCAAAACAGGTATGTTAATAATGTTGTCCAGCAGCCCAGCTAATGTGGATTATTGAAACCAAACAACATGTTAAACAAACTCAGGAAGTTGATGTGTATATGTTGGAAAAAAACCTTACTTGTTTGTGTGGTAAGTTGCATCAAGCGCAAGGACGTCGCCAAAAGTCTTGTAATTAAGTTTGGATATCTCATCCGCCCAAAACACGGAATGTAGTTTCCCCTCTTTAACAACAAAATCAAAGTAGAAATCAGGCAAATTGTCAAAGCGCTCACGCAACCGTTCCAGGAAAAGCGTGGAGTCACGGTCGCTAATAAAGATTCTTAACTGTTTGCTGAAGTTCTTGAAGTCTACGACAGTACCGTTGACATTATGGTGCCCACCTTTAAGCGACACTAAAAACCTGTGTGCTTTGACAGGACCTATCCGATTCAGGCTCATTTTGTGGATAAACTGTTTGGTGGAATATGATAGTTTCCTTGAAACCTTTGTGAGATCATGATTATGTGAATCAAGCAGCGCATGGTTATGAATATCATTGAAACCCCTAATCGTATAACAAGAACCATAACCACTGATTGCAAGTAACAAATGAGCCTTGCAGTTGGAGAGTGTGAATGAAGTGCTGCGTGGCCTCACCGACGATTCATCTAACGTGTCAAATGTTCTCTTTAACTGAGGTGTCCCTTCTTAACACATAATCCACATTGATCAGCATATTCCTTATACATCGCCAACCCATCTTCGAAAGTTGCAAAAGATTTGTTGTGTTCAGGTATGAACCTCGGGCTAACGTTAGGTATCTAAAATTGGGTACTGTTAGGAGTTGCAATCACATAATGCTGGGGTGCTTCTGTACCACCTACATTTTAACATGATTGTCCAAAATAAATCAAAATCAGCTACAAAAACAAATAATCATCCCCATGATCATCACCATGATGAATACACTGTATTCAAAACATGCATCCATGTAAAAACACAGGGAAAAAGGTACACAAACCTTCATTATCACCATGATCAGAAGCTGGCTGGTTAACTGGGCTAAACAAGGGTGAGCTAGAAGACGATCCTTCCCCTGCATCAGTTGGAACCCCAATAAAAACACCACCACACCTTTTATCCGGTGAATCTCCATGCTTGTATATGACCCCCCCCCCCCCTTATAAAAACGCAACCAAATAACACAAAAAAAAAATTAAAAAGATTTATGAAAAACACCAACAACTTCATGTGACCTAACATACATACATACATACATACATACATACATACATACATACATACATACATACATACATACATACATACATACATACATACATATATATATATATATATGCATGGATCTACTGTGCGAAAAAAATACTCAAACCTAACACAAAAAAATAGTAAAAAATGTTTGTTTTTATCCAAAAATCCAAACATACCTTCTGATTCAGGTGATTCGAGCTCGCTTACACCCTGAACAATCATATTAATATTCCTTGTTTCGATGTCAGCATCATCGGACATTGAATGACCTGAGGATTGTATGTTAAAATCCATCGCATTTAGTAAGGTAGGTGATTTAATGAAGCTTATTAATGGTGGTTTGAAGGTGTGATTCTAATTGTGATTAAATGAGAAGATGAAGTTTGATAATAATAATAGAGAGAGAGGAGGAAAAGTACATTGATTAGATATTGACTATTGTGACTAATGATAGACAATCAAAGCAAAAAGACCAAACTACCATTGAACATATAATATGTATTGATAGTGGCAGGGATGAGGTGGCACATTGTGGACCAAGTGATGGGTTTCTTGGGGTTTTTCCATTTTGAGGGTTTTCTCTATATACTTACACTATATATATAGAATATATATATATATATATATATATATATATATATATATATATATATATATATATATAAGGAAAAAGATCAAATAAGAACCAAGAGCCTAGTTAGGAACTTAGGAACCAATCTGAGTCATTCATCTTTGATCTTGATCTAGAGGGTAGTTATGTAATTAGACAATTAAATATTATATTTTAATTTAATTAAAAGTTTTATATATGGCAGTTAATTATCTTCCTGCGATTAACATCCAAGTTTTTTTTTACTTTCCTTAAATCTCTCAACCTATTATCATCTCTAATCCCAAATAAAAAAAAAACACATTTAGAAGTCCCAATTTCAAACTATTTTAAATACAAAATGTGAACCCAGAAAAGCACATTTATAGAATTCAGCAAAAGCACACACATTCATTCATTCATATGCATACATGTAAATGCGATACAGATCGTTGTTTATATAATCAGTTGCATAAATTATACTAAATTCCGTATATGAATGCAATGAAACTTCTTTGATCACTATGAATTATACGCAATGCCATTTAAGTTGATCATTCTATAAACTGAAGGAAAGTCCATGACGTTAAATATACACATGTGTATATTCATTATAAAAAATGGAATGTGCAGTATGACACAGCCTATGTGTTACTCAATATACACAGGTGTACCGTATATGAGTTGTAGCATGTCTAACTATATTTTTTTAAATATTGTAAAATTCATTTTTAATTTTACATTTTTTTATTGTAGGTTCCTCGTCGAGCAACGTATATGAGTCTCCTGTGGGACGAGATGAATATACACCAATGTATATCTGTGTACATCAATGTATATCTGTGTTGATGATGAATGAAAAAAACGAATATACACCAATGTATATCTGTGTACATCAATGTATATCTGTGTTGATGATGAATGAAAAAACGAATATACACCAATGTATATCTGTGTTGATGATGTTGAATGATGATGAATGAAAAAACGAATATACACCAATGTATATCTTGTGTTGGTGATGATGATGAATGAAAAAACGAATATACACCAATGTACACTGTTGTATATATACCGAGATATAATTTTAATAGTATATACAATAAATACGTTTGGGTATACCATAAACATTAATTTGCTGTTTCCAAATATACAGGAGTTTCTTATTAATTACCTAATAAATGATATTGAACAAAAGACATTAATACCCCTTTATTAAAATAACAATTAATTAAAGCTTTACTTATTTACAATCATGCCATTGAAGATGGATGGCTCAGATTGGTTCCTATAGTTCCTACTTAAGGATTGGTTTCCTATTTGAACCTACCCTATATATATATATATATATAGTTAAAGGTTTAGGTACAAAGATCATATTACATGATAATGTGAAGATGATCAAGAATTGATATGTATGCATCATGTTTTAGATTTAAGTATGATGTTTTGAGTTGTTTTGCTAGAAAAACACCAAACACAACAATTTAAAACAAAATGTAACGTATTATAACCCAATAATTTAAATAGTTATGATAGGTGTTATTAGGGGGGAATCAAATGACAAGAAACTTTATGTGAGAACAAAAAAAAATGACATAATGATAAATATTAAATACTTTAACTCTTCTTACATTAATTATTGTATCTCTAATTAATTAGTCATTAACACTTTGTCCTACACATTACAAAATTTGTCCTACACATATCAAAATCCATCCTACGTATATCGAAATTATCATATGTTTATCCTACACATATCGATACTATCATACGTGTATCCTACACATAAACTCATCCTACATATATCCTACACATATCGGAATTATCCTTCACTTTAAATTAGGTTTGGTTTGAGAAAATATATTTTAACAATCAATTATGAGTGTCATTTATTTAGCTAGTTTAGAGGGAATTACAAAAATGAACAATTTACTTAACATTAAATAACATTATTACACGAGAGATTTCTATCGGTTAAAATCTGTTCTTTTTTTTTCTTAAAATATATTTTCTTCTCATTTGAACTCTCCATAGTGTTATTATAGCCTAAACAATCCAAAAACATCATGAATACTTAAAAAAAAAATGATGCCTACATATCAATTATTAATCCTTTTTACACTTCTCGCGAAATATGGCCTTTGTACTTAACTCCACGCTATATATAGTGGCAAAGCTTGAAAAACATATTTATAAGGCCGAAAATGCATGAGACCCCCCCAAAAAAGAATTCCTAATGTTATGTTTCGGGGTTGGCGACTTAGTTCGAGTTAGGTCTGATCGTGTCAAACAAATAAACAATAATAACTTAAAATATATAACTTTTCTTCATGAGAAAAATTATTTATTAAATAAACAAAGATCTTAAATACCTATGATGATGTGAGAAAGAGAAACGATGAGTATCTTACAACTCAGCCCGACGTCCTTTAAGAATTTTGAATTCATTAATTATGGATCCGAATCAAACTTATCATCAATTTCTGTTTTCCATGTAAATCACCAAACTATTCGTCAGATACTGTCTGCCATCTTGTTACGTAGGAAAATCTTGAATATATATAGTCATTGCTGAAAATCTCCTCTCTGTTATTGTGAAGTATGAAGGTGGTTCATGAATGAACATTTTCCCCCTTAACTTTTTTTTTCAATTGTCAAACCTTTTAACCGTAATTGAATTATAATTGTGGCTCACATTTGGTTTATTACAAATAGATTACACAAAAAACAATAACAAGCCTACGTGGCATGCCACGTTGGCAGATGACGTGTGAAAATTGTCCTGGTTGGCAAAAAAATTAGGCAGAAAACTAATTGGGTTAACCCCAATTAGTCTTGGTCAAGGGAAACAAAAATCAAGACAAGTTAGCTCTGTTATATTCCAATTTCAAGTTAGGATTATTGCTTTTTAACCTGATAAAGTTGAGATTATTTAATTCTAATTTCCCTATTATTATTTTTTTTGTAAATTTTGAAATTTAGAATACTAAAATATGAAGAAAAAAATTAATAGGTAAAAAATATTTAGGACAAATAGGTCGTGCTTGGGTCAATCCGCAAATATTCGAAGCGGTTGTTGCGTAAGACGTAAATAACGCTTGCTGGAACACCATGAATTTTATCATCAACTTGATGAATTAATTTCAAGATATAAGGCTTTCCTATTATAACAGGTTTTGTGTCATGTTCAGATTCATGTGTCTAATAAGATTTTCAGGTTTGAGTTCGCGTTAGACCTGTTAACCAGCTAACATGACTCATTTAAGAGCATTCATATTTCATTATTTATCGTTATTCATATAATTTGACTAAATCATTATTCCATAAATTTATCTCTCATTTTTTAAAAACTCTCACATATTCCATTCTTTATCTATAAAAATATAAGGTTTCGTTTTAGTTTTTCTTAAATATAAGAAGTCACTTTAGTTTTCCCTAAAACTATACGGATAAGATACATGTAGTGGTGTTTTTTATTAGTTTTCTATGGTGTAGTGATTAGACTAAACGGTGGGGGGGGCGGCGACGGCCCGTCAAGCCCGTCTTGGGCCGCCAACACCGCCCTCGCCGTGTCCGGGGCGGCCAAAACGGCTAGTATCAGGCGAGTTAGACGGGCGATTGATTGGTGGGTTGGAAAAGTGTGGGGCCCTCGTTTTATTATGTTGACCGTTACCTTTAAAAAAAATTTACCATTTTTTCAACTATAAAAACCCAATTTACCTCCCCATTTTTACAAACCATCTTCTTTCTATTTTTCTTTTACTCTTTTTTTATAAAATCCATCAAAAACCAAAACCCTCATCTCATCAAATGACGACTTGGACTAACGATAACCAGATCAAGTTGGTCACGGCGTACATCAATATCAAAGGGGAGACGCACCTGGAAGTAAACTCTCTTCTTTTTGGAACAACGTTTTGGCGGATTACAATCGTATAAGCCAAACAAATCACTGCACCGCGAATCAACTTGTTAATAAGTGGCGAGCCATACGAAGAAGGTGTATGAAGTGGAACATCCTATTTGAAGCCACGATGGAGGGGAACCCTCGTCTTACCGAACGAGCGGCAATTTAACGCACACAAAAAGACCATCGGTGTAACACCCCAACCGATGGCGGAAACATCGAGGTGTCACGTAGTGACGATTGTTCAATAGCTCATGGACTAAAGTGTAAATTTGAATACATTGATTAAATAATTTATTACATTGAGATGAAATACAACGATTCTAACTACCAACTAATTTGTAATACAATGAATCAAAATCTAAATATAAATCCGAAAGCTTAAAGGATGCATCTCAAAAACAACCTGAAACATGTACGAAAACGATTTGGTCAATACAGAAATTGTATTGGTGAGCATACCCTGTTTGAATAAATGTAGTAGGAAAAGTGTTTAGCAATTCATGTGCGGTACCATTTGCAATTATGTAATAAGCAATATCCGTTCAAAATCAACCCTATGTAAAGAAAAGCAGATATATATAGTATGCGCTAGTAGTAATGTAATACATAGCAATGACGAGGAATCTCAACAGAGTCACAAGGGTATATACCATAGTACTATTCATTGAAATGCCAGGCCCTCAAAGGTTAATGATTTTGACAAGTCATAGACACACAAATTAACATAACGCAAACACACATGAGAATTGCATTTAGTGAAAGAATAACATTTAGTAATAGTGTACATGAATAGCCCCAAAAGAGTAAAACATGAAAAAGGGGAAAGATATACTCACAGTTTGCGAAAGCGATCAAAATCCAACTTAAGCGATCGTGAGCTAAGTAATGGGAATTCCGAGGAATTCAACCTATAATGTATAAAAATACTAATAAGGGAATGTCTACAAAGTCTACGGTATCTAGGGTCTAAGGCATTAGGGTTTGCTAAGTCGATTTGGGGAATTAGAGCTTTAATGATAAGTCGCGTTGATGTAAAAGTTGTATATTAAAGAAAATATACCAAAGTGTGTAAATGTGTTCTAGATAATATGATTATTACCAATAGAATATTTAGATAAAATTTACATTTGAATAATTAATACAAAATAATTTAATTAATTACTTTAACTAATTATTGTAAAAAATACAATAATCATAAATATTGAAATAAGTAATTATGAGTTACACAAAGATCCAACAATGATAATCTATTATTTTAGTAACCAGGGTTGGTCCAGGGGGGTTGCACCTTACAATGGACACGTCATTTCAAGCCGTACTCTTTTGGCTTATCTTCATGTCGAATATTGTATACTTAAAGACTTTCAATCATAAAAAAGTTTCTATTTTATAAAAAAAAATATTTATAAAATAGATATTAAATAGTATAAGTAATTAAAATGATTAATCTGTCTACTTAAACATAATTAAATCTAATATTACAAGACATGATTCAAAAATGCTATTTTTATAGAATATGGATACTTTATGATGTAAATTAGTGAAAGAAATTTTCCCATAATTTTTATGAACTTATATATATTTAAAACTGATTTAATAAGATTAAATCATGTTTAAATGATTAAAATTAGGAAAGTTAATAAAAATAAGTGTTTTCTGAACCAATAATTTTTATTTCTGTTCATGATGATTGGAAATCATTATTCTAAAATTTTGAGATAAAAATCACTAAAAATGAATTTTTTATCAATTAAATATGATTAAAACAAATTAAATTAATAAAAATATAAAAATAAGACATTTTCCAGAAAATAAAAGTGTGGTAATTTTCTTTATGGTGTCAAGATGCTACACCTAAATTTTTATAATTTTTGGATCAAAAATGAATTTATTATGAAAATTCTAAGTTTCTATGAATTATAAATGATTATTAGCCTTTTTAAATAAATAAAAAAAACAAAAGATAAAAGAATGGTGGTCATGGTTTCGAACCCTTGACCTTTTGTTGAGAATACCAAGCTCCAACCACTAGGTCAGACCAAGATGTTGTGTTTATTATCAAACAAAATTGAATTTAAAGATTATCTAAAACATCACCTTCTTCCCCAAATTAACCAAGACAAGAACCCTAACCCTAGAACTTCAATAATACGATTCAGGCACTATGAACGATCTGTAATAAAGGGGTTTTGTTCCTGGAACGATGCTAAGCAAAACGGCATAAAGAAATTGTACTCACAATGCGTAATATGGTCGAACCACAAGCTTCCATACTCGCATATGAACGTGGTCAACTTGGAGCTTTCTGGGCATGATTATATACGAATCTTAGTGGGTTATGAATGTTTGTAAGTGCAGAAATGGGATGAAGGTGTCAATTTATATAAAGGACGATCAAAAAACGAGTTTTAACGGTTGTTTTAAATCCCGGCGGTTACAAGCAAGAACCCGGATTAATTCGTGTATTAAACGCGTTTAATGAGCAGATTTTTAAACCACGTAACGAATTGTAACGTGGAGATACATAAACCAAATGATTAAAGACGTTAAAGACGCATTTAAACCGAGTTTTAAAGGTTGGTCGGAAAAGATTCTGGTGGCTAGAACCTTCGCCGGAGAAACGAGGAACAGGGGAAACAGAATTTTTTTTTAAAAAACTTTCACAAAGTGGCAAGAATAGTCCCTCTAGTTTAAATTGATTAAGTTTATTATAATTTTTAGTTAAGTTTTCTTTAATAAAACACTAACTAAGTTAAGATAACTTAAACAAAATGTTTTTTTGAAACTTTATAACTTAAGCTCTCTTTTTTTTTTTTATAAACTTATGTTTTTTTTTAAAACAAAATGAATAAAACAATTGATATCTCCTCACATTTTTGTTAGACTGTCCACGTTTAAATTAAAGATTTAAAAGTAACTCCCGGTTTCATAAATTTGAAAACGTTTGAAAATTATAGGGACTAAATTTGTTAATTGATTAAAGATGGAGGTGACGGATGTCACAATCGGGCTGCTCACGGGGTCGAATTCAGCATGACCGATCTTCTCTCATGGCAATTGTTGTGTTTCTTTCATGTCAATTGGTAGATGTTTTTTAAGCTTCGGTTTTTTTTAAATGTTCGAGGCTTCGGCTTCTTTTTTTTTTAGTTTCGATAATGTCTACTTCGTTGTAACTTTTTATTTAATGTTATGTGACTTTTTTATGTTATTTATTTTAATTATTTACTTAGTTAAAAAATTAGAAAATAAAAATTAATTATGGTTAATAGGAGTTGAGGATTACCTAAGAAAACTATCCAAAATGTAAGGGTAGTCCTTAAAATGTCTTAAACAAACCCTGACCCACTTTAGAGGAAATGTGACGTGTATACCACTCGCACCCTATTCTACAACTAAGTTTTGGATAATTAAATGATAACTATTTAGTGGAGTTAACTTGTTGACTATTGACTTGACCATGCATTATTGACTGACTTTTCTTAAGACTCGGTAATTGAACTTCTAAATCTACTGGTCATGACACATTGTAGTTTGGTAACTTTTTTCCATTTTTAGTGCACAATTAATTTATCACTGAATCGTAAAAGCGTTCAAGAGTTCATATCTATTTGTGTAAAAAAAAGTGACCAATAGAATTAGCATTGACCGTCCAACACTTGTAGCCCAGTCGATTGAGGGTCTAAAGTTTTTATATGGAGGCTTGGGTTCAATTCTCACTAGCTACATTTAAAGGACATTGGTGGATGGGAAATGAGGATGACCCGGCCATTGGCTTGGGTTTGAGTCCTGATCCCGACCGTTTTACCGATTATTTTACTGTCGTGCCTTCAGGCGGGTGAGTGGTCGGGTTTTCCCGGGAATTGGTGGCAATTGGTGGCCCGGGTACTCGCGAGCACCTGATTCGCCAAAAGGGTGCCCGAGAGTGCTCGGAAATTGATTCGTTGGACGTTAAAAAAAAAAAAAGAAGAATTAGCATTGACCGTTACAAAATAAATTGAAAAAAACATATTTCGAATCCAAAGAACCCCACTTGAGTACTCACACTATAGACGGTGCCCAAGCTAAACCGTTTTATCTCATCTAGAAACATCTGACACGTATATAAATGTACTAAGTCCCAACCACTTATATATACTTCTATTTGTTGACAACCTAGTATATATATAGGACCTCTGTTAGCATGACTAAACATAGGAAAAAGACAGCCATGAAAACCAAAAACAGATCATTCCGTTCACTTTTCATGCATGCTGACGGTGCCGGACATGGTTCTAATGACTGTCGGATTCTTAGGCGCTGTCGGCGAAGGAATCGGGTTACCGACGATTATTCTTTTACCAGTACCATCATGAATAACGTTGGAAACTCTTCTTCTTTATCATCAGACGTTTTCACTGACAGAATCAACAAGGTCACTTTTTCTTTATTAATAATATTATATACATATATAAGTTTATATCAATTATGATCAACAGTTTAATTATTAATTTTTATTATACAGAATGCATTAAGCCTTTGTTATTTGGCTGTTGCAATATGGATTGCATGCTTTGTTGGTACGTTTCTTTATTTTATATGTTTTTTTTTCAGAAATAATATATGTAAATTACTAGGGTGATGCAATATATAAATTGGTTATTATTAATGCAGAGGGGTATTGTTGGTCAAGAACAGCACAGAGGCAGGCATCAAGGTTGAGGTTAGCGTATTTGAAAGCCATATTAAGGCAAGAAGTGGCCTATTTTGACATGAATGTTACGAGCACCGTCGATGTTATCACTAGTGTTTCTGTGATAGTCTCATCATTCAAGAAGTCATCATGAGAAGGTAGGTATTCGATACATTAATGGCATGGCGTGAGTAAAGGGTATGCTGTTACTTGAGTTTTCATTTACTAATAAATATTAATGTATTGTTGTTATAAATTAATTGATTAAGACCACCGCAACGCAACGCAGAGGATATAGAATACCCGTTACATGTCAGTTTGCCTAACATTTTATTCTAGCTTCTCTCTCCATATTCATTTCCCTGCTCATTTTCTCTCTCCTTCCCTCTTACAATGGCTTAAGGTGTGTCATGAGATTGGGTTGGTAAAACCCATCGGCACATTTTGGCAACCACTGGCAAGTCGGCAAAACCCACACCGAGGTCATCGCATGTGGGATCGGTGATATCATTTCGGTGTGTAGGGTCGAGTAGTTGCCATTGATGTCGAGAGAAATGATGTGTCGGGTGGGTCTCTCCCCAAAAATCAATCAATCACATTTTTCTATTTTTTTACTTTTAGATTTAATTTAAAAATTAGTTATGGTATGGAAGTATACAAAGCATAACATTTCCAATGATTTGATAAGTTGTGCGTGTAAAAGGAAAGTAGTGTGAAAACTCATGTGGAGGGGGATGAGTTGTTGCAAACACTCCCACCACCCTTAAATGCAATACTTGTTGACATGCATCACCTTTTAAATGCCAACATCCCCCGATACATTCCTTGCTAAGAATTTACCACATCATCTAAATGAATCTTGTTATTAGCAAAAAAAAATAATATAAATACATATCTTAAATGCACCCATTAGAGTTGATCTAACTTTCTCATTATTCAATACATAAAATGATAAAATTTTACTTTAAAAACACGATTTTAAGTTCTTTTGCATATTTTAAATACACCTATTCTTTCATTCTTTTGAAAGCGTGCTTTGACAACCAATACGTGTTTATATCATGTATTTTTGACACTTTTGATTTCCTTACGTCATGGTTGTGGACTTACTAACCTGAGCCTAACTAATCATGCCTTGTTAGTTTTGCTATTCAAAAAGTTAACGGTGCAACTTTTTAGCCTTTTGCCTACTCTTTTAATGTTAAAAAACATCTGCATTAAATAGGTTTCTTTTTCCTTATACAATCTCTTACACGATACATAGAACTTTCATTAATATGGAAACGTTATAAATGTCGAAACATCAAACTAGAAATTATATTTTTTTTATATTCTTATTCCAATAAACGATTTTAAAAGATGTCATGTGTTATCATCAAATTGTTCTCATAATTTTAATATTATATACAAATCTTTTCTACTAATTTTAATATTATAGTTTATTATAAATACAAATAAATATGTATTATATGATTCTTGCGGTTTGCCAATGATCTCCAGCCCAGCTGGTTTGAGGTAGGGTGGGTTTCCTTAGGGGTTCCCATCCTGGGGTAGGTCACAAGTTCGATTCATGCACACCACAAAAAAAATCCCCGTGATGGTTTGAGCTTAGGCAAGGAGGACACCAGTGTGTGGGTAGGGATTCGAACTTGAGATCGCTAGGTTAGGGTTGTACAAGGATTTCCACTGAACTAAGCCTTTCAAAAAAAAAAAAAAATATGATTCTTGCGGTTTCATATTTATAATTAAAGTGATGATTAATGTCCTATTTTTATAAACGTGTACTATATATATATTTATTTGATGAATTTATAGCTATACAAAATTTGTTTAATATATATTTGAAATAACTTCTAATAAAATAAAACAAAAATATATAGATCAACATTCTGTAATAAATCATGAAGTATTAGATAAAAAGCATCTAACATAAAAAGGATAAGAACAATTATGGGTTTTTGATCTAAATGAATCAATGGATGAGATTAAAAGGGGAATATATATGTTGGATCTTTTAAAAGAAAAGGGAATGGCAAAATAGATATAACCTATAATTGTTGAGTTTCACCATCATTTTAAATGTCCATAACTTTTTCATACGACATTATTTAAAAAAAAAAATACACCATAAAAACAAGTTATTTATCCTCTTTCATTTGTATACCATATTGCTATATTTTAAAAAAATGTTGGGTTGATAACTTTGCGTTTTATCATGTATAACTTGCGTTTTTATCAGATACGACTTGCATCTTTTATCAAGTATAACTTACGTTTTATCATTAAATGCAAAAAAGACGCAAGCGATCAACCAAACGATTAAAAATAAATAAAATAAAACTATGGAAATGGGGTATGCAAATGAAAGAGGATAAAAAAAACTTATTTTTATGATGTTTTTTTTAAATAATATAGTATGAAAAAGTTATGACCGTTTAAAAAATGAAGTTGAAACTTGAAAAAAAGCCAACAATTATAGTGATGAACAATAATACCTTTTGACAATGCCATGTTTCAGCTCTTAGTCTTTGTTACACTTTTACATGAAGGTTATTTTTACAACCTCTCTCATAAATCATTGGTTAGTCATCCATAGGTACATCAGCACAAAATATTCTCACATGATAATATTTTAGTCACTTTTACAAAACGTTTTGAGTAAATTGCCGTTTATCTATAGCCTAATAAACAAATAACTCTTTACGTCATGTATTACTATTATGTTAACCCGATATTCTTTTGCCCTTGTCTTTTTTTCACTCATTTGTATTCTCTCTTATTTTAGCAAATATCTTTTATGATTTGAGTTTTTAACTTCTTATCCTAAATTTTATATGAAAAAAAATTGCAGGTGCCAGTGTTCGTGATGAATATGGCAGCTTTTGGGGGGCATATATTGTTGCATTTATATTACTATGGAGGCTAGCAATTGTTGGGCTACCATTCATCATAATATTAGTTATACCTGGTTTGATATATGGAAAGGTTCTAATGGGGTTATCAAGAAACATAAGGATGAGTATAACAAGGCTGATAAGGTGGCACAGCAAGCCATTTCTTCAGTCAGGACAGTATATTCATTTGTAGGTGAAAACAAGGCGTTAACAGACTACTCTTCTGCTTTAGAAGGCACATTAAAGTTAGGATTAAAGCAAGGGTTGGCTAAAGGACTGACCATTGGCAGCAATAGTGTTGTTGTTTATTGTTGTCATGTCTTTCTTGTGTTGGTACGGTGGTCGTTTGGTTATGTATCATGGAGCTAGTGGAGGAACGGCTTATGCTGTCGGATCATGTGTCACCTTTGGTGGATTGTAAGTTTCCTTATATATTATGACAAAAGATCAAATACAATAGGGTGAGCAAATGTTGGTTCGGTTCGGTTTTTACATATAACCGAAACCGATAACCGAAGTTCGGTTTAAAAAAACCATAACCAAAACCGTTCGGTTACGTCGGTTCGGTTAATTTGGTTAATATGTCGGTTATCGGTTCGGTTTCGATTATGTTCGGTTAATATCCAAACATAAAACTTGTGCAAAATTATAAATTAAAATAGTTAGTAAATGTTTGGATCTTTTCAAGAATACAAATATAAAAGAAAACACAAGAAAATACATGAAATGCCGAGGAAACAAATAAAAAATGCTTCAATTATATGGATATACATGAAAAATACATGAGTTACATAAAACTATAAAACATATATTTCAAATGCATAAATATACATGAAAGATACATGAAATATACCGAAAATACATAAAAATATGTTCCAAATACATAGATATATGTATGAAAAATACTTAAGTTATAACTATCGGTTCGGTTTCGTTACGAAAGAAGGAAAACCGAAACCGTAACCGAATGGTTTGGTTTTGGCCATATGTTAACCGTAACCAATTGGTTAATTCGGTTTCGGTTATTTTCGGTTCGGTTATTGGTTCGGTTTCAGTTTTTTTTCGGTTATCGGTTTTCGTATGCTCACCCCTAAAATACAAACAGCTTTTTTCGTATGAACTGTACGAATTGAAGGAAAAAACACGCGGGCCGTTTATAACTAGAGTAATTATATAATTACTCTAGTTATAAACGGCCCGCACTCTAGTTATAAACGGCCCGCGTGTTTTTTTCCTTCAATTCGTACAGTTCGTACCAAAAAGCTGTTTGTACGTGAACCTACCCCATATATATTGTTATGGCATTTCGTATACACGATAATAATGTAAGAAAAAATTTAATATGTCTTATGACAGATCACTCGGTTCTGGATTGTCACACTTGAAGTATTTTTACGAAGCAATGGCTGCAAGTGAATGTATAAGGAAGGTGATAGCGCGAGTGCCGGGGATTGACTCGGACAACATGGAAGGATTGACGTTACAAGAAGTGAATGGAGAAGTTGAGTTTAAGAATGTAAAGTTTGCGTACCCATCGAGGCCTGGATCGATGATATTTGAAGCGTTTAACTTAAAGGTTCCGCCAGGGAGGGCAGTGGCGTTGGTGGGTGGGAGTGGGTCTGGTAAATCAACGGCGATCGCGTTGTTGTTGAGGTTTTATGATCCTCTAGGAGGAGAGATTTGTGTGGATGGGTGCGGATTGATAAGCTTCAACTAAAATGGTTGCGATCGCAAATGGGGTTGGTGAGTCAAGAGCCTGCTCTATTCGCCACCACGATAAAAGAGAACATACTGTTTGGCAAAGAAGATGCAACCATGGAAGAGGTTATTGAAGCTGCAAAAGCTTCAGATGCTCATAGTTTCATTTCTCGGTTGCCTCAGGCCTATGACACTCAGGTCTTAACTCTTAAATCATCATAAACAATTAAAAAAAACATATTTTTTTTTTATTTTTTTTTATTTTAGTTGGGCTTACATTTGATGTAAACAATAGGTTGGTGAAGGAGGATTTCAAATGTCAGGTGGGCAAAAGCAAAGGATCGCAATTGCGCGTTCGATAATCAAGTCACCGCGTATCCTTCTGTTGGACGAGGCAACAAGTGCACTTGACTCAAAATCCGAACGGGTGGTTCAAAAAGCACTTGATCAAGCATCTGTTGGGCGAACCACAATCGTTGTAGCTCACCGTCTTCCACAATTAGAAATGTAGACGTGATATCCGTGGTCCAAAAGGGCCAGGTAGTCGAGTCAGGCTCCCATGATGACCTCATTCAACTTGAAAACGGTTTCTACGCGTCGCTTGTTCACTTTCAAGAAGCAAAGCAAAATGTTGAAGTTGAACCCTCCGATCCTTGTCCGCCAGGACCATCGTTATCCTCCACATTTGATGTACACAACACTAGTAGCGGTCAACAGGCGATGGTGAACCGGTGTAGCTCTACAAACGCGGTCAACCAGAGTGAAGGAGATAGCTTTACCTTTATGAGGCTTTTAGCAATGAATGTTCCTGAATGGAAGCAAGCACTGTTCGGGTGTATAAGCGCGATTCTAGTTGGTGCATCCAACCTGTTTATTCTTTCATAATGGGTTCCATGATATCCGTATACTTCTTGGCGAATCACGAAGAGATCAAGCAGAAAACAACGATATATGCATCGGCTTTCTGTGTTTTAGCAGTTTTCTCAATGGTGGTTAATATCATTCAGCATTACAATTTTGCAGCCATGGGCGAGTTCTTAACGAAGAGAGTCCGCGAAAGAATGTTGACGAAGATACTCACCTTTGAAATCGGGTGGTTTGACAAGGATGAAAATCAAGTGGCTCAGTTTGTTCAAGGCTTGGTACTGATGCTAATGGTACGGATTATTTATCATAGTTTGTGTAAAATAATGTGTTCTTGGTTTATAACTGAGAGTATGCGAATAATAATTTTGCAGGTTCGGTCTTTGGTAGGTGATCGATGCCGCTTATAGTTCAAACACTGTCAGCGGTGATGGTTGCGTGTACGATGGGGTTGGTAATCGCGTGGAGATTGGCGTTGGTATGATAGCGGTTCAACCTATTATAATCATATGCTTCTATTGCAAAACAGTTCTGTTAAAAAACATGTCGCGAATAGCCGTGAAATCACAAAATGAGAGTAGCAGGCTAGCAGCCGAAGCGGTGACCAATTTGCGCACAATCACTGCATTTTCATCTCAAACACGGATCCTCAAAATGCTTGAAGAGACCCAAAAGGAGCCAAAGCGAGAAGGCAATCGGCAAGCTTGGTATGCTGGATTCGCCTCGGGTTTTCTCAAAGCCTTATGGCTTGTACTTGGGCTCTAGCTTTTTGGTATGGTGGGAAATTGATTTAGTGAGGGTCATCTTGTGCTAAAGGGCTTTTCCAGACATTTATTATCTTAGTAATACTGGCAGAGTCATCGCGGAGCCGGAACCATGACGAATGATCTGGCGAAAGGGTCTGATGCAGTGCAGTCAGTGTTCGAGGTATTGGACCGTCGCACCTTGATAGAGCCCGAGGACCCGGATGGTAACAAACATGAGATCGTAATAGGACATGTAGAGATATGCGATGTTGATTTCGCATACCCTGCTCGTCCTAACATCATGATCTTTAAAGGGTTCTCTATTGATATTGAAGCTAGGAAATCAACTGCATTGGTTGGTCAAAGTGGGTCCGGGAAATCGACCATAATCGGGTTTATCGAGCGTTTTTACGACCCGATGAAAGGCGTTGTAAAATTCGATGGAAAAGACATACGGTCGTACCATTAAAAACTCTAAGAAGCATCTAGCACTTGTGAGCCAAGAGCCGGTGTTATTCGCAGGTTCTATACGCGACAACATCATATACGGGCATCAAGCGAAGTTAGCGAGTCAGAGATAGTCGAGGCTGCAAAAGCAGCCAACGCGCATGACTTTATAACAGTTTTGAAAGACGGGTAAGATACGTGTGTGGTGGTCGAGGGGAACAACTCTCAGGAGGAAGAACAAAAACAACGCATTGCTATAGCTCGTGCGGTGCTTAAAAACCCTGCGGTTTTGTTACTAGACGAGGCAACTAGCGCGCTAGACAGCCAGTCAGAAAAACTAGTCCAAGAGGCACTAGAGCGAATGATGGTTGGGAGGACTACGTGTGGTGCGCACCGGTTGAGTAGCATACAAAACTGCGACACATCGCGGTCATGGAGAGAGGAAAGGTGATTGAAAAGGGAACCATGTTTCGTTGCTAGCGAAGGGCCGGTTGGAGCATACTACTCTTTGGTTAGTCTACAAAAAGGCGGATTAATACTATTGAGGTTGAGGTGGAGATGGAGATGTTAACTTGGAATATATGTGTTGCAATAATTTTGTTTCAATAACTCATTTTGTAACATTTCAACATGAAATATATGTGTTACAATAATTTTGTTTAAATTAATATATAGAAGTTAACATATATGATGATCGATAGATATATGGGAGTTGCTATTCTGTTCTTTTTAATCACATACTAATATGTAAGCATGAAACATGGAATAATGGTTAATTATCTTCTGCTTCCATCACATCTGTTGAGTATTTACTCAATAGATACTTTTCATTAGTTTTTACATTACAATATTTTCAAAACTCAAGCCATATATAGTTATTTCACACATCTCTAGAAACTACAAGAAGCCAAACAATTTTGGGATGAGTCTCAACAAATTCAAGGATATGATT